>CM070027.1:28182567-28537567 GCA_036247105.1 Cirrhinus mrigala
TTAAGGTGGTATACAAAGTTGTTTAGAATGAGGGGATATATCATACAGATGTAAGTGTAAGATCTAGTGTTTGTGTGAATAAATGAGCATTTTTTAACAATGTGAGGCCATTTACCATAGAAATTTTGTTTTTGAAGCCTTTTTAGCTGTTATAGCGCCACCTATTCTCCGATCTCCATGAAACTTTGCATGCTTGTTAAGAATCATCTGACACATGTTTTCACCAATTTTTGTAAAGTTTTGAGCTTTCGTTTTGGTTTTATAGGCTTTTGGGTATATGTGGCCACACCCTTTTTGTAAATTAACCAGGTTATAGCTAACCAAAGGACAAAATTCCACATTTTTTTGATAATTATTGATCTAGAGAGTCCAGAGAACATTACTGCAGTGGTTTGATCGAGATTGAGCAAAAAACCTAGGACTAGTTCGCAAAAGTAGGTTTTTAACATATTTGTGAATAATTAATGAACAGTTTGATTGACAGCAATGGTTCTTGAGGCAAAGTTGTTAATCATGAGGAGATCTATCAAATGATATGCATATTGTGTGGATGTGTGAAACACCACGTGATTACAGAGCCAAAAAACTCGTTAGCGCCAACTAGTGGCCGATTTCTTTCAAAATTCTTACAGACCTTTAGGGCCATGAGTCGAACATGCCCAGTGAGTTTCGTTCCGATCGACCTCCGTTAACCTTGTCTAATGGGTGCTCAAACTTCATTGGCCGATGGCGGCCATGTTTTTTGAGATACGCCAATGTCCTCATAGACCCTTATGGCACATTGGACAGAGACACTGCATACCAATTTTCAGGTCGATCGGACCAACGATTGCATAGCTATAGTCATTTTTTTTTTTTTCCACCTTATAGCGCCCCCAAGTGGCAGAGCTGTGTAATTTTTGTTATTTGACCAAAGATTGAGCTTATACACATGTGTACCGAGTTTGGTGAAGATATCTCATTCCATTCAAAAGTTATAGCCAAATGTAAGAATTTGCTAACGTTAGCATAGAACGTTTTGGCATTCCTATTCGACCGTGAGTCAAAATTTCAACTTTTTTTTGATAATTATTGATATTCAGTGTCCAGAGAACATTTCTGCACTGGTTTGGTTCCGATCGGGCGAAAAACCTAGGACTAGTTCGTAAAAGTAGGTTTCGGACATAACGCCATTTTGCGGAATAACCGGGCTTCGTACGAAAAATCTGCGCCAGTGCACTTTTGTGCGTATTGACCCAAGGATCGCAACGATGTAAAGTTTTTGAGTCTACGACAAAAAATGTACGAGCTACGGCCAAAAATGCGAAAAAAGTTAGTTTTTTGCGCTGTAGCGCCACCTTTGGGCCGATTGGGCCGGTTCTTTGCGCCTGAGTAGCGAGGAGGACTACTACCTTCTGACCAAGTTTCAGCTCTCTAGGCCTTACGGTTTGGGCTGCACGATCAGTTTTAGCGCGGAATAATAATAATAAATATAGCTGCTAGCAGCAATTACCGGGGTTCGAGCAAATAAGGTTGTCTGGATTTAAGATGTAGTGCAATGCAAAATATATGGCTAACACAGTAAAACACATCCATGATGGAGAAAACGCTCACAAACACACAAACACAGAAATTAAATAGTTAAACTGTTATATTAATGTTCATTAAGCATTACTACACACACACACACACACACACATTTTGTTGCACATAAGAGATTTCTGTAATAAATGGTAGGTGACAAAATGTTTAGTTCAAGTCTTGTCTTTTTAAGATTTTATACATCATTTTCAGGTTCCACTGTAATCATAATCTTGTATTATTGTCAAATATGATACATCTGTACAAATGAAGTGTTAAACTTTGACTAAATGTGACTTGAAATGTTATGACAGTGATTTAGTCTATGCATGAATTGAAATTAATTGAAAACAAACCATGAAAACACTGTTCTACTCATTTCAATGACCCATTAGTGGTCTTCTACTGACATCTAGTGGTTATAGTTGCAATTTCATGGCATTAAAGACAGATGTATTGTTTTTAAGCTTTATAACTGTTACATTGCCTAGTGCTAGTGTTTGTGAAAATATATGAGCATAATTTTTTTTAGCAATTTGAGGCTAACTGCTATAGAAATGTTGTTTTTTGAAGCCTATTTAACTGTTATAGCGCCACCTATGCTCCGCTCTTCATGAAACTTTGCATGCCTGTTTAGCATCATGAAAGGGTGTGTGGATTTAAGATGTAGTGCAACGCAAAATATATGGCTAACACAATAAAACACATCCGTGATGGAGAATAGACTCACAAACACAGAAATTAAATGATTAAACTGTTATATTAATGTTCATTAAGCATTACCACACACACACACACACACACACACACACACACACACACATTTTGTTGCACATAAGAGATTTGTGTATTAAATGGTAGGTGACAAAATGTTTAGTTCAAGTCTTGTCTTTTTAAGATTTTATATATCATTTTCAGGTTTCACTGTAATCATAATCTTGTATTATTGTCAAATATGATATATGTGTTTAAACGAAGTGTTAAACTTTGACTAAATGTGACTTGAAATGTTATGACAGTGATTTACTCTATGTATGAATTGAAATGAATGGAAAACAATCTGTGAATAGCAGTGTTCATTTCAATGAGCCATTAGTGGTCTTCTACTGCCATCTAGTGGTTATAGTTGTAATTTCATGACATTTTAAAGAGATGCATTGTTTTTAAGCTTTATAACTGTTACATTTCCTTTTTTTGCCTGATGTCTTTGAAATGCAGGCTTGTTTAGAATCGTATGATGATGATTTGACTTAGGTTTGTGAAATTTTCTTTTCTTTTAGGGTTTATAGACTCGGGTACAGTAGATCATGATCTTATTATTAAGTGGCTATCTAAATGGTAGGGATGTGACGAGACCAGTCGGATTTCGCGAGATCTCGTGACAGTATCCTCCAACAACATTTTGCCATGTTTACATTAGAGCTGCACTATTAATCCTTAAAATATTGAGGTGTCGATTCAAACACCCACGCGATCTTATTCCTAAATGACAACGAGTTATCTATGTCTGTTAGGACTGTTACACATCGCCAGTGTCAGTGGAGCGTGAGAAGCAGGTTTTGTCGCTGCCCATATTAATGAATTAGAAGGTCGGAGTAAATGTGAAAGAGCAACACAAACAGTCTTTTCAACCACATTATAATCATTATTTCTGTGTTACAGATATTTAAATAATAGAAGTACTGGGATAAAAGTTTATAGTTTGGGTATAAACACTTATTGTCTACAGTAGCGATCGAAACGAAAGTATTTTAACACGTGTATCTATTGTAACGCTTATCCTCTTCCGCCAGGAGGTGGCGACAACTGCCCGTTTTAAAAAAAAGTATGTCATTGAATAATTCATTCAGGAGATTTCAATAGTCAAACAAGTCTTAATGAAGTGAGACACTGTCTCCTTTATTGAATGTTTTTTATTTTTATTTTGTTTAAATGAATATATGTTTTTAAAAGACTTAAGCAATGAACAGTTTGTCAGAACCACTAGTAAATTGTTATTTTGTTTACTTTTCTAATCTTTTTTTCTCCAGAATCGTGAGAGAATCATAATGTCCAATTTATAAAAAACAACTAGGATTCTCAATTTATCCAGAATCATGAAGCTCTTGTTAAAATGTTGTTTATTACTGCATATTATTCATTAAAATTGAAGTTTAATTTCATAAAGTTCAAAATGCACCTTAATTTTTTTGCATTTTGTGTTTTTCAGTTGAATAAAAGACTATTTTCCCTATATATTTCATCATTGAGGATTTCTTAAGAAAAGTTTAAAAATCTCATCTCGTCTCGTTCTCGTGAACCCAATCTCATGTCTCGTCTCGTCTCATGGGATTAGTGTCTCGTCACACCCCTACTAAATGGCTAAATCTAAATGCAAATGTTTAACATTTTTTTTTGATAAATGTTTATCTATAGAGTCCAGGCAATTTTACTGCAGTGGTTTTATTGATTTTGAGTTAAACACCTAGAACTAGTTCACAAAAGTAGGTTTTTTAAATAATATGAAATATTTAAAGAACAATTGGATTGACATTAATGGTCCAAGAGTCAAAGTTGTTCATCATTAGGAGATCTATCAAATGATATGAAGATCTAGTGTTTGTGTGAATATATGAGCATTTATTTAGCCATTTGAAGCCATTTACCATACACAGCTTGTGTTTTTGAAGCCTTTTTAACTGTTATAGCGCCACCTATGGTCCGATCTTCACGAAACTTTGCATGCTTGTTAAGAATCATCTGACACATGTTTTCACCAATTTTCGTAAAGTTTTGAGTTTTTGTTTAGTTTTGATAGGCTTTTGGGTATATGTGGCCACGCCCCTGTTGTAAATGACCCCGTTATAGCTAACCGAAGGACAAAATTCAACATTTTTTTGATAATTATTGATCTAGAGAGTCCAGAGAATATTACTGCAGTGGTTTGATCGAGATTAAGCGAAAAACCTAGGACTAGTTCGCAAAAGTAGGTTTTTAACATATTTGTGAATGATTAATGAACGACTTGAATGACAGCAATGGTTCTTGAGGCAAAGTTGTTCATCATGAGGAGATCTATCAGATGATATGAAGATCTAGTGTTTATGTTAATATACTAGCATTTATTTTTCCATTTGAAGCCAATTACCATACACAGCTTGTGTTTTTGAAGCCTTTTTAACTGTTATAGCGCCACCTATGGTCCGATCTTCACGAAACTTTGCATGCTTCTTAAGAGTCATCTGACACATGTTTTCTTCAACTTTTGTAAAGTTTTGAGTTTTTGTTTAGGTTTTATAGGCTTTTGGATATATGTGGCCACGCCCCTTTTCTAAATGACCCCGTTATAGCTAACGAAAGGACAAAATTCAACATTTTTTTGATAATTATTGATCTAGAGAGTCTGGAGAACTGCGCTGCAGTGGTTTGATCGAGATTGAGTGAAAAACCTAGGACTAGTTCGCAAAAGTAGGGTTTTCACATATTTGTGAATAATTAATGAACGGTTTGATTGACAGCAATGGTTCTTGAGGCAAAGTTGTTCATCATGAGCAGATCTATCAAATGATATGCATATTGTGTGGATTTGTGAAACAGCACGTGATTACAGAGCCATAAAACTCGTTAGCGCCAACTAGTGGCCGATTTCTTTCAAAATTCTTACAGACCTTTAGGGCCATGAGTCAAACATGCCCAGTGAGTTTTGTTCCGATTGACCTTCATTAACCTTGTCTAATAGGTGCTCAAACTTCATTGGCCAATGGCGGCCATGTTTTTTGAGATACGCCAATGTCCTCATAGATCCTTATGACACATTGGACAGAGACACTGCATACCAATTTTCAAGTCGATCGGACCAACGATTGCATAGTTATAGTCATTTTTATGTTTTTTCAGGCTTATAGCGCCACCAAGTGGTAGTACTGTGCAATTTTTTTGATTTGACCAAAGATTGAGCTCGTACATACATTTCCCAAGTTTGGTGAATATATCTCATTTGGTTCATGAGTTATAGCCATTTTAGTAAAAATGGCCCTCCACCTGACAAACTTTTTGGGGCCCTTTCGCAACGATGAGTCAAAATTTGACATTTTTTTAATAATTATTGGGATTCACTGTTCAGAGAATATTTCTGCACTGGTTTGGTTCCGATCAGGCGAAAAACCTAGGACTAGTTCGCAAAAGTAGGTTTTGGACATAATTAACATTTGCGGAAAAACGGGGCCACCAGGACCCAAAATCACAGGGGGTATTTTCAATTTGTATTGACCCAAGGATTCCAAAAATGTAAAATTTTTGAGTCTACGACAAGCGGTTTAGGAGTTATGAGCACTTTCACGTTTTTGATCGCTGTAGCGCCACCTATAGGCCGATTTGGCTGAGTCTTTGCGCCTGAGTAGCGAGGAAGACTACTACCATCTGACCAAGTTTCAGCTCTCTAGGCCTTACGGTTTGGGCTGCACATTCAGTTTTAGGGAAGAATAATAATAATAATAATAAAAAAAATCCTAACAATTACAATAGGGTTTCAGCACTGCGTGCTCGAACCCCTAAATATAGCTGCAAGCAGCAATTACCGGGGTTCGAGCGTGCAAGGCCTTTGAGGTGGTATGCAAAGTTGTTCAGAATGAGGGGATATATCATACAGATGTAAGTGTAAGATCTAGTGTTTGTGTGAATAGATGAGCATTTTTTAACAATTTGAGGCCACTTACCATAGAAATCTTGTTTTTAAAGCCTTTTTAAGAGTTATAGCGCCACCTATGGTCTGATCTCCATGAAACTTTGCATGCTTGTTAAGAATAATCTGCCACATGTTTTCACCAATTTTCGTAAAGTTTTGAGTTTTCGTTTTGGTTTTATAGGCTTTGGGGTATATGTGGCCACGCCCCTTTTCTAAATGACCCCGTTATAGCTACCCAAAGGACAAAATTCAACATTTTTTTGATAATTATTGATCTAGAGAGTCCAGAGAATATTACTGCAGTGGTTTGATCGAGATTGAGCGAAAAACCTAGGACTAGTTCGCAAAAGTAGGTTTTTCACATATTTGTGAATAATTAATGAATGATTTGATTGACAGCAATGGTTCTTGAGGCAAAGTTGCTCAGCATGTGGAGATCTATCAAATGATATGCATATTGTGTGGATGTGTGAAACATCACGTGAGTGAGGCACGTTAGAGAGGCAAAAAACTCGTTAGCGCCAACTAGTGGCCGATTTCTTTCAAAATTCTTACAGACCTTTAGGGCCATGACTCGAACATGCCCAGTGAGTTTCGTTCCGATCGACCTCCGTTAACCTTGTCTAATGGGTGCTCAAACTTCGTTGGTCAATGGCGGCCATGTTTTTTTGAGATACGCAAATATTCTCATAGACCCTTATGGCACATTGGACAGAGACACTGCATACCAATTTTCAGGTTGATTGGACTGACGGTTGCGAAGTTATAGTCATTTTTATGTTTTTTAGGCTTATAGCGCCACCAAGTGGCAGAGCTGTGCAATTTTTGTTATTTGACCAAAGATTGAGCTTATACACAGGTGTACCGAGTTTGGTGTAGATATCTCATTCCGTTCAAAAGTTATAGCCAAATGTAAGAATTTGGTAACGTTAGCATAGAACGTTTTGGCATTCCTATTCGACCGTGAGTCAAAATTTCAACTTTTTTTTGATAATTATTGATATTCACTGTCCAGAGAACATTTCAGCACTGGTTTGGTTCCGATCCATCGAAAAACCTAGGACTAGTTCGCAAAAGTAGGTTTCGGACATAACGCCATTTTGCGGAAAAACCGGGCCTCGCACGAAAAATCTGCACCAGTGCACTTTTGTTCGGCTTGAAGGTGGTATGCTTAGGGTCTAGGCCAACCTGGATTCATGGCTGACAGTAAAACACATCCAAAATGGAGAATATGCTCACAGAAATACACACACAGAAACAAAAAGTTTAAACTAATATATTAATACTGAACAAACATGTTTACACACACACAGATATACATGCATACACATTTTCTTGTACAGATATTTGAAATAAATGATATGGGCCAACACTTTTACTTGCTAGTATTTTCTTTGTAACAGTTTGTGTCTTTTTCAGATTTCACTGTAATCATAATGTGGCATAATTGTAAAAAACTGATGTCTGTATGAACAAAATTGTAACCTTTGCCTAAATGTGATTTTAAATGTTATAACAGTGATTTTATAAGTGTTATTCCATCATCAAACCTATTAAAAGCAGTTGTGTTCAGCTGAATAAGCCCATTACTGGTCTTCTACTGACATCTAGTGGTTATTATTGCAATTTCATGCAATGTCTCATACAAACACTGAGATGTTAAACATCATAACTATTATAGTGTTATTTTTGCCCAGTCTCTTAAATTTTGCATATTTGTTTAGAATGAGATCATTTGTCATTTTTGTCACAGTTTTGCGACGTTGCAAGCTTTCTTTTAAAAATGTTAGGCTTTTGGGTACAGTAGATTTAAAGAACATATTTAAAGAACAGTTGGATTGACAGCAATGGTCTTAGACAAAAAATTGTTGAGAATGAGGAGATCTATCATATGATATGAAGATCTAGTGTTTGTGTGAATAAATGAGCATTTTTTAGCAATTCGAGGCCAATTACAATAGAAATGTTGTGTTTTTGAAGCCTTTTTAACTGTTATAGCGCCACCTATGATCTGATGCTATGGTTGCTATGGTTTTAGGATGTAGTCCAACCCAAAATATATGGCTAACACTACAGCACATCTATGATGGACAATACAATCACAAACACAGAATATGAAATAGTTAAACTATTATATTAAAGTTCATTAAGCATTATTACACACACACACACACACACACACACACACATTTTGTTGCACAAAAGAGATTTGTGTATTAAATGGTAGGTGACAAAATGTTTAGTGCAAGTCTTTTTAAGATTTTATATGTAATTTCCAGGTTTCACTGTAATCATAATCTTGTATTATTGTCAAATATGATATATGTGTTTAAATGTAGTGTTAAACTTTGACTAAATGTGATTTGAAATGTTATATAGTGATTTACTCTTTGCATGAATTGAAATGAATGAAATGAATGGAAAACAATCTGTGAATAGCACTGTTCATTTCAATGAGCCATTAGTGGTCTTCTACTGCCATCTAGTGGTTATAGTTGTAATTTCATGACATTTTAAAGAGCGATGCATAGTTTTTAAGCTTTATAACTGTTACATTGCCTTTTTTTTGCCTGATGTCTTTAAAATGCAGGCTTTTTTAGAATCATATGATGATGATTTGACTTAGGTTTGTGAAATTTTATTTTCTTTTAGGTTTTATAGACTTGGGTACAGTAGATCATGATCTTATTATTTAGTGGCTATCTAAATGGTAGGGATGTGACGAGACCAGTCGGATTTCGCGAGATCTCGTGACAGTATCCTCCCACAACATTTTGCCATGTTTACATTAGAGCTGCACTATTAATCCTTAAAATATTGAGGTGTCGATTCAAACACCCACGCGATCTTATTCCTAAATGACAACGAGTTATCTGTGTCTATTAGGACTGTTTCACATCGCCAGTGTCAGTGGAGCGTGAGAAGCAGGTTTTGTCGCTGCCATGTTAATGAATCAGAAGGTCGGAGTAAATGTGAACACAGAAAGAGCAACACAAACAGTCTTTTCAACCACATTATAATCATTATTTCTGTGTTACAGATATTTAAATAATAGAAGTACTGGGATAAAAGTTTATAGTTTGGGTATTAAAACTTATTGTCTACAGTAGCGATAAAAAACGAAAGTATTTTAACACGTGTATCTATTGTAACGCTTATCCTCTTCCGCCAGGAGGTGGCGACAACTGCCCATTTAAAAAAAAAGTATGTCATTGAATCATTCATTCAGGAGATTTCAATAGTCAAACAAGTCTTAATGAAGTGAGACACTGTCTCCTTTATTGAATGTTTTTTTTTTTTATTTTTATTTTGTTTAAATGAATATATGTTTTTAAAAGACTTAAGCAATGAACAGTTTGTCATTTGCCATTTACCATACACAGCTTGTGTTTTTGAAGCCTTTTTAACTGTTATAGCGCCACCTATGGTCCGATCTTCACGAAACTTTGCATGCTTGTTAAGAATCATCTGACACATGTTTTCACCAATTTTCGTAAAGTTTTGAGTTTTTGTTTAGTTTTGATAGGCTTTTGGGTATATGTGGCCACGCCCCTGTTGTAAATGACCCCGTTATAGCTAACCGAAGGACAAAATTCAACATTTTTTTGATAATTATTGATCTAGAGAGTCCAGAGAATATTACTGCAGTGGTTTGATCGAGATTAAGCGAAAAACCTAGGACTAGTTCGCAAAAGTAGGTTTTTAACATATTTGTGAATGATTAATGAACGACTTGAATGACAGCAATGGTTCTTGAGGCAAAGTTGTTCATCATGAGGAGATCTATCAGATGATATGAAGATCTAGTGTTTATGTTAATATACTAGCATTTATTTTTCCATTTGAAGCCAATTACCATACACAGCTTGTGTTTTTGAAGCCTTTTTAACTGTTATAGCGCCACCTATGGTCCGATCTTCACGAAACTTTGCATGCTTCTTAAGAGTCATCTGACACATGTTTTCTTCAACTTTTGTAAAGTTTTGAGTTTTTGTTTAGGTTTTATAGGCTTTTGGATATATGTGGCCACGCCCCTTTTCTAAATGACCCCGTTATAGCTAACGAAAGGACAAAATTCAACATTTTTTTGATAATTATTGATCTAGAGAGTCTGGAGAACTGCGCTGCAGTGGTTTGATCGAGATTGAGTGAAAAACCTAGGACTAGTTCGCAAAAGTAGGTTTTTCACATAATTGTGAATAATTAATGAACGATTTGATTGACAGCAATGGTTCTTGAGGCAAAGTTGTTCATCATGAGGAGATCTATCCAATGATGTGCATATTGTGTGGATGTGTGAAACACCACGTGATTACAGAGGCAAAAAACTCGTTAGCGCCAACTAGTGGCCGATTTCTTTCAAAATTCTTACAGACCTTTAGGGCCATGAGTCGAACATGCCCAGTGAGTTTCGTTCCGATCGACCTCCGTTAACCTTGTCTAATAGGTGCTCAAACTTCATTGGCCGATGGCGGCCATGTTTTTTGAGATACGCAAATGTCCTCATAGACCCTTATGGCACATTGGACAGAGACACTGCATACCAATTTTCAGGTCGATCGGACCAACGATTGCATAGGTATAGTCATTTTTATGTTTTTTTCCACCTTATAGCGCCCCCAAGTGGCAGAGCTGTGCAATTTTTTTTATTTGACCAAAGATTGAGCTTATACACATGTGTACCAAGTTTGGTGTAGATATCTCATTCCATTCAAAAGTTATAGCCAAATGTAAGAATTTGCTAACATTAGCATAGAACGTTTTGGCATTCCTATTCGACCGTGAGTCAAAATTTCAACTTTTTTTTGATAATTATTGATATTCACTGTCCAGAGAATATTTCAGCAGTGGTTTGGTTCCGATCCATCGAAAAACCTAGGACTAGTTCGCAAAAGTAGGTTTCAGACATAACGCCATTTTGCGGAAAAACCAGGCTTCGTACGAAAAATCTGCGCCAGTGCACTTTTGTTCGCCTTGACCCAAGGATTGCAAATATGTAAATTTTTTGAGTCTACGACCAAAATTGTACGAGCTACGGTCAAAAATGTAAAAAAAGTTAGTTTTTTGCGCTGTAGCGCCACCTTTAGGCCGATTGGGCCGGTTCTTTGCGCCTGAGTAGCGAGGAGGACTACTACCTTCTGACCAAGTTTCAGCTCTCTAGGCCTTACGGTTTGGGCTGCACGATCAGTTTTAGCGCGGAATAATAATAATAATAAAAAAAATCTTAACAATTACAATAGGGTTTCAGCGCTACGCGCTCGAACCCCTAATAAAAAAAATCTTAACAATTACAATAGGGTTTCAGCGCTACGCGCTCGAACCCCTAATAATAAAGAAAAAAACAAAGGGATAGTACACACACACACACACACACACACACACACACACACACACACACACACACACACATACACACACACACACACAAACAAAAAATAAATAAATAAAATAAAAAATACAAAATTCTGTAATCATTTACTCACCCTCATGTCTTTTCAAACCTTTCTTTTATGGAACATAGAAGAAGGTATTTTGAAGACCGTTAGTAATAAAGCTGTTTTGGTTACCGGTGACTTTCATTGTATGACAAAAAATACCCACATTATCTTTCTATCTTTTTTTAATGTGCCATAGTTTACTTTTACGCCTAAATGTTTATGTGTAATACATTTTATGTTGAACCAAATAAAATATTTGTTTCTAAAGATTTGTAATGTCTACTTGTTACTTTGTCATTTAACACAAAAATAGCTTTAAATAATCTTTTGTGGGTATTTTCAGTCAATTTTATTTTGCAATTTAATTACATTAATTGAAACATCATGTAATTAATTAGATTAAAAAATTTAACATTTTAACAATTAGAAATGTCAATGTCAATGTCAAATGTCAATTTAACAATGAGAAAAATCATACAGGTTAGACTTGCTTTGTTTTCAGCAGGGATCTTGTATTTGACTGTCAGCTTTCAGTTATAGAAAAACAATGCTGAAGGTACATCTGATGTTATCATGGAATGTTATTGAGAAACCAGAGAAAGAGTAGTTTTCATTCAAAGACTTCAGCCGTGGCCGACCACATTAAATGATAAAATACTCTGTTAAACATTAAAAGGGTGTAAATTAAAGGAGAAGTCCACTTCCAGAACAAAGATTTACAGATAATGTACTCACCCCCTTGTCATCCAAAATGTTCATGTCTTTCTTTCTTCAGTTGTAAAGAAATTGTTTTTCTTAATCTTAAACGCTCGTCTTGTCTTGCTCTGCCTGGACTCTGTTTTTTTCCTGGTTCATGACAGTTGTTAGGGTATGTTAAAAAACTCCCATCTCATGTTCTCCCTCAACTTCAAAATCGCCCTATATCGCTGTTTTACCTTTTTTGTTAAGGGTATTTGATCTTCTTTGCATATTCACTTTGCAAAAACTGTCGGTACTTCTGCAGCGATGTAGGGTGATTCTGAATTGATTTTTGAGGTTGAGGGAGAAAATACGATTGGAGTTTTTCAACATACCCTAACTGTCTTGAGCCAGAATACACAGAGTTCAGGCAGAGCAAGACAAGATGAGCGTTTAAGTATCTGAAAAAGTGTACTTAAAAAGTATGTTAAAAAGTATCTGAATTGTATTTTTTAAATGAAAATAACTGATTGTTTCACTAGATAAGACCCTTCTTCCTCAGCTGGGATCATTTACAACCACATTTGGGATCATTTGAAGCCGCATTTAAACTGCATTTTGGAAGTTCAAAATGCTGACATGTTTTCCTCAAAAAATATAATTTCTTTACAACTGAAGAAAGAAAGACATGAACATTTTGGATGACAAGGGGGTGAGTACATTAGCTGTAAATTTTTGTTCTGGAAGTGGACTTCTCCTTTAACAACAGTGTAATCTAAGAACTGCTGGGTGTTTGATACTGTGGGAGCATTTTAATACAGAAACTTATTTTTGTCAAGCAAACATTACATGCACCTGTGAACAAATGTATCACTAGACCAAAGAACAAATAGACATTCACTTATAGTCTATTGGCACCGACATTGTTTTGGAAAATCTTCCAAAAGCTTTCACGCTAATTCTAGGCTGTACTGTCTTCATTACCTTATTACTTTGATTTAACTTAGATGTAAAAAGTAAAACAAACAAACAAACAACAACAAAAAAAACCCATCGAAAATTAAAGCATAAAACCCTTTAGACAGCCAAAAGGGTTTTAGAAAAACAACATTTAGGTGATTTTGAGAAGCTCGTTTCTAAAAGTATGTGGACACACCCTTTTAATATTTTTGGCTATTTCAGTAATTCAAGTATAATGACAAGAAGTATAAAGCGACATGCGCACACACTCAATTATACAGTTTCATTACGCCATTTCTAAGGCACTGCTCATGCAGAAAACATTCAGCAGGCATCTGTAGGTGTGGTATTCAGGCATTCACATGTTACTGGACACTGTTATTGTATTTTTGGGTTATTGGGTTATTGTATTTTTACTATGGTAAATGTGGTGCAAAAATCCTCTTAGGGAAACTGATGTAATTTTTTTTCTTCTCTTTAATAGAGCAATATAATTTGTGTGAAAGAAAGTGGAAGAATAAAACTAAAGCCACAAGATCAACTATTATCACCATGCAAATATTGTATTGATACAATTTAATTACATAAATGACTGAATTTGCACAATGATAAAGGTGATGCATGGTGAAAACATTGTGCACCAGTAGCCTCTCATGAAGTTATGAGTTAAAGATCTATCCCCTTTACCCTCTTCACCTTCACCATCTTTTTAGATTCTTCACACCAAGTCAAAGACAGTACAGAGGTAATACAATCTATGTTTGTAGAGCACATAATATTGCGTCTTTGCTGCAGCTGTAAAATCTGAAAAGCTTCTGGATTCAGTGCAGCAGGATGAAGGAGAGCAGAGAGCAGCAGAGGAACAGGAAGCTCTGAGTGACGCTCTTAGCACCGTTACACAGGTTCCCCTCACAGCACGAGACGCTTCCTATATTAGGAATTGATGTCGTGGCATCACAAAAAGATTTAGAGACACAGCCTTTAAAAACCTGTGACTGGAGTCCAGTAGTCACTGATGAAAAAATTCAAGAAAACCGGTAGAGTCAGTCAAGTTGGCCACTGGTATACATGATCTGTATCGAGAGAAAGATAATGAACCTTTTTTCTTTGCCAGATTCTCACCTGTTGCATTAAAGCAGCGGTCTTCAGTCCCTGAACAGCTCACTGTTTTTGAGCAGTCCTGTCCGTCGCAATAGTAACATGACTTTCCATTAGTGCTGGAATCTGCAGGAGGGAAAATAGATTTGCTTTCTTTAAACAGTCCTTATCTTACTGTGCACACAGCATTGTAGGTGCTCATTGTACCGAAGAAAAACATTTTGTCTTCCCAAACTTTTGCGCAGACTCTGCCTGTAATTCAGCATTTGTTTTCTGATGTCACATTCCTAAAAGAAAATAAAGTTCTATCCTACATTTTTTTTTTTTTTTTTTTCTTTTTTCCCCTTGTTAAATGGTTTATAAACTGCACTAAGAAAATGAAGTACAGTACCTGGAGCATCTTGGGAATTACAGAGATCTGTGTTACAGCACACATAAGAGGCTTTTCCAATGCCAAGGTTGACGGATCCACTTGGACAGACAGATGGAGCACAGCCTCTAAGCTTCACTGTATTACCGTTGGCTAAAAAACACATATGTGATACAGCATTATTTTGATGGAAAATATATTCATAAATATGTCAACAAGTGTATCAAAAGTACAAACTTTGCAATGTAAAATGATCTTTAATATTTATTAGAGATCAAAGATTGAGGTCCAAAGGTGTAAGATCATAATAACTTATCATAATGATTTCAGTAAGCTATATAGAACATTCTATGCGTGCAATTATAAATTCTGTCCAGAAAAGAAGTTCTTACTTGTAACCGTTGAACTGAGGCAGTTGGTAAATCCATTTGTACACTGAGTCGTTGTACAAGAGCCCAACGCACAGTTATAACAGCTCAGAGAGTGTCCTTTAGTAAATAAAAAATACTGTTAGAGAGAGACATGTAATTTGTACCTAGTAACATTACAAAAACCTTTTTTATTTTGTACCTGCAGTGAAAAGAACGAACAAAAGAAAAACTGAGATTTGCAGATCCATTTTCGATCAGGTGGTGAATGAGATAACATGCCTGCTGCAGTGCTCATTTTATAGCTCATCAGAAGTGGGAGTGGGAGTGATCATAGTCTCATTTTCTCAGTTATGTCATTCCAAACATGTGTGACTTATATCTGCGTTCCGTACACTGAAAGACAAAAGGGGTTCAATGTAGTCCATACAGGTCAAACTTGTTTAGTCTTTAGTTTTGTTTTTTTCACAAGTAGGAGATTAATTTACAGTAATCGTGTGTTTGTTCAACCTTTACTGTTGGACTTCAGCTCTACATATAGGAAGAATGCTTAAGGTATGACTGACCTTAAGATGGAACAGTTTTGAGAAAGTAGGCGATTTTCTTTCATGCAAAGAGACAGTTTGTCTTGACATTTTAACCAAACTCATTAAATGAAAATTAGTAGGGAATTACAATTTAGGTGGAATTAATAGGATACATTGTCATGTTCATTCAGTTCATGACAGTTAAAGTATGTCGAAAAACTCCCATCTCATGTTCTCCCTCAACTTCAAAATCGTCACCTACACTCTTAAAAATAAAGGTGCTTTAAAAGGTTCTTCAAGTCATGCCATAGAAGAACCATTCAGTCAAAGGTTCTTTTAAAGAACCATTTCTTGTTTGCCTTTTTCTAATCTGAAGATCCTTATTTGCCACAAAGAACTTTTTGTGAGACAGAAAAGTTCTTCAGATGTTAAAGGTTCTTTGTGGAACCATTTAGACAAAAAGATTCTTTCTCTGGCATTGTGATGCACCTTTATTTTTAAGAGTGTATATCAGGGAGAGAAAGGTAAGATGAGCATTTGAGATTTAAAAAGTATTTAAATTGTATTTTTTTTAATGAAAATAACCAATCGTTTCGATAAGACCCTTCTTCCTCGGCTGGGATCGGGGCACCATATCAGTACATTTTTTCCTTTAAAAAACAATTTCTTTACGACTGAAGAAAGAAAGACATGAACATCTTGGATGACAAGGGGGTGAGTACATTATATGTGAATCTTTGTTTTGGAAGTGGACTTCTCCTTTAAGTACAAAATTAATGTAATTTTTTGGACACATTAAATTAAAATAAATTATTGTTTAGATGTGTATTAAATGCAGTTAGTTCAAGCAGACCCACTTAAGTAGGACTTACAGTAAATATGTCTTAAATGTAAATTTAAAATGACTTATATTGTCTTAAATATGGTCACAGTGTACAGCTGAATGTGCTGTAGTGCAAATGTATTATTTTGTTGAGATGTGTTGAACCACGGCAAGAAATAATGCTTAATATTGTGTTTAAATGCCTTTGAATAAACATTTATTTTTAAAGTACTTGAATGTGAAATACATTACATTATAAATGCATTAAATGCATGCCTCTGTAAAGAATGTAATGTAGGAAATTGACTTCTTGTAGATCAATTTGGGGGAAAAAAAAAAGTACACTTGAAGGGGTCATCGGATGCCCATTTTCCATAAGTTGATGATTCTTCAGGGTCTTAATGAAAAGTCTATAATGTACTTTGGTTAAAAATTCTTAATTGTTGTGTAAAAAAACACCCTTTTTACCTTGTCGAAATGAGCTCTGCAAAAATCATCCTGTTCTGGGCTGCGTTTCCCAAAACCAACTATGGTCGCAAGTTCCGTCTTTACTAATAGAGTTCAATGGACCTAACCACCATAGTTAGCTAACGATGCTTTTGGGAAACACACCCCTGGTCGAGGTTGCTTTAAATGTTAATGAGCTCTGCTCCCCCTACCCCTTTCTTCTCTCTGTGGAGTGAGGAAGCTGTTTACTTGAGCCACATTTAGCCACGTTTAGCCGCTAAACTTGCTAAATAGCACATTATTAGGAAAGGTGATTGCAGAGATTCATAAAAAAAAAAAACAAAAAAAACAAAACACCCTTATACTCACTTCTGCTGTAAGTGAAGCTGGATCACGAATGATTCGTGCGAACATAGACTGATATATGTGGATCAGGAGGCGCATTCCATTCACAAACAAATGTAATCCACTGCATCTTCAGCGGCTCAGATGTCAGGAGTAAATGACAATCACTATATTATTACATCCAGCAACACAACACCTCAGTCAGAGATATTCTAGTCTAACTGATGTAAGGCGGGTCTGAGGTAAGGCGCTCATGTCAATCAACTATCGTGGGAGCGGCCTCTGTTGGTGTGACGCCACAAATCTGAGGGTGCAAAAATCTAAATATTGAGAAAATCACCAAATGAAGTTCTTAGCAATGCATATTACTAATCAAAAAATTAGGTTTTGATATATTTATGGAAATTTACAAAATATCTTAATGGACCATGATCTTTAATTAATAGCCTAATGATTTTTGCCATAAAAAAAAAAATCGATAATTTTGACTCGTGTGTGTTTTTGGCTATTGCTACAAATATACCCCTGCTACCTAAAGGGGTCATCGGATGCAAACTTCACTTTTTCATGTTGTTTGAACATTAATGTGTGTTGGCAGTGTATGTACAAATCTACCCTATAATGATAAAAATCCATGCAGTGGTTTTTAATTAATCTGTAAAAATAATACCCCCTTTTTCAAATCGAGCCGTTCTCAGATGCCTGTCGGTGTGGCGTCACACCCACAGAGGCCGCTCCCACAATAGTTGATTGACATGAGCTCTTACCTTAGACCACCTGTCACAGTCCAGTAACTTTCCTTGTTACTGAAGCAGGGATGTAAGTTAGACAATAATATCTCCGATTGAGCGATTGAGGTGTTCTGTTGCTGGATGTAAAAATGAACATAGTGGTTTACATTTGTTTGTGAAGGGAATGCACCTCCTGATCAACATATATCCGTCTATGTTCGCGCGAATCATTCATGATCCAGCTTCACTTACAGCAGAAGTGAGTACAAGCCTTTTTTTTATGAATCTTTGCAATTGCCTTTTCTTATAACGTGGTAGTTAGGAAGTTTAGCGGCTAAACGGGGCTAAATGCGCTAAAGTAATAAGGTTATTATAGTTTTGCTTTTTTAAATTCGTTTTATTTTAATATCGTTTTGAAATTTGCAATAAAATTTAGTTTCGTTTTTATTTTTTACACAGAGTTTTATTAATAATTGTGTTTAAAAATTTCGTTTTTATATAGTTTAGTTTCAGTTTCAGTTTTGGTTTTACAAAAAAAAGATCACTTCCAGAGTGCAGACCAACGACTTAATTTAACCTTATGACGCAAAATTAAAGCATGCTAAACTTGATTAGGTTTTAAAAGTATACAAGCAGCCAATCATTTTTACTCCATAAATCTACACAAGTTGCACTTACATAATTATAATTAAAAGCAGTAAATGTGTTATAATATTTAATTCGGATTTAATACGGTGCCGGCGGTTCAGGTCGCTGTCTAGGCTGTCAAACAGGCCCGGTCGGGTACAGAATGTGCTGCTGTCAGATAACGGGTCGGGTGTTCTGTTAAGCAGCCTACTGTTGGTACGCGTTTACCAAACAGCGCCTGTGCAGGACACTGTTTATACTGTTTTCATCTATTCGTCAGATAACCTCACGTCTGATGCGCCATTTACAGGTAGGCTATTTCCTTAAACTGCCACACAGCTGGTAAGCCTACATTTTTCCCGCCACCGGATGAGAATGTAATTATTACGAAAATTTATTTTTGATAATTATTATTTTATTTCAGTTAGGTTTTTAGTAACTGTTGTTAGTTTCGTTTCGGGTTACGAAAATGTTTTTTGACCAGTCGTTTTCGTGTTAGTTTTAGTTTTCGTTTACGAAAATAACCTTGTAAAGTAAACAAGATCGTCATTCCACAGAGAGAAGAGAGGGGCGGGGCGAGCAGAGCTAATTTGCATTTAAAGGAACAACCCCTTAGAATGAGATGATTTTTGCAGAGCTCATTTTGACAAGGTAAAAAGGGTGTTGTTTTACAAAACCATTGAGAATTTTTAATCAAAGTATATTAGAGACTTTTCATTAAGACCCTAACGAATCATATCAACTTGTGGAAAATGGGCATCCGATGACCCCTTTAAGACTGGTTTTGTGGTCCAGGGTCACACATACTGATATTATATACTGTCACATATACCGATTTCCATACATATCCATTAGTCAAACAACAGTAAATTTTAATCCATCATACTGGATTTACCAATTTGTGCTGCTGTTACTGAAATTATAATAATTTCTGCTGTTACTTAAATTATAGACTGTACTGTATATGCTGTAGGCACCTTGAAACTTTGTTCAGTGACTTAACTAATATGTAAAAAGTCAAATAAATAAAAAATAAGCATACAATTCTTGAAAATTGACTCAACTGTTTTAGACAGTCAAAGGGGTTTCAGCAAAACATCACTTAGGCTATTTCTGTAATTCAAGTATGATGGCAATAGCCACATTTAAATGGACACCCTTTTAATCGGAATTAAATAATTCTGACTGATGAATTCGAGCATACTTTTTACATGAATGCCAAATAAAGTGATGATTGGGTTGATGTCACAAGCTTCAAATTTATTTGAAGATTTAATCTTGCCATGCGCACACTCAACTATGCAGTTTCATGGTTCATTACACCGTTTCTGTTGCACTGTGCATATAGGTGTGGTGTTCAGGCATTCACATATTTTTGAACATAGTGAAAGTATATGTGAAATATGTGTGAAAGAAAGTGAAAGAATAAATACCATGCAAATACTGTATTGATACAATTTATTTACTAAAATGACTGATTCATTGAATTGTGATTGGATTTTTATTTGGCAAAAATAAAAATAGAACATACAGGCATATGTTGAATAAAACAGTAGTTTTATTTTAAACAGAAAATGTGTAGAGCACAATGAGAAAGGTGATGCGTTGTGAATACATTGTGCATCAGTAGCCCCTCATGTAACCTTGAGTTACAGATTTATCACCTTTACCCTATTTACCTTAAGAGCATAAACACACATTAATCAAAGAATTTACCAATACAGCAAAATACATAAAGCTACAAACATCTGCTATCAAAGATGAATTTAGTGGAACTTCCTTGCAGTTTCTGAGTAATTCATTTTCAGTGTGTTAACATTGTGCCAATTCTAAAATTTTGTATGTCTTTTTATATTTTTTTACACCAAGTCAAAGATATTACAGAGGGGTTTGTAGAGCACATAATATTGTGTCTTTGCTGCAGCTGTAGAATGTGAAGAGCTTCTGGATTCAGTGCAGCAGGATGAAGGAGAGCAAAGAACAGCAGAGGAACTGGAAACTCTGAGTGAGACTCTTAGCACTGCTAGCACTCTTGGTGGTAGTGGTGGTAGTGGTGGTAGTGGTGGTAGTAGTGGTAGTGGTGGTAGTGGTGGTCTGGGTAATGGTGCTCTGGGTGACATTATTAGTGACATTATTATAAACATTACACAGGTTCCCCTCACAAAATGAGACACTTTGTACATTAGGAATCAATTCTGTGACAGCACTAAAATTTTTAGAGGCACAGCCTGTTATAACCTGTGACTGCAATCCAACAGTCGCTGATGAAAGATTAAAGAAGAAAACAGGTAGAGTCAGTCAAGTTGGCCACTGGTATACATGATCTGTATCAAATGTTTAAACATAACCTAAGAGAAAGATAATGGACCTTCCTTCTTTGCCAGATTCTCACCTGTTGCATTAAAGCACTGGTCTTCAGTCCCTGAACAGTTCAGTGTTTTTGAGCAGTCCTGTCCATCACAATAGTAACATGACTTTCCATTGGGAACGTTAGTGCTGGAATCTGCAGGAGGGAAAACAGATTTGCTTTCTTTACATGGTCCTGATCTTACTGTGCACACAGCATTGTAGGTGTTCATTGTACCAAAGAAAAACATTTTGTCTTCCTGAACTTTTGTGCAAAAAGTAACAATTCACTCTGCCTGTAAATCAGCATTTGTTTTCTGATGTCACATTCCTGATAGAAAATAAAGTTCCATCCTACTTTTTTTTTCTTGTTAAATGGTTCATAAACTGCTCTAAGAAAGTAAAGTACAATACCTGGAGCATCTTGGGAGTTACAGAGATCATTGTTACAGCACAAAGAAGAGCCTTTTCCAATGCCATAGTTGATGGATCCACTTGGGCAGACAGGCGGAGCACAACCTTTACTCTTCACTTGAAAACCGTTGACTAAAAAACACATATGATACAGGAATAGTTTATAAAATAGTTTATATATAGTTTATATATATATTATAGGAATAGTTTATAATATATTTATAAAAATGTCAACATAGAAAGCATTTCCAAAAATGTATCAAAAGTACAAACTTTGCCATATTAAATGATCTCTAATATTTATTAGAGATCTAAGATTGAGGTCCAAAGGTGTAAGATCATTATGATAACTTATCGTAATGATTTCAGTAATCTATATAGAACATTCTACGTGTGCAATTATAAATTATGTCAAGAAAACAAGTTCTGTGTCAGTCAGACTTACAAGTAAGTGTTGCACTGTAGCAGCTGGTAATTCCACTTGCACACTGAGTCGTCTGGGTACAAGTGCCGAACAATATATTTGGGCAGTTGTAACAGGTGAGAGATTGTCCTTTAGTAATTAAAAAGAGACAAACAGTTAGAGAGAGAGACGTGTAATTTGTACCTACATTACAAAAAAAAAAAAAATAAATAAAAATTGTATTTTGTACCTGCAGTGAAAAGAATGAACAGAAGAAAAACTGAGATTTGCAGATCCATTTTTGATCAGGTGGTGAATGAGATAACGTGCCTGTTGCAGCGCTCATTTTATAGCTCATCAGAAGTGGGGGTGGGAGTGATCATAGTCTCATTTTCTCAGTTATGTCATTCCAAACATGTGTGACTTATATCTGCGTTCCGTACACTGAAAGACAAAAGGGGTTCAGTGTTGTCCATACAGGTCAAACTTGTTTAGTTTTTTCACAAGTAGGAGTTTAATTCAACGTAATTGTGTGTTTGCTCAACCTTGACTGTTGGGCTTCAGCTCTACATACAGTAAGAATGCTTAAGGTATGACTGACCTTAAGATGGAACAGTTTTGAGAAACCAGGTGAGGAATTGTTCCCATCCTCTTTCATGCAAAGAGACTTGTCTTGAAATTTTAACCAAACCCATTAAATGAAAATTAGGAGGGAATTAGAATTTAATAGGAATTAAAAGGAGACAGCACGGGTGTTTTTAAAATCATGAATTGTCATGTCATTTTTTTTCTTAAAGCTAATCCAAATAAAAAATCTTACAAAAGACCAAAAAAAAAAAAAAACCCCCCCCAAAAAAAACAACAAAAAACAAACTGTCACTTAAGAGTAAGCACTTCACTAAAATGAGTGTGTAAACTAACACCACCCTTGTACACTTTAGCGTAATTTTAAAAAGAGTACTTATGTAAACAACATACTTTGAAAATAATGAACTTAAAGTGCTCCTATTATGCCTTTTCAAATATGACCTTTCATGCAGTGTGTCATGTAGCTGTATGTGAACATAAACTATCTACAAAGTTGTGAAGCTGACAGTGCACGATAAATAAAGTTATTGTCTATCAAAAAAAAAAGAGTCGGTTCACAATTGCCTGAACGAGTCGTCAGGAATTCAAATCTTTTTATGTTACGGCCACACGTAAGGAAGTAACACATTTGCATAATGTTCGCCCACTTCGCCAACAACTTGCCCGCCCACAAACACAGTAAAATTTCCATGTGGTTTACGTCATGTCGAGAAGACGATGTATCCTAAGTACAATGCGGGATTCAACAAAGTCTTGCTCTTAAAAGATGGATCAGTGCCCAGTTTATTCGGACCGGCTTGCTCCTCCGAACCTCTAACTGTAAGTGTAATTAATAATTGATGGTTGTATTTTCTAGCGATCGTTCAAAATCGTCCTATGTCGCTCATGGGAGTGAGTAAATTATCAGGACATTTTTATTCTGAAAGTGGAGTAATCCTTTAAAACTTGTTGCTCTCATGTAAGGTTACTCTGTATATATATTTAGTTGTGTGTGTGTTGTGTTCGCTCCGCGCAGCTTATAGGTCTCTGGCTAACCGGCTGACGGCTTTATCTGTTCACTCGCTATTGTCTAGAAACGTGTCGATGAATAGTGAATGTTTGTCGTTGTTATTACTTGAAGTTCTGATAAAGAATAGAACACTACGTTGGTGTACAAGCTGCAGTGCTTTATCAGTACGTTTCTACGTTGAGTTGACGCATATACTATGGCTGTTTGGGTGTTGTTGTTTACACCGAGTTGTGGGCTGGAGTAAGGTGATGGGCGTTCCGTGTTTGAAATTCGCTGCACGCAGTAACGTTAAACCAACCACAAAAGACTGGGTCATCGGACCAATCACCGCAGATTAGTGTCACGCAAAGGAGTGGTTTGGACAAATGATTCATTTTAACGAACCGTTTGGGAGTCGTTGAGCAAATAAGGTAAAAATAAATGCATATTATAAGACAATAAAAGTGTTTTTTGACCTTGCATGCATGTCAACTTCTTGTTGGGGACTCCCAAAACCAAAATATGAACCTTTCATAATCCATAATAGGGGCACTTTAAGTACAAACTGAATGTCATTTTTTGGACACGTTAAATAAAACAAAATTATTGTTTAAATGTGCATTAAATGCAGTTAGTTCAACTTTACAGTGTTTTTTTTTTTACCCACTTAGGACTAAAATTACTTAAATTGTCTTTTAAATATGGTCAAAGTGTACAGCTGAATGTGCTATAGTGCAAATATATTATTTTGTTTAGATGTGGCAAGAAATAATTCTTAAAAGTGACTTTGAATTAAACAATTATTTATAGTACACTGTAAAAAATAAAAAACAATGTTGAGTCAGCTTAAAATAATTTGTTACCCTGCTGCCTTAAAATTTTAAGTTCAATCAACTAAAATGAGTTAAGTCAACTTGAAATGTTAAGTTGTACTAAGTAACAACTTAGATATTTGTGTTTGCTAAACTTAACAGATGGGTAAGTAACCCAGCTGCCTTAAAATTTTAAGTTGATTCAACTCAAATATCTAAGTTGTCACTTAGTATAATTTAACATTTCAAGTTGAATAAACTTTTTTTGTTGAACTTAAAATTTTAAGGCAGCCAGGTTACAAATTATTTGTTGACTCAGCAATTTTTTTTTAAGTTTTAAGTTGACTCAAGTTTTTTACAGTGTACTCTGTTGTGAAATGCAGTGCATTATAAATGCATTAAATGCATACTGTACTTCTCTCTCATAAATGCCACTGTCAAGAATGTAACGTAGGAAATTGACTTCTTGTAGATCAATTTGAAAAAAAAAAGCAGGCTACGGTTGCATATGTAAGTTTCTAACTTACATATTTAATAAATCTAAAGTGTTTTGTTGTTGTTGTTGTTTTATTATTGGTATACTCAGCGTTTACTGCAAAAAAATGTGAGGTTTAGAAGAAAAAATGTTTTTGTTTGTTTTTTTTTTCCTCCAGTTTCAGTGAGATGTCATTCCAAACTTGCATGACTTACTCTCTCCAGCATTCCACACATTGGACAATAAAGAGGTCCAATGTTGTTCATACAGGTCAAACTTGTTTTTTATTTTTCTTCACAAGTGGGAGGTTAATTTAATTGTGTTTGCTAAATCTTGATCTTTACATACAGTATGGTATGCCTGACATTCAGATGGAAAACTCAAAATCTGACATGAGGACAAAGAACAAATCAGGGTTGCAACTCAGCTGATCTACGTCTTTCTATAGGAATACGACGCCTATCACATCATCCCTAAATGAGATTCATACGGTATTATTCAGCTTTATCCCTTTGCTCAGGAGCTAATTTGATGGCGAATTCGGCGGCAAACCATGTCATCTTTGTCAGAAGTGTTCCCTACATGGTTTTTATGCCAGATTCAAGTTTGTGAACTTGAAAGCGAATTTGCCGCATCAAAATAAGCTGTTTGATTAAGTGAGCAGCGCTATATTACTGACTTGGACTCTTTGCCCGCAAATCATCACGGAACTCGTGCTAATGTTTCAGCCTTAAAAACAAGTTTAGCGGGATCTGCTATCCCTCATGAGGAATGATATCTTGATGGAGATCAAGCATCCACGTTACAGCTGGCTACATTGCACCCTCCATCTCTGAATGTGTTCACGAAGCTAAGGTAAGTTTTCCTCATACTCACTGCTTAAAATCTATCAGGGTATTGGAAAACATTGCTTGTTGTTTAAGGCTTATCTAGTTCAGTAACATGTTTTTTTCTTATCTTACTGGTTACATTCTGTGGGTAAACAACCATCTTTAAGACACTAAAAGCAGCATTGCACATACTTTCAAAACATGTTATACCACAGGAAACCTTCTAAAGTGTGGAAGAAGGAGCTCAGAAGGGGAATAAGATGTCTAATCAGAGCACCTGAAAAAAAGTTTTAATTTAGTGCCGAATACTTTCAAGATGAACTAATGAGGGGAAAAAAGGAGGGAAAAACATACAACAAGTTTACATACACCTTGTAGAATCTGCGAAATGTAAATTATTATACCAAAATAAGAGGGATCATACAAAATGCATGTTTAGTTGTTTATGGGTCCCTTGTTTGTCCTGACCACTTAAACTGCCTGCTGTTCTTCAGAAAAATCCTTTGGTCCCACAAACTCGGTTTTTCAGCATATTTGTGTATTCGAACCCTTTCCAACAATGGCTGTATGATTTTGAAATCCATCTTTTCACACTGAGGATGACTGAGGGACTCATATGCAACTATTACAGAAGGTTCAAATTTTGGGCAAAATAAGAAAAATGTACACATCTTCATTCTGTTCAAAAGTTTACACCCCTGCCTTTTAATGCACTGTTTTTCCTTCTGAAGCATAGAGTGTATATACATGTATACATAATACAACAACCATACACCACAACTGTAAAATTGCACTGAGCTGTAGTCTCCAGGTGTTTGATGTCAGCAAATGCAAAGCTTTTGTTCTGCTGCCACCTGCTGATAAATGATGCTAAATGCAGTTTTGCACTTTAAATTACAGTTATTACATTTAGCAACAGTTCCAAAGTTAAAAAGCAAATCGCAAATATTGTTTTGGAGTTCTTTACAGTTTGACGCTCACCATGCAGACAATGCTTTGTCTAGTAAAATATAGTTTTGATTTGCCATCACAGATGGATTCAGTGGCACATTCTGACAAGCATTCATGCATTGAGTAAATATTCAGTGAAAGCAGTTGGTTTCAATACCTCAGTATGAAATTTATTTACCACAGTAAAATTGATAGTATATATAATTTAAAGTGCATAAATATGTTTTCCAGTTCATCATATCAGATCACAAAAGATATTACAGAGAGAATACGATCTATATATTCAGTACATTGTGTCTCATTGTAAAATGTGAAGAGCTGCTGGATTCAGTGCAGCAGGATGAAGGAGAGCAGAGAAGAGCAGAGGAACACGAAGCTCTGAGTGACACTCTGAGCACTGTTACACAGGTTCCCTTCACAACATGAGACGCCACCTAAACCGGGAATCGAGATTGCGGCATCGCAAATCGATTTTGAGACACAGCCTTTTACAACCTGTGACTGGCCTCCAAAACTCCCTGATGTAAAGAAAGAAAACACAGGTTGAGTCAGTCTAATTGGTCAGTGGTACTACATGTGACATGTATCATATATTTAAATGTAAGAGATATAAAGACCAAAACCATATTCTTATTTTAGCAGATTCTCACCTGTTGCTTTAATGCAGCGGTTTTCATTCTCTGAACATCTCACTGTGTTTGAGCAGCTCTGTCCATCACAATAGTAACACGATATTCCACTGGAAGTGTTATTGCTGGGATCTGCAGGAGGGAAAAAAGATTCTTTCTTTACATGGTCCTGGTCATACTGTGCATGCAACACAGGTCAGCATTAGTCAAATGGGGAGATATCGCCCCCAGTGAGAGCATTAGGGAACATTAGGGGCGCTGAAAGCAATATTTTCAGAAGGGAGTTTGAAATATAGTAACTACTTGTAAAAGAATATGGTTTTCAACATCAACATTCTAATACCATGTTACACTGGACGCATTAAAACGAACGTTTCAGATCCATCTGTCCTGTTATAGACCTTATGTAGCCCCGCCCCTCTTCAGCGCTGCGTTCGTTGTCTTTGATTCTAGATCATACAAATTTATGAATGAACTGCTCGTTTTGAAATGTTCCAGCTCTACTGACGACACCGGCCTCGAACATTACAATGCGCATACATTTTGCTACCTCTACAATAAGCAAATCCACTTAAGTAGCTAATTACTCTTCAACAGTGATGCTATCCACCTTATTTTTGCCGTAAGAGTGGGAGCGGCCGTTTGTAAACTGAATGTGTCTGGCTTCCGGTCTCATCTGCGTCCAGCTATGTTTATCTGTACAAAACGGCTCGTTTTGCTGCTTGATATTGCAAATTGGTGTGTCTCAGGGCCGTGCACAGACCTTTTGAGGGGCATGTGCTGAAACTGAAAAAAGGGCAACCCCCCCCAAGAACCCCTCCACCACCAAAAAAAAATAACACACAATAATATTCTTATATTATATTTAATTAGTATTAATAACTTTTATACAGATAATATATACATATAGAGGGTGTCTTTAAAACTAATTACAACAACACAAAGTTAGTAAAGTTAGCTTTACCAATTTGCCTCCTGGGTGGTTGTCTGTGCATTATTTGTCCTGTGTTTGTGAATTGGTTATGCACTCTCTCTTATTTAGTTGTGTAATGTTGTGATGTTCATTTTCTTTTTTTCTTTGCTTTGCATACATGCAAATTACATTCTGCATGATAAAATATATAGAATGCACAGTGACCTGATAATTCTTATTCTCATTGTGTAAAGTTTTTTTTTATTTAATACAACATTATTACAGTAGTAAACCATGTTTTTCTATGTTTATACATGTGAAGACGAGCGGGGAGTATACAATACTAGATTTTTTTTTTAAAATCTAGCCAGCAAACACATGCATAATATAATAGCATCGTAAACTTTAACCTACCGTGCTGTGTAACCATAGGCTATATAATATGATGAAATGTTAATAAATTACATCATGTAATTTAACATGCATCAGCACATTCAGCAGATAGCCATAAAATCAAAATAGAAATTTCTTATAATATATTTTACCTAGCTGACAAGGATCACTCGGTTGCTTTGTGTCAAACTCAAATGCAGTTGCATCGCGGGTTTTTGACCAGCGAATGTGTGCAATTTGTCCATCATTAAAACGACGACATCACATTACGTCAACATCACACCGGTGTGGTGATGCATTATATGAAGCTTTATAGACATACTAGTGTTTATTTCATAAAGACAACGTTGCACTTATTCAAACAACAAGATATTTTACCGTTACAAGACGAAGACGTTCATCTGCTTCTGCTCTATGACTCTGACTGATGTGCTGAAACGTAAGTTCGCAGCGCTCAGGGGGCGGAGTTGTGAAGATTGACTGATAGTTTGAGCGGTTCTAAGAGATGCGCTTTTTAATGCCTTTAATTGGTTAAATATTTGTTAAAAAGACAAACAGACGTAAAGGGTTACCAATAGCATTGATTTATTTAAAAAAAAAAAAAATCCCCCAAAAAAAGGGCACTTCCGAGTGTAATTACAAAAAGGGCATGTGCTCAGCACAGGTTGAGCCCTACCTGTGCACGTGCCTGGTGTGTCTTACAATATTATTTTAATGTATTATCTTAATTATGAACACAATAGTTTTTAGTGCAAACTGTTTTACCGTTTACGGCACTTCAGTATTCTTCTCTTATTTCTCTATGGCAGATTATGAACAGGAAGTCTAACACATCACCAGAAAACAGCTTACTTCCGCGTTGAAAAATAAGGTGGATAGAAAGTTCAAAAACAAAATTCTAAAGATGGCAGAGTGTGGAGTACGTTAAGAACGGGGCATTACTGTCAGCAACTCGAAGCGCATTCAGTGTAGGCAGATTACAGCTGCGTCTCGTTTCTAAAGCCTGTGGCTTCCGGAGAACGCTTTTGTTGGTCACATACACCATGGACTATTTGCACAACTACATCCGCGTTCTACTTATAACAGCTCGGGAGTTTCCGGTTAGCGGTCAGCGCACCTACATACAGACAGTTTCTCATGAGAACGCAGATTAATACTACATTTTAGGGCTGGTATTTCTTTAAAAAAAAACAAAAAAACAACAACAATTAATAATATTCTATGCGTTAACATGAATCATATTCAACCTGCTGAAAGGTTACTATAAATATATTTCCCTTCGGTATGTGCTTTCTGAATAATAAATAAGTATATATCCCCACTACCCTGCCGCATTCTCACGAACGATATATTTCTTTTACTGATCGTATTTCACACCTGATAAAGGTACAGTTTTAAATGAGTTTGACCGATAGGGTTAGGGTTACTATTGTAAAAGTGCCATGTTTTTCCCATTTTTACCATTTGTACAACAACTTTTACTACAAATAGCCTATCATCGTTAAACTATGGACAGTGTATTAAAACTCGAGTTAATTTGTGGTTATATGGCTTAAATTTAATTGCGATTTTTGGTTTTATTTGTAGTAAAACCATTTGTTTGTGTGCTTGGTGCTCTTATTCCGAGCCCCTACTGCTTATTCCATTGCTTAAAATGGCTGAATGAATGTGAGGTAACTGCCTTATTTAACGATGTTAAACATTTAAATAATTTTTAACAGGAACACGCTGACAGTGCGACTATTGAATATTCATATTTTGGCATTAGACTACACACAGTGGAATGATGACAGAATATGACACAGAATAATTAATTAATAATTAATAATTAATTAATTAATACAGATAAATAAAGGTTCATTATAATCTTATTCATCAGATCTCACAAACTGCAGCGTCGCGATTAGGCCACTATAGAGCACTGACACAATCAATTAATCAGTTAATCAACGTATTATTAGGCACCGCTTTCTCAAATCGGTTAATGATGGATTAAAACTTAGTTCAGTTGAGTTTGGAAAATTCTGTACTTAGTAATTATCAGAATACGTCTTCTCCTGTCTCTGAAAATGTCCGAATTTTAAATCATCCCGCGCAATCTCATTTTATTAGGCGTTTAAGTCAACTAGATGTACATAACCGGAAATAACTGAGCCGTAAGATTTCAAAACGAAGTGCGTCACGAGGCTCAGTGCAAGTAGTCCATTGAGGCATGTTATTAAAAAAAAAAAAAAAGTAACGGTAATAAAAATGGACTTCATATTTGAATGTGAAATTTCTAACCATTGCATTTAATACTACAATAACTTGGTAGCTTGTAAATATCACAGTAATAAATAACTATTCTACCTAACTATTTTCTATTAAAAACACTTTTTAACCAAAAATGCTTGTCTTGTCTAGCTCTGCAACGCGTATGCATACTCTGCAGTCGGGTTCATGACAGTATGTCGAAAAACTTTTCTCATTTTCTCCTCCAACTTCAAAATTGTCCTACATTGCTGCAGAAGTACCGACCCAGTGTTTACAAAGTGGAAGCGCAAAGAAGGTCAGACGCCCTTTACAAAAAAAGAAAAAAAAAAAAAGAAAAAAAAAAGCAATATAGGATGATTTTTAAGTTGGAGGAGACAATGAGATAGGAGTTTTTAGACATACACTGTCTTGAACTGGAGTGCACAGAATACGCATGTGCATTGCAGAGCTAGACAAGATGAGCATTTGTGGTTAAAAAGTGTATAAATTGTATTTGTCTCTTTTTTTTTTTTTTTTTTTTTTTAAAGAAAATAACCAATCGTTTCGCTAGATAAGACCCTTCTTCCTCAGCTGGGATTATTTAGAGCCCTTAAAAGCATGACAAAGGGGTAAGTACATTATCTGTAAATTTTTGTTCTGGAAGTGAACTAATCCTTTAATAAAATCTTGGAAATGCCTAAAAATGCTCTAAATGCAAAAGTTAATAAGTAATTGTCTAAATGTACACCTATATATATATTTTTTTTATTCTTAAGATATAGCCTACTTAAAGCTCTGATGACCCAAAAATGAAAATTTTGTCATGAATTACCCTCATGTCGCTTCAAACCTGTAAGACCTTCGTTCATCTTCAGAACACAAAGAGAAGAAATTGTTTTAAAAAAAAAGTTAAACATTATGATTGAACCACTGATGTCACATGGACTCTTTTAATGATGTCCTTACTACCTTTGTGGGCCTGGGAACGTTTCAGTTGCGTTCCTGTCTGTGCAGGGTCTGAAAGCTCTCGGATTTCATCAAAAATATTTTAATTTGTGTTCCGAAGATGTCTAACAGATTTGGAATGACATAAGGGTGAGTAATTAATGACAGAATTTTTATTTTTGGGTGAACTATCCCTTTGATGTTTTTGTAGAAAGAGTTTTTGGTGGGGGGCAATAAGAAACTGGACAATGGGGAGGACTTTCCCCAGTGAAATAGGTGCTCACTGTACCAAAGAAAAACATTTTGTCCTCCTAAACTTTTAACAAAGTGTAACATCTTGCTCTGGCTGTGAAGCAACATTCCTTTACAGATGCCATCACATTCCCTAAGAGAAAAGTTCAATCTTACTTTTTTCTTGATAAATGTTTTGTAAACTGTTATATAACTGTAAAGTACAATACCTGGAGCATCTTGGGCATTACACAGGTCAGTGCTACAGCAGTAAGAAGAGACTCTTCCAATGCCAACGTTGACAGATCCAGTTGGACAGCCAAGTGATATAGAACAACTTTTAACCTTCACTGTCGTACTGTTGCCTAAAACACAAAAACGAGCAGTATTTTTTAATAAATGTGTCAAAGTAAAGTGTTTCCAATAGTGTATCAAAAATACAAACTTTGGATTATGTCTTTAGCATTTATAGAAAGAGGTCCAAAGGTGCAATTATACATTTTTTCCAGAGGGTAAGTTTGTTCTTAACACTGTCACAGCAACAATAAATTATAACAGCATTTACATCAGTTATTTATTTTTTTTTTTACCATCAATTACTGTTGCACTGAAGCAGCTGTTAAGTCCAGATGTACATGTCGTCTGGTCACAAGAGGCTGACAGACTTGTGCACTGATAACAGCTGAGAGAGTGTCCTTTAGTAAATAAAAAAAAGAGAGAGGTGGTGAGAGAGATACATTTAATTTGTACCCAATACTATTACAAAAAATATTTTTCCTTTTTACCTGCAGTGAAAAGAACAAACAGAAGAAAAACTGAGATTTGAAGGTCCATCTTTGATCAGGAGGTAAATGAGACTACATGCATGTTTCAGTGCTCCTTTTATAGCTCATCAGAAGGGGTGGGTCTTATTGAGAAGATAAATATTTAACAAAAAGGCAAAAAATAAATAAAATGGGTAGATTAACATTTATTCTCAATTCATGACCATATGGGTGTTCTAATGAGGAAATGAATCTTCCAATAAGAAATGTATAGATTCTAATTCACCCAAAGATTAACATCACTCACCCTTACGTCATTTTCCAAACATGTGAGGCATACTTTTTTCCAGTGTTCCACAGATTGAAAGACAAGGGCGTTTACTGTTGTTCATACAGGTCAAACTTGTTTAGGTTTTAGATTTGTTTTCATGAGTTGAAGGTGTGTTTGCTTATTATTTGTGTTTGCTCAATCTGGACTATTAAACGTCATCTTTACACACTCTAAGAATGCTTAGAAAGTATGACCGCCCTTAAGATGGAACACTGTTGAGAAACCAGATCAAAAATACATTTCTTTTTCTTTCAAAGAGACTGTTTGTAATTGTGGAACTGTACTGTAACCAAACACACTAAGTGATACAGATCAGTATAGGAATTGACAGCAGTGTAACATAAACTCTGGAGGCCCTCCTGCGTTCAAATCCTCCTTGGACGTTTGTACTTAAGAGTTGACAAGTCGTCATTACGACGTCAGGTGCGTTCAAGACGCTTTGGTGGGAACAAGGCGATTTACTTTTCTACATAAAATTCAACGATTTTTTTTCTTTTTTTTTTTCTTTTAAACTCTGCATCTAGAAAATGACGAATGTGCGTCATTGTGTTTTTGCTTTTTTTCTGTTTTTTTTTTTTTTATTCAATTTATGAAGGTGATGTAAACTGCATCATCATATATTCTATGGTAACTACACAATAATATAATATTTTGTCTATGTAGCTGATACAGTTTTATTGTACATTACAAAAAATTATCATCTATTCATTCCAACAAATTTACCGTCAATACAGACGCTGCATATCTATTGTTTTTGGGTGCGTCCATTGCACCCGACACGTTTTTTTTGTCCTCTGAGGCGCTCCAACTCCGAAACTCTCGCAGTAACAACTTTGCGGTGGCGTTCATGTGCGTTCAACTAGTAAATATGATCTATCTGACATGAACGCACCAGGCGTGACTCAAGTGTTTTTGCTAGTTTCAGCCCGAGGCAGTTATCATGCACTTGTGCCATCTGTTCGCCAATGGGAGTGCTGGTCTGAAAACAAGGTGTGTTCAGGCACATTGTTGGCACGTTGCTATTTTAAGGTGAGTGAAAACGATTGCGCCATTGATCAACAAAAACCTGGTCAATAACCCAGTATTTTGTTTTTGTTTATTTAAAGGGCACGTTAGTAACTGCTTATTACACACACAGGGACGCTGTTAACCTTTGTATTGGGTGTGCCCTCATACTGCTCATGTCGTATGTGACCTGTCTCCCATATAAGGACATGCAAAAGGCATAAAGGCAGTTCCGGTTCATTAGCATACCGAGTAGTAAGCATGTTTTTTGCCTCCGTATAAGTTGATATAATTTACCGGTTATCCTACGCAAAATAGCTGCGCCAACAGACGCACAGCAGCACACAAACATGCCTAAATATTAAAAATGAAAGGATTACAATGTAAAAGATGATTATTGTCTACACAGAGAAGCATTCGGACCATGTGCGTAGATCATTAAAATAAGGCCGCTGGTGTTTTTTCAAATCAATAACTCTCATATAAAGTTTTAATTTAAAAATTTAATCTGTAAACTCAGATAAAGTATAACACAAGACTGTCACCTAGGAGTAGGCTAAGCATGCTATCAAACCGATCGAATTCTTGAGCACTTCACTAAAATGAGTTTAACATCACCCTTGTGAAAAACGTGAACTTTGACATACTTTTAAAAAAGATAATTATCTTTAAAAGAATGTACTTAGCCTAAGTGTGAACTGAGTGTAATGTTTTCAGACAAATGCAATGTAGTATAGTTTAAATTCATAGTAAATGCAGTTAGTGGAATTTGACCCACTAGTAGTACTTAAGTACATGGTTTTTATGCAATTATTTAATTGTCTTTTCTTTTACATTTGGTTAAAGTGTAGGCCTACTGCTGAATGTATTATATTATTCTGTGTAGATATGTTAAACCAAAGCAAGAAATTATGCAATGACTGTATTCTCACAATAACATTCTCCTTTTGCGAACTAATAATACAGTGATGCACCAATACATCACATTCTGAAAAAAAAATTCGGTTGAATTGTACTCTTCAGGGGGCTCATTTATCAAACTTTCCGTAGATTTCATCCTAATGTTTGCATACGCACAGAAGTTTTCAGATTTTTAAAACCATTCGTACGCCAGAACCTGCGCAAAAATCCCTTAATAAATCCCAGCGTTTAAAAAAAACAAAACAAAACAAAACAAAACAAACAACAACCTCCAGTCAGGCGAAGATTGTGCGTACGTGCATCTCCACTTAGTCTCCTTCCCGGAATCACCATATATGGAGCTTACAACGCCTTGTTTTACCATGCATAACCTCATCTGCATATTATTTCCATGCATATTTCCATCCACGTGACATGTTTGGTAGGAAAATATGTGATACGGACTATAAATGGTATGTGTGCCATACACATTACATTGCTAAAATCTTCCAGTATCCTTGTTGTTTTAAAATAAATATTTCAAAATATCCTTAAAAACTAAATTGTCTAAACTACTTTTTATAACATAAAAAAGAGTTGATTCATTCTTTTCCACTGGCCAAATAGTAGGCTATTTTAATTGTTTTACATAAAATGTATGCCGTATTTCTGATAAGGTAAACATATGCTGTGAAAATGCAGTTAGCGCGTCACTGACAAAATATTTACAAAATGAAAAGTGTATTCTTACAGTTTCCTTTAAATTCCATCCTTCAAATACAGCGGTATTTTCAGAAAATACCAAAGGTGTCTGCATTCAGGCAATATTAACATATCCGTGCAGCAGTAATTGTACAATATTATCATTAGAACTAATCAAACCGGCCGATGGACCATTCAACCTCCGAATCCATCAGCGTCTGTCGTAATATGATTTATGTAATCTCAGTGTTTATCTCCAGTATTGAGTGTCATTTTTAATCTAGATGTTTATATCAAAATTAATCAATAATTTCTGAGTTTAAATTGCTGCTTTGTTTCGCTCACTGCAGTAAAAGCGTGCGTATGCATGGGTCAGAGTTTGCCTGCAGGTGCGCAATTTTTTCCGTCAAGTTTGTTTTTATAAATTCCATCTTTTGCGTAGGAGTGGGGTGCGTTTCTTTCAGGGCATGTTTTGTGCGTATGCAACGGTTATAAATGTGGCCACAGGGGCCTCAAGTACAAAGACTTGTGTTGAATTCATACTAAAACAGAGCGTACGTACAAAGCTGTAATTCTGCGTACGCACAAAAAAAAATCAGCGTACGCAGGATCCCACGCATATTGTACATCCCAATTAACGTGAAATTGAGCGCACAACCGGTCTCCTCCCCCAAATCAATAAATTTTAATATGGTAATGAGTCCACTTTGCCAAAAGCAAGAAGCGAAACTTTACCGAAAGTGAATTAAAGGTGCTACTGTCCGAGGTAGAAACTAGAAAGAATATTTTATTTGGAACTTTGTCCTCCGGAATTAATATATATATATATATATATTAGGTGGAGAACTGCTGCGCACCGACAAAGTGTCACTCAGAGATATAAGCCACCCACTAAAGTAATTGGTAAAAAAATGAACTTCGTCTCTGATTACCATTTATATTTTATTTATATTGCCGCAATCACACGTTGACGGGCCTGAATGACTTGTTGGTTGGGCTGCACATACACTGGTTCCGGGTCGGGGTCATCTGGCGCCGGTGCCACCTCCTCACCGAGTGGTATGCCGTGCCTGTGCGTGACATTGTGCAGCACACCACAGGCCAGGGGTGCGTTTCCCAAAAGCATCGTTAGCTAACTATGGAGGTTAGGTCCATTGAATTGAGTAAATCCGACCGTCAGCGTGAAAACTGGCGTAAGCAAAGTTTTTGTGCGTACGCAGCGTTGATACATGAGGCTCCAGGTGTTTTGATTGGAAGCAAATTCAAAAGTGTTATTTTGATGCCATCTGCTGATAAATAGTGCTAAATGCAGTTCGAAACATTATTGACATGATTGTTACATTACAACAGTCCTTAAGGGAAAATGATGTTACAATGATGTTATAATATTTCTTTGTCATCACGTTTGTGAATAACTTTTTCTTTATCAGATATCTTGACAGCCATTATCTTGACATTCATAAAACTAGAAACAAGAAACAATTTTACTGCATTTTCCAGGATATCTTTCAGGTCATCACATCAGACCACCAAAGTACAGGGAGAAATGTAAAAATTCTTAACCGAGTCCTTATTTTGCAAATTTCAAATGTGCTCATTGCACCAAAGAAAAACATTTTGTCTTTACAATCTGTCATCAACACTGTAAAACACCTGTAAAACAACTGTCCTTTTCTGCTGACTTCACATTAAGTTTTGATCACATTCACCCTGTTCTTGTGCAAAGTCTAGTCATTGCTGTAAGAATACACAATCTGGAATTTCGTGTGAGGGAGGATTTTTGTTGACAATATTTTGAATTTGCTGCCACCTGCTGATAATTGATGCTAAATGCAGTTGTACATTTTATTTAGGCTAAATGACCCAGCAACTTAGTTACAGAAATACTACCCAGCACCTGGGTAAAAATATTAAAATAACCCAATAAAATGACCCAACAAGTTGAACCCAGCATTTTGGTTAAAACAAACAAACAAAAAACCCCGCACCCTGGTAAAATTCTTAAAAATAACCCAATAAAATTACCCAACAGACTGAGCCCAGCATTTGGGTTAAAAAAATAACCCAACCTTTTTTTAGAGTGTTGATCCACCACCTAAACCAGCATCAAACCTCTAACAATTTAAACCAGTCTGAACAAGAAAAATCATACAAGTCAGACTTGTTTTTGTTTTCAGCAGAGATTTTGTGTTTGACTACTTTCAGTTATACATGAGAACACTTAGGGTACATCTATGTAATCATACTTTACTCTACATACTATAGGCTCCTTGAAACTTTGCCCAGTGTCCACAAATGTGGAGGATTACCTTCTTGTTTTCACTTAACTGAAATGTACAAAAACATTAAAAAGCCTTTAAAATATTAAACTGATGAAGATTCAGTCAGTTGTTTTATACAGTCAAAATGGTTTCCAAAGCTCATTTCCAAAAGTATGTGGATACACCCTAATGCTTTTTGGCTGTTTCAGTAATTCAGGTATGGTGAGACTGATGCTGAGTCTAGTGAGGATGAATGTGACTGGCATGTGCAACCATATTAATGCATGTTATTTTAAAAGTTTAGTTTGGTGTTTTGGGCAGTTACATGTTTTTGGACATATGCCTACTGCATTTTTACGATAGTGTCAGCATGATCGATATCATATGAAAGGTTGGGTAAAATCGTGCAAAAACCCTCTTGAGGTAAATGTGAGAAATCTTAAATCTTAATATATAGCTAGGCTATATATTTTTTGTCCTGGTAAAATGTATGAATGCATGACCATTTTTTTCTATTTATAGTTAAAACAACATCATTTGAGTGAAAAAAGTGAAAGATTTATGGACTCGAGCGGCATGGTGCGGCGCGACAAAACAGGTTACTATAGAACGTATAATAATCAGTAATGCTGTCTACACTCAATGCTGCACGACACGATAATCCCACAGTAAACTGATGCCTAGTTCCATTTATGACGTACTGACACAAAGTTAAAATGATTTGCAGCTACCTCATATTTATATAACATCAATACTGATAACAAAATGCTGTATTGGCAAAACAACTAATTCAAAATTAATCACAAAAATTAGTGATTTATTGTGTCCTGGATGTACAGAATGTAGTCTGAGGCATTTGTTGATTTAAATTAAATCAGTGGTTTTATTTTAAGCAAACAAAATATATGGGTATAGAGCACAATGAGAAAGTCTGCATTGCATGGTTAAATGAGCCTTGAGTTACAGATTTACAGATTTATCACTTTTACCCTCTTCATCTTAGCATAAATACACATTAAACAAAGAATTTACCAATATAGCAAAATACATAAAGCTGCAGTGTTGTTATTGTGATCCAAAGATCTGCTATCACAGATGCATTCAGTGGAACATCTTTATGCAGTTTCTGACCGGAATGAGTTGAGTAAATATTTAGTGAATATAAAGTAATTCATTTCAATACATTAATATTGTGTAGACCAGAAAAATTGATTTCAATTACCAGTTATCAGATTTTTTTTATCTTTTTAAATGCATCACACCAAGTTAAAGATAGTAGAGATGATGCAAGCCACATATTCAGTACAGTGTGTCTCATTGTAGAATCTGTAGAGCTGCTGGATTCAGTGCAGCAGGATAAAGGAGAGCAGAGAACAGCAGAGGAACAGGAAGCTCTGAGTGACACTCTTAGCTCCATTACACAGGTTCCCCTCACAGCATGAGACACCATCAACAAATGAATCCAGTATTGAGACAACATCACAAACAGATTTAGAGATACAGCCTTTTACAAGCATTTTTTGGCTTCCGAGATTCCCTGATGAAAAGATGGTTGTGTCAGTCAAAACGACACATTGGTGTATGTAATCTGTACCAAATGCTCAAACCTTAAAGAGGTTAAAAATAACAACTTTAATCTTCGTCTTTTTGCAGATTCTCACCTGTTGCTTTAATGCAGCGGTCTTCACTCCCTGAGCAGCTCAGTGTGTTTGAGCAGCTCTGTCCATCACAATAGTAACATTTCTTTCCATTGGGGACAATAGAGGGATCTACAGGAGGAAATTATGTTGTTTTTTTACATAGTCCTTGTCTTATACATCTCATAGGGGCTCAGTGTAACAAAAATGTTTTGCCTTCATAATCTTTCATCAAAATATATCACCTGCTCTGCCTATAAAGCAGATTTCTATTTCAGCTGACTTTACAATTCCTTTACAATAGAAAAGAAGTCCTATGCTTTTTTGGTTTTGTTTTTGTTCTTATTAAATGTTCTATGACTGCATGTCGGTAAGGTTCAATACCTTGAGCGTTTTGGGTGTTACAGAGATCTCCGTTACAGCACGAAGAAGCAATCTTTGCGATGCCTAGGTTGATGGATCCACTTGGACATCCAATTGGTAAAGCACAACTCTTAGCTGTTATTGCAGTACTGTTGACTAAAAGCACATGAGTGATACAGGAATGAGCAGATCAACTGAATGTTATTTTGATTTATAAATATGTTCAATTAGAAAGAGTTTAAATAGTGTATCGAAAATACAAACTTTGCAATATTAAATGCTTTCTAATATGTATACAACATCATCCAGAGGTGTAAAAATGCTTTACAATTACAAATTTCTAATTTCAAACTAATTTTTGAGTTTCATGATATAATTTCAATTATATTAGCAGAAAAACTATGTCAGAAATCTATATATAGAACATTCTATGCATGCAGTTGTAAATTCTACCCAGAACAACTGAGTATTGGGTCTGTGATGATAATACCATGGTCACAGCACCAGTAATTTATAGCAGAATCTCCATCAGTAAGATATAACAGTAAATTTCAGTCCATCATACTAGTCTTACCAACATATAATGCTGCACTGATGCAGCTGGTAACTCCATTTGAGCATGTCGTCTGTGCACAAGAGCCAGACACACTTGTGCACTGATAACAGCTGAGAGAGTGTCCTTTAGTAATACAAAAGAGAGACCGTGTGAGAGAGAATATCTAATGATCCATATTTGTGCTCAATAACATTACCAACACTTTTTGTCTTCGTACCTGCAGTGAAAAGAACGAAGAGAAGAAAAACTGAGGCTTGTACGTGTAGAGCCATCTTTGATCAGGAGGTGAATGATATAACGTGGCTGTTTCAGTGCCCGCTTTATAGATTTCAGATGGGGTGTGTCTTGATGAGAAAAAGAAAGTTTAACTAAAACAAACACACACACACACACACACACACACACACACACACACACACAAAAAAAAAATACAGGTGGATGTACATTTACTTGCCAATTAATGATCATATGGAGAGTCTAATGAGTAAATTAATCTTCATAAAAAATGTATAAGATGTACTTCAAGCAATAGTTCATTCAAAAATGAATATTCTGGCATTTTTTCTCATTTTCTCATACTCATTCCAAACCTGTATGACTTACTTTTTTTCTGCCTTTCACTGAAAGACACAGGGGTCCGGTGTTGTTCACACAGGTCAAACTTGTTTAGGAGTTAAAGTTAATTTGTTTGTGTTTACTAAATGTTGACTGTTAAACTTCAGCTCTGTACAGTAAGAATGCTTAAGGTATGACAAACATTAAAATGGAACATTTCTGAGAAACCGAGCCAGGAGTACTTTTGTTCTCTTGTATTCAAATACGCTGTTTGTAATTTTGCAACTGTAAGCAAACACATAAATCATTCATAGTATAGGAATTTAAAACAACATGACCTAATATACACTACATGGGTGTGTTTTGTTTTGTTTTTTTTCAAATCATGAACTGTACTTTAAAATTGTAATTAAAAATTTACTCCACACACAAACTCAAATAAAATCTGACACAAGACTAAAAAAAACTAATCTGACTGATCATGTTCTTGAGCACTTCACTACAATTACTGTGTAAACTAATCTCTCCTGAAAATGCTTTTTAAAAGAGCACTTACTACAGAAATAATATTTAAAAGAAAATTGCAGTTAAATGACAATGTATTACAGTTTACATTTATAATAAATGCAATAATTTGACCCACGTAAGTAGGACTTAAGAATATGAAAAGGATGTTGCAAGTCAAGAATAGAATGATGTTACAATATAAAAAATTGTATTTTATATATATATAAAAAAAAAAAAAAACTATTATTGCAAGGACCAATTCTTACTATTGGATATTGTGGCATACTGACTGTTTATTAGTACATATCAAGCACATATTAATGCCTTATTCTCCATGACCATATTTTAAATCCCTTAATCCACCCCCATACCAAAATTTAGCAACTAACATATAAACTATTAATAAGCATCAGTTTGTTCCCCTTTTCTAAAGTGTTACAATTTTAATAAAAACCTTCCAGTATAGCTTTCAGTTTCAGTTACATCAGAACACCAAATACATATCAGAGAGAAGTGTAAAATTTCTTTACAGTTTCCTTGTTTTTCATACTTCACAGGTGCTCACTGTACCAAAGAAAAACTTTTTGTCTTCATAATCTATCATCAACATTCTTTTGCCTATAAAACAACTTTCCTTTTCGGCTGTAGTCACAATAAGTTGCTTTCGCATTTACTGCTGTTCGCATGCAAAATGTAGTCATTTCGATAAGAATACATGTGTTACGAATAAGTGTTGTATTCTCTATTCGTTTTAACCAATTAAAAAAATCGATGCAGCTTTCAGACGAGACTTTCTTCTTATTGTAATGGTTCGTTTGAGGCAGTTTCTATGGCGTTATTTTAATGACAAATGTCTAGAGGACATTATTGTAATGCGGGGCGCATCAAAATGCGCAAGCATAAATCTCTTCTCTCACAGGTGGATTCTCTTCAATCTCGTAAAAAAGACGCGCTTTCTCTCGCTTAATTGCTCAGAAACACAGATCAGCGCATATGACAACGGATGTATTGAGTATTTACATAGTGTAACAGTAGAAAATGTATCAGTCTCACACGTGTCCCGCATTGTCCCGCAAAATCACATGTAAATGACGAGAGAGCCAAAAAAAAACAAGAATCCAAACGATATTATTTGATGAACTTTATTTTTAATGAAGTGCCAGATTGTGTCAGTAAGAACTTGGGGCTTTGTGCACATTTTACCATGGATTCGTTTACAAACGAGGCACAATTCAATGCAGGATTTTCAGAAAGATTGAAACTGAAAGAAGATGCTGTGCCGACTATATTGGATCGTTTGAAATGTATTAAGTATTTATGCATTTTTGACCTAATCACAGAGGCGTCCATCTGTGCAGGATGTAGACACAACTGTTTGCCAGTCAAAACAGGACAGAAAATAGCCTATTACTTCCAAATTATACTTTATTGGATGTAAAAATCGTGATTATGTGTGGATCTCAGAGAACAGTACAAATATTTTGGCCGACAGTTAAAACATTTTTCAACAAGAAAAGAAAAGAAAAGAAAGAAAATAAATTTCAACAAGAAAAGAAAAGAAAAAAGGAACTCGCAACTACAGTTAACTAATGTTCCCTTATAACATTCATTTATCACGGCAGCAGAAATGTCAAATTCAATGGCTGTCACTCACATGGTCTTTTCAAGGGGTGCCATTCTTACTATTATTATTACATTTATGTTTACGTTTAATCATTTAGCAGAGTGTTCAATGTGTCTTACAAATGAGGAGCAATCAATCCAAAAAGAGCAACAATATATAAGTGTACTAAAGCAGTACATGTACCATTTTTTAAAATAAAATATATATCAAAAATATATATAATATATATCATGAAATATAACCATAATTAATATAATAATTACAAGTATTCTAAATTATACTTTATTGGATGTAAAAATCGTGATTATGTGTGAACCTCAGAGAACAGTACAAATATAAAGACAAATGCAGTTAATTACTCCTTTAAACATTTTGACTGTAAACTATTCTGTAAAGTACACTACTCTGAGCATCTTACCATCTTATCTTTTAGAAGAGAGCTTTTCAGTGCTATTTGCACAGCCAGTTGGTGAAGCACAATGTTTAAGGTTAGTTGTAGAACTAGTATTACCTGAAGTAAATGATACAGGAATGATTAGTTCAACAGCACATTCTTGTGTAAAGTGAAAATGCTTTAAATGTGTTTTTCTCATTTCAAACATATTTAAACCTTGGGCACCCTTTTGGACATTTTTGTCTTTTTCAGTCTTGTTTTTTTGTGATCATTTCACCGGTGTTATTTCCATCTGCATACATTTTGGCCCAGGTGTGTATTTTTTTTGGAATTTTACTGTTTTACCTCCATTTCCTTTAATAAATCCATTTTTGCACTAGGTACAAAAAAGTGTAACACTCAGTACCATTTGGACAAAAATGTCCCCATTGAACCCCATTAAAACTGCTATTTTTAATCACAGTGCCATTCAACTGTAAAATGATGCAATTTTTGTTAATAGACTTTTCTTCTGTTGGCAAGGCTTCAAAATTATTTTTTTTTTACCAGATGGTGCCATTTTTCCAGCTTTGGCCAACAAAGCAAATACTCCCTGTATTCCTGTTTTCTACTTCTTTAAATTATAGAGCCAGTTGGATAAATAATGCAGCTATAATTCTGTGGGTGTGTTGGTATGGATGTCAGAGTGTGGTTTGTACGTGTGTCATAAAAAAATTGTTTGTGTTCTTGTAATATGTGAGAGAGAAAAACTCTACTGCAAATCACAAACCCAACCATTGTGTGCACCAGAGGAGTTTTGCTGGCATCTTATGGGGGAAATTTAGTGCTGCGTCTAAACAAAATCTTCCTGAAAGCTCATTTTTTGAGATATCAACCACAAATTTGGAACGCAACTTGTTTAGATTTATAGCTTCATTTTCTAGCAGGTTTAGAGTTCAACATTTTTTATAAAATATATATTTCATATAAAATATATGCTTTATATAAAAATGTTTTAATAAACTTAAACCTCTATAACTTTATTTATTTTACTTTTTAAACTTTTTCTACTTCATCAGTAATCTGCCATGGGTCTTCTTTAAAATGAGACCAAAATGTTTTAAATTTTATGACAGGTTTTTTTTTTTTTTTTTGACATGGACATTTTTTGCCCACTATGGACCTATGTGTAACTTTTTTTTTATTGATGCACAAGGGTTAAATTACAAATTATATTATTAGAATAATAATTTCAGTTAAAAAAATCTAGTAAAAAAAATACAAATAATTTACATTGTAGCAGCAGTAAATTATACCAGTTATCCTTTAATGTCCTTTAATAATGTGTGTGTGTGTGTGTGAGAGAGAGAGAGAGAGAGAGAGAGAGAGAGAGAGAGAACTCTATTTGTCTTTGTACCTAGGGAAAACAATGAACAAATGCACCCATTTTATAGATTATCAAAAGGAGTGGGTCTTCATGAGAAAATGTCAGTTTAACAAAAAGACAGAAATAAAAAACTGTAGATATTGCTTTGTGAGGACAAAGTGGATAGTTTAATACTGAAATTAATATTTTTCTTTATAAGGAATTTTTAAGATATACTTAAAGAGACAGTTGACCCAAAAAATAACATTTTGTCATCATTTACTCTTGTGCCATTTCAAACCTGTTTGACTTATTTTTCTTCTATAGATCACAAATAATGAACAAAATAAGCACTGTCAATCATCAGTGCAGCTTAGAAAGCTTAAAATTATCCTGGTGTATAACTTCCATTTTAGTGATAACCCTTCACATTATTCTCTCTAATCCGTGTATCATTCGTCCATTTGTTTTTTGATTTAATACTGAAAGAAGAAACCTGAGAAAACGGCTCCTTTTTCGTTTCATCATTTTTTCCAGAAAAATGAAAAACAAGAATTCAGCTTGATTTTTCGTTTTCGTTCAGGGGTTGAAAAATGAATAAACAGCTTGAATATTCGATTTCTACACATAGGCGGAACGAAACGCCCCTTTCTGCTGATTGGTCAGCCGAAGATCAAACCATGCCCCATCAGTTCTTCCACAATTTCGCACAGAATAATAGTCCTCTGCTGCTGCAGTTGGACCAATACGCATTTATTGCAGCTACATTCTGCTACATTTTTTTCATCAAACAACCACACTAACGAATAGCTCGACACAACCCGTACCGGGGACAGGGCTTTATTCTGTGTGCTTTTCACAAAGTGCCACGGGTTGCGCAAAATAATTTGCCATAGCCTACCATATTTTCTGGACTGTATGTCACGATTTTTTTTTTTTTTTTTTTAATCATGACGCATGCTGTGATTTTATTTCAGAGTAACTTATATAATGCATTTAACGTCAAATTATATTGGACTGTTAAAAGTAGACGTGTCAGCTGTGTTATGGTTCATGTTTGTGGCATACACCAGGAAGATGTTCAAGAAGACAAAACCAGCGCATTCTGTTGTTTTCTATATTTTTCAAGGGTTTTTTTTTGCAGTCATTTTGATTTGACACAAATAAAAAGACATTTTGTTTCGTTTCGAATGATGTTCTGCTCTTGTATGACTGTAAATAACAGAGTCTTAAGTTGTTTCCGTTGCTGAGGAAAGAAATTCAAGTGATGGCGCTGGCGCCTCGTGCGCTCACACAATCAGAGCACTGTTTATTATCAAAGTGAAATAAATGCTAATGTTTACGTGTACAATGGCAGCGTTGAGAAAAGGCACAACGACTTGTTTTGGAAGTTTAGTTGGCAGAGAAAATTATTTGACAACAATTAATACCCAATATTAATGAAATAAACTCAAAAACAAAGCAAAAACAAAGTTATGACTGCTGTGTATTTACACTTCACTACTGGTCTGCACTTGACAGGGCGCGTTTATCTGCTTAGAGTTTATTTAACCCATTGCAACTTATTGGAACCGTATGAACTATAGGTTAGGCCTACTCACCTTAATTGTGATTTATTGATTGATTGAGTGATCTATTTATTTATTGGAAATAAATAAATAAATAAATGTCCTGCTTGCACTTTCAATGGCAGAGAATCATGATTTTCAGTTTTTTTTTTTTTTTTTTTTTTTTTAATGTGCCATCAAACCCTGCCATCCAGCGGAGGACTATTATTCTGCACAAAACTGCGGAAGAACTGACGGGGCATGCTTTGATCTTCGGCTGACCAATCAGCAGAAAGGGGCGTTTCGTTCCGCCCACGTGTAGAAATCGAATATTCAAGCTGTTTATTCATTTTTCAACCCCTGAACGAAAAACGAAAAATCAAGCTGAATTCTTGTTTTTCATTTTTCTGGAAAAAATGAAAAAACAAAAAAAAGGAGCCGTTTTCTCAGGTTTCCTCTTTCAATATTAAATCAAAAAACAAATGGACGAATGATACACGGATTCTCTCTGATGACCTCTCTATAGTTCTGCAATATGATACAGGTAGGTTTTGAGTTTTTACAAGCAGTAAGGTTTTTTTTTTTTTTTAGCATACAAATGCAGTTAATAGGTAATGACAACATATTAATGCAACCTAAATAATTTTCACTGAGCTGTAGTCTTCAGTATGTGCTTGCTGTAAGCAAATGTAAAGGTCAACCAGATAATCTGCTGCCACCTGCTGATAAATTATGCTAAATGCGGTTTTAAAATTATTTAACCGACAGTTAAAACATTTTTCAACAGTTTCAAAAAGAAAAAAGGAACTTATAACCCTTATAACATTTATTTATCACGGCAGCAGAAATGTCAAATCGAATGGATGTCACTCACATAGTCTTTTCAAGGGGTGTCATTGTTACTATTATTATAACATATATGTTTACATTTAATCATTTAGCAGAGGCTTTTATCCAAAGTGTCTTACAAATGAGGAGCAATCAACCCAAAAAGAGCAACAATATATAAGTGTTGTGACAAGTCCTGGTAAGCCGATCTAAAGCAGTACATGTACCATTTTTTTTTAAAAATAAAATATATATCAAAAAAATATATAATATATATCATAAAATATAACCATAATTAACATAATAATTAAAAAGTAAACAGATAGATGGAACAGGCTATTCATCCAAACCCGTAAAAGCTTCGTTCGTCTTCGGAACACAATTTAAGATATTTTGGATGAAAACCGGGAGGCTTGCGAGTCGCGACTGTCATAAGTGATTAATGACAAAATTTTCATTTTGGGGTGGAGTGACCTTTTAAAAATCTTTAAAAAGACTGCTTTACAATGTAGGCTATCGTTAAAAGTGCTATTGAATTGAATTGAAGTGAATTGAATTGAAATGGCTCCCATTTCATAGGGCTATATATATATATATATATATATATATATATATATATATATATATATTTTTTTTTTTTTTTTAAATTAAATCGGTCTTATTCTGGATTTATTTTCGCAAAAAATACGATACCGGGTCTGATTGATATGAATCCTTCCTGTTATTAGCAACAATCTCCTCTAGATGTCACTCTCGTATTTACCATGTACAAAGATTGGCCTCAGCTCAAATGGCAGCACAAAACACGGGTGAACCGATCATCTCTCCCTCTTTACAGCGTAGCTAGTAAGTAAAAGCACTAAGTTGACCTTTTTCTAATCATGTGATGTAATACAAATTATAGTGTTACAAATGCACATACATTTTTAAGAAAAATCAAAATATATACAAAATTGTCTGAGATTCAACTATTTGAAAATCTGAAATCTAAGGGTGCAAAAAAAATAAATAAATAAAAAATAAAAAAAATGCTGAGAAAATCGCCTTTAAAGTTGTCCAAATTAACTTCTTACCAATGCATATTACTAATCAAAAATTAAGTTTTGATATATTTACGGTGGGAATTTTACAAAATATCTTCATGGAACATGATCTTTACTCAATATCCTAATGATTTTTGGCATAGAAGAAAAATCGATACATTTGACCCATCCGATGTATTTTTGGCTATTGCTATAAATATACTCGTGCAACATCAGACTGGTTTTGTGGTCCAGGGTCACATTTACTGTAGGCACCTTGAAACTTTGTTCAGTGACTTAACTGATATGTAAAAAGTCAAATAAAATAAATAAATAAGCATCCAAAATTAAAGCATAAAATTCTTGAATATTGACTCAGTTGTTTTACACAGTCAAAAGAGTTTCAGCAAAACATCATTCAGGTGATTTTGAGAAGCTCGTTTCTTCATGTGGACACACCCTTTTAATATTTTTATATTTCAGTAATTCAATACTGCATTGTTCATGCGCAGGCATTCACATATTTTTGAACATAGTGTATTTTTACTGTAATGCATATGTGCAAAAATCATCTCGGGGAAATTGTGATATTGTGATATATATCTGCTGAATAGTTAGAGCAACATAATTTGTGTGAAAGAAAGTGGAAGAATAAAAAGGCAGCTATCAACTTTTATCACCATGCAAATACTGTATTGATATAATTTAATTACAAAAATGACTGATTAGTTGAATTGCGATTGGATTTTTATTAGGCAAAAATAGACTGAGGCATATGTTGATTAAATCCGTAGTTTCATTTTAAATAGAAAAATGTGTAGAGCACAATGAGAAAGGTGATGCATTGTGAAGACATTGTGCAAGTGTTGCCCCTCATGTAACCTTGAGTTACAGATTTATCACCTTTGCACTATTTACCTTAAGAGCATAAATACACATTAAACAAAGAATTTACCAATACAGCAAAATACATAAAGCTGCAAACATCTGCTATCAAAGATGAATTTAGTGGAGCATCATTGCAGTCTCTGAGTAAATATATAGTTTTTAAATTTTTCACACCAAGTCAAAGATATTACAGAGGTAATGCATCTTTGTTGGTAAAGCACATAATATTGTGTCTTTGCTGCAGCTGTAGAATGTGAAGAGCTTCTGGATTCAGTGCAGCAGGATGAAGGAGAGCAGAGAAGAGCAGAGGAACAAGAAGCTCTGAGTGATGCTCTTAGCACTGTTAGCATTCTTGGTGGTGCCCTGGGTGGAGCTCTTAGTAGTGGTGCTCTGGGTGACATCATTATTACCATTACACAGGTTCCCCTCACAACATGAGATACTTTGTACACTAGAAGTCGTTGTTGTGCCATTACAAAAAGATTTAGAGACACAGCCTTTTAAAACCTGTGTCTGGAATCCAGTAGGCGCTGATGAAAAGATTAAAGAAGAAAAGAAAAGGTAGAGTCAGTCAAGTTGGCCTCTCGTATGATCTGTAACAAATGTTTAAACATAACCTACGAGAAAGATAATGAACCTTCTTTCTTTTCCAGATTCTCACCTGTTGCATTAAAGCAGCGGTCTTCAGTCCCTGAACAGCTCACTGTTTTTAAGCAGCTCTGTCCATCACAATAGTAACATGACTTACCATTGAGAACGTTAGTGCTGGAATCTGCAGGAGGGAACATAGATTTGCTTTCTTTACATGGTCCTGATCTTACTGTGCACACAGCGTTGTAGGTGCTCATTGTACCAAAGAAAAACATTTTGTCTTCCTGAACTTTTGCGCAAAAAGTAACAATTCACTCTGCCTGTAAATCAGCATTTGTTTTCTGATGTCACATTCCTGATAGAAAACAAAGTTCCATCCTACTTTTTTTTCTTGTTAAATGGTTTATAAACTGCTCTAAGAAAGTAAAGTACAATACCTGGAGCATCTTGGGAGTTACAGAGATCATTGTTACAGCACAAAGAAGAGACTTTTCCAATGCCAAAGTTGATGGTTCCATTTGGGCAGACAGATGGAGCACAACCTTTAATCTTCGTTGTAGTACTGCTGACTAAAAACACATATGTGATACAGGAATAGTTCAGTAACTCAACTAAACATTATTTTGATGGAAAATATATTTATAAAACTGTCAACATAGAAAGCATTTCCAAAAATGTATCAAAAGTACAAACTTTGCCATATTAAAGTTTACTAAGATTAAGGTCCAAAGGTGTAAGATCATTATGATAACTTAATGTAATGATTTAAGTAATCTATATAGAGCATTCTATGTGTACAATTATAAATTCTGTCCAGAAGAAAGAAGTTCTGTGTCAGTCAGACTTACTAGTAACTGTTGTACTGTAGCAGTTGGTAAATTCCTTCGAACACTGACTCGTCAGGGTACAAGAGCCAAACAACACACTTGGGCAGTCATAACAGCTGAGAGAGTGTCCTTCAGTAATTAAAAAGAGAGAGGCAGTTAGAGAGAGACGTGTAATTTATACTTAGTAACATTACCAAAACAAATTGTATGTTGTACCTGTAGTGAAAAGAATGAACAGAAGAGAAACTGAGATTTGCAGATCCATTTTCGATCAGGTGGCGAATGAGATAACGTGCCTGTTGCAGTGCTCATTTTATAGCTCATCAGAAGTGGGAGTGGGAGTGATCATAGTCTCATTTTCTCAGTCATGTCATTCCAAACCTGTGTGACTTATATGTACGTTCCGTACACTAAAAGACAAAAGGGGTTCAATGTTGTCCATACAGGTCAAACTTGTTAGTTTTTAGTTTAGTTTTTTCACATGTAGGAGTTTATTTTACAGTAATTGTGTGTTTGCTCAACCTTGACTGTTGGGCTTCAGCTCTACATACAGTAAGATTGCTTAAGGTATGACTGACCTTAAGATGGAAGAGTTTTGAGAAACCAGGTGAGGAATTGTTCCCATCCTCTTTCATGCAAAGAGACAGTTTGTCTTGAAATTTTAACCAAACCCATTAAATGAAAAGTAGTAGGGAATTAGAATTTAATAGGAATTAATAGGAGACAGCATGGGTGTTTTTAAAATCATTAATTGTCATGTCATTTTTTCTTAAAGCTAATCCAAATAAAAAATCTGACAAAAGACCAAAAAACAAACAAACAAACAAACAAACAAAACAAAACAAAAACAAACAAACAAACAAAACCTGTCACTTAAGAGTAAACACTTCACTAAAATGAGTTCACCCTTGTACACTTTAGCATAATTTTAAAAAGAGTACTTATGTAAACAACATACTTTGAAAATAATTCATTCCAAATTGAATGTCACTTTTTTTTTCTTTGGACACCTTAAATGAAAATGAATTGTTGTTTTAATGTGTATTAAATGCAGTTAGTTCAACTTTACAGCGTTTTTTTTTTTACCCAATTAAGTAGGACTTAAGTATGTCTTATATGTAATTTTAAAATGACTTAAATTGTCTTTTAAATATGGTCAAAGTGTACAGCTGAATGTGCTATAGTGCAAATATATATATATATATATATATATATATATATATATATATATATAATATATATAATATATATATATATATTATATATATATATATATATTTAGATGTGGCAAGAATTTTTATAATTCATGAATGAAAACATTTTGTAATATGATATTGATGTACATTTTCCGTGGTAATGCAATATCTAATTTTAAAATGCCTTCCAAAGGATGAATTTTGAGATTTTAAGTTTTGAACTGATATATAATTTCTTATGATTTCTAAAGCGTGATAGGGAAAAAGGCAAGGAAGAAAGTCTTTTGTGACAAAGGTCAGAACTCATGTTATGATGTAGATTTTTTAAATTGCACTCTTGACATATATTAATCTATTACTTTTCCTACATAATTTGTAACACAAAAATATGGTAAAATATCTATTTATGAGTCTTAGACCTTTCCAACGATATATAGTTTGTCATGATTAGATTAGGATTTATTTGTAATATTGTGAAGTAAACTTAAGCGTCCCACTGAGGGGACGGTGACAGTTAAAGGATTAAGTGACTTTGAATTAAACAATTATTTAAAATACTCGGATATGAAATGCAGTACATTATAAATGTCTTAAATGCATACTGTACTTCTCTCCCATAAATGCCACTCAATTTGAAAAAAAAAAGAAAAAAGAAAAGAAAAAGCACACTAAGGTTGTATAGCTTAAGTTTCTAACTTACATATTTAATACATCTAAAGTGTTTTGTTGTTGCTGTTTTTTATTATTATTTTGTAGACATACAAAAGTGGTGTACTCCACGTTTACTGCATAAAAATGTATTGAGGTTTAGAAGAAATTTTTTTTTTCTTCACCAGTTTCAGTGGGATGTCATTCCAAACTTGCATGACTTACTCTCTTCAGCATTCCATACACTGAACGATAGAGAGGTCCAGTGTTGTTCAAGCTGGTCAAACTCGTTTCGTTTTTTTTCTTCACAAGTGGGAGGTTAATTTAATTGTGTTTGCTAAATCTTGATCTCTACATTCAGTACGGTATGTCTGACATTTAAATGGAATAGTCAAAATCTGACACGAGACCAAAGAACAAATCAGACCGTCACGTAGGAGTAAGCTTGCTATCAAACTGATCAAACCCTTGAGCACTTCACTAAAACAAGTGTATAAACTAACATCACCTTTTTGAAAAAAGTTCACTTTAAAATACGTTTAAAATAAGTACTGAAATATACTTTAAGAGAATATACTTGATATACTTGAACAGAATGTAATGCAATAGGACACTTAATAACATGTTGATTGCAAATAATTAAAATGTAGGAGAGCACGGGGCACAAGCTGACACTTTTTGAATTCTTTAGTTTGTGTAAATCCATGTGGGGTTCATAGTATAATTTTTTTATCCACGTTGATTTTACACTTTTCTTTTACAAATATTTCGCTTTGTTTCATAATTAAAGTGTATACGTTTTTCGTTATTTACCTCAAAAGAAAGGAAGTTAAAAGTGACAACATGTCCCGTAGGGTACACTGTAACATCTGAGGGGTACGTTGTAACATGACCATATGACAGCTTAAAATGTTGTCTGATCGAATGAAAAAAAAAAAATAATAATAATTATATATATATATATATAATAAAATGATTAACTTTTTCAAATAAAATAATGGCGTTTTTAAGAATTAAAAAAAAAAAATTCTAATTTTTGAGGTTCACAGTGAACACATGCGTGGGACGGCCCTGATGAAAAACAACTATACAGTATAGTTCAAAACAATGTGCGCAAATAGATGAATCACATACAGACATTCCAAAGAACACTCCCTCCAAACAGTTCTCACAGAACACGAGATACATAAACGAGCCAAAATGCTTTACATTTCTTGAAATAATAATTTCTCAACTTTAAACATCGAATTTCAGTCTTTATTCACCTGTTTCTTGTGGTTTCTTTTTAAAATCCATAAAAGTAAATAGTGAAAATTATATGGCTAATGTCATAGAATAGCATAGTTTAATATAGCAACGTTCCCCATCAGTGCGACTGGAATATAAAACTGGTTAGTGTCTTCTACTGGCTCTAAACTCATAAATAAATAACATATTAAATGGCGATTAAATTATATTTGTCTCATTTTAAATGAATACTTAAAAAATGAAAATTTTACTTCAGCCAGAAATTTACTCTTACTATGGTAAAATAAATATTCAGCGATATCTTCAAAAGGCTTTTGAATTTTGGCGCACTTTTTTCTCTGTATAGTGTTGCCATGGCAACTAGTAAATACCGTAAATTTGGTTATGCTGGCGTGTGTGGAAATATTTAAACCACGTGTGTTACAATTAACCCCGCGTTAGTTTGTGCCCCGCGCACCCCTATAATAGTTTGCATTTACCTTAAATTCAGTTTGACCCACGTAAGTATTTATGTCATTTCATAATTAATTATTTTGTCTTTAATTATGGTTAAAGTGTAGCTGATGAATGTACTATTAATTAGTTTAGATATGTTAAACCACAGCGATAAATTAATAATTAGTATTAATAATAGTATCTCCCAAACATAATGATTGTGAAAGCCTTCTGTATACAACATTCTCTTTTGCATACAAATATAGTTAATACATTACAAATAAAATGACATATCAACACACCACAATTCTGAAAAAAAAAAAAATGCATTGAGTTGTATCTGATGTTTGATAGAAGCAAATGCAAGTATTGATTCTAAAGATTGTCTACTGCCAAAAAGAAAGAAAATGGGTCGAGTCAGTCTATTTTTCCATGTAAGAGCGGACAATCCGAACACAGTTCCTGCACGGAGCTCAATTCTAACTAGCTGGTTATCAGAGCAGGGGCGCATCTAGAAAATAATTTTTAGGGTGGCAAAGGGGTGGCATGGGGTCTTTGATGGGTGGCAACACCAAAACAAGCCCCCATGCATATTTTTAGGGGATTTATAGTCTGACATACACAGCTGTGCTCACAAATATTGCATTACCATTAGGTAATCATCTATACTGTATAAAATGAAAAATAAATAACATTTCAATATTCATCATGGCACCAATTCAATACACAACATAAAAAACGTCAAGTTATAAATGTTTCTGAGCTTGTATCACTAAAGAAGAAACGCAGTTCTATTAAAATTACATAGGCTACTTAGATGGCATAAATCACATTTTAGAGTTTAGTTTAAGAGCAACAAAAATGTTTGAATTTTCTAACATTAGAAAGAAATACAATAATATCAAAGCACTGAAACTGGATCAGTATTGAAAACAATGTTTGATTTTCTGTTATTAACAGAGGTGGGAGTGTCTGTAATCACCCAGAACACACTTTCTACCATCTACTCTAGCAACATCCCAGCAACTGCATAGCAAGAGCCTAGCAACCAACTAGCAACACTCAAACTGTCATCGCTGCTGCTGAAAAGTAGCATATGAAACACTGCTTACATTTATATTTTATTCTGTAATAATCCCGGGGTGGCAGGTGGGGTGGCAGAGCTTTTTCTTTTCCGTGCCACCCCGGTAGATGTGGTATCCTGTCAGCAATAATTTGGCCATGGGCTTTTTTGATTACAGTCAGTTTAAGTGCCAGCGATGCAGTGTTGCCAGATATTGCTATTAAAACTAACCAAAGCCGACAAGTGTCAAATTAATTGGAAAAGACAAGTCCAAAAACGCTGGATCTGGCAACAAGGAGGTTCACAAGTTACTCTCTCAAGCCTCGTTCACTCCGGCTGCGTCTCGCAGTGATCATTTTCATATCACAGACACTAAACGTTCTTGCAAACTGTCTAAACTGAATTATACATGTCATGCAGACATCTATATGATGAAAAAGTTACCAGTGATTTAATAACTGGCTACAGGCCTGTTTGTAGTGCAAACAGTTTTTACTGTTTTCTGCATTTTGTTGTTCTTCTTATTTACCTACAGCGGCAAATGAACCGAAAGTCTCCCACATTCACAGAAATTGATTTACTTACGTGTTGAAAAAAATGGATAAGCTGTATCAAATGCTCAAGCTTAGACAAAATAAAGACTTTAATAATTTTATTCCTTTTCCAGATTCTCACCTGTTGCTGTAATGCAGTGGTCTTCACTCCCTTAACATCCACAGGAGGTAAAACAGATGTGCTTTTTGTACAGGGTCCTTATCTTGTACACTTTATGGGTGCTCATTGTACCAAATAAAAATATTTTGTCTTCATTATCTGTCATCAACACACTTTTGTCTGTAAAACAACTTTACTTTTCAGCTTACGTCACAATAAGTTGCAGCCGATCGGTCTTATTCTGGATTTATTTTCGCAAAAATAGGATCCACCGGGTCTGACTGATATAAATCCTTCCTGTTATTAGCAGTCTTCTCCTCTAGATGTCACTCTCGTATTTACCATACACTAATATTGGCCTCAAATTCAAATGGCAGTACGAAACTCGAGTGAACCGATTATCTCTCCCACTTTACAGCGAGTAGCTAGTTAGTAAAAGCACTAAATTGACTTTTTTTCATATTTCAGGTGTTCTCAGCAGCGGAAGTCGTCAGTTGGGTTAACCTCGAGAGCAGTGAGTACCACAAATATATATTTGCATTCCCATTTGCTGAAATGACAAAAGAAAAACTCAACGATAGTGTTTTCATGACTTTCAAAGAAATAAAAATTTAAAGAGACTGATAACGGCAGTCAGAAGAGAGAACGATGTCAAAATTACAGCAGCCTACCTCCCATAGAGGTACCTTTTTTGTAATTTGATGCAAAGATGATATAATACAAGTTAAAGTGTTATAAAAAAAAAAAAAAAAAAAAAAAAAAAATAATATATATAATAATAATAATAATAATAATAATAATAATAATAATAATAATAATATATATATATATATATATATATATATATATATATATATATATATATATATATATATATATATATATATATATATATATATTATACACACACAGTACTGTGTAAAAGTCTTAGGCTACTAGTATTTTCACCAGCTCAAAAAAAAGTGGTTTAAAGTCAGTTATTTCTATGTTTTGCTGTAGTGTGTGAGTAGGAAATATCAGTTTACATTTCCAAACATTCATTTTGCCTTTAATTGTAATAATAATTCAGTCAGATTTTTGTTTGCATCATCCAGTCTGTCTGGAATGACATGAAGAAACAGAATAAACAGACTAAATCCAGAAACTGTGGCAACGTCTCCAAGATGCTTCAAGAAACCTACCTGCAAAGTACTGTTAAATGTTTTAGGCACTTGTGTAAAAATGCTGTAAAATGAGGATGCTGTCAAAAATAATGCCATAAATAGATTTTATTTATCAGTTAGCTTCTATTAACTAAATTAAATCAACATTTGGTAAACCATATTTGCGTTTAAAAAAGCTTTTGCCCTAGGTACACTTGCGCATTTGTTTTCAGGTAGCTTTGCATGTAGGTTTCTTAAAGCAACTTGGAGATGTTGCCACAGTTCTTCTGGATTTAGTCTGTCTCAGTTTGTTCTGTTTCTTCATGTCATTCCAGACAGACTGGATGATGGTCAGATCAGATCTCTGTGTGGAGCACTGGCTGTTGTCAGACTCCTTGTGCAAACAAAAATCTCACTGGATTATTACAATTAATGGCAAAATGAATGTTTAGAAATGTAAACTGATATTTCCTACTGACACACTACAGCAAAAGATAGAAATAACTGACTTAAAACCATTTCTTTGTTGGTGAAAATACTAGTGGCCTAAGACTTTTGCACAGTACTGTATATTATATATATATATATATATATATATATATATATATATATATATATATATACACACACACGCCATATATTTGCTGCTGGATTCAGTGCAGCAGAAAGAAGGAGAGCAGAAAACAACAGAAGAACAGGAAGCTCAGAGTGACACTCTGTGCACCATTACACAAATCCCCCTCACAGCATGAGATGTGCTGAACATAAGGAAAAGATGTTGATGTTGTGGCATCACAAATAGATTTAGGGGCACAACCTTTGTAAACATGCGACTGGCCTCCAAAAACCAATAAACTCTCTGATGGGAAGAAAAAAAAAAAAAAAAAAAAAGAGAGAGAACACAGGTTAGTCTTAGCTTTACTGGTATGTGTGATCTAAATCAATCTTCCTAAACGTAAGAGAGAGAAAAATAACTTTAATCTTTCTTTTTACAGATTCTCACCTGTTGCTTTAATGCAGCGGTCTTGATTCCCTGCACAAGTCAATGTGTTTGAGCAGCTCTGTCCATTACAATAGTAACATTTCTTTCCGTTGGGGTCAGTGCTAGGATCTGCAGTAGAAAAAAAGTATTCTTTTATTGTCTTTATAAAAATTCACATCTGGTAAACAACACTCTCCCAGCTGCTCCAGTCAATTCCCAATATAAAGTTAAGTCCCACTCTACTTTATTTTTTCCTGACTGAATGTCATACGCAAGTAAAATGAGTGTGGATTTTATTTGCATGCGATTATTGAAGTACAATACCTGAAGCATCATTGGCATTACAAAGGTCTGTGTCACAGCAGGAGTAAGATAGCATTGTAGTACCAAGGTTGAAGGATGAATTTTGGCACTCAGTAACACAACCTTTAAATTTCATTTTAGCAGTTTTGTTACCTACAGAACATGAATTGTACATAAATAACCAGTTCAGCTGCAAAGCAGAAATGTGAATATTCTCTTTACATAAACTGATATACATTTCCATTTACATCTCCGTTAGTCAAATAACAGTCAGTTTTAATCCATCATACTGGACTTACCAATTTGTACTGCGGTTACTGAACTTAAGCACGATCCATTGAGACATGTTGTCACCTTTTGATCTGTATTTGAATCTCCCATATTTGAGCACTCATAACATTTGAGAGAGTGTCCTTTAGTAATAAAAGATACATAGTGAGAGAGACATCCAGTGATTTATGTTTGTATCAAATAGAAATTCTTACGGTTTGTCTTTGTACCTGCAGTGAAAAGAATGAACAGAAGAAAAACTGAGAATTTTAAATCCATCTTTGTTCAGGAGGCGAATGAAAGCCTGTTTCAGTGCTCATTTTATATCCAAGAAAAAAGGGTGGGATAAGATAATTACAGTTTAACAGGAAGAAAAAATATTTAATGAAATAGACGTTAGGAATAAAGAAACTATCTTGTACGGTAGGCACATATGAATTAGACAAGTACTTTCAAATCCTAGTCACGGAGAATCTCTCACGTTTTTGAGCTCTTGGAGTCTTTACTAATGAGCCGGGTTGAATCAGGTTTGCATGATTAAGGAGACATCTAAAATGTGCAGTGTTGTCCAGGACCAGGATTGGGAACCACTAGAGTCTTGTAAATCTCTAGCATGCGATATACCAGGGGTATCCTGCTCCTAAATGACTCCCACAGATTTGAGCTCCAACCCTGATTAAACACACCTGAACCAGCTCATCAAGGTCTTCAGGATTACTGGAAACTTCCAGGAAGGAGTGTTTAGGCAGGACGGATTGAAAACGTACTCTGTTCCACCTCACGAATACAACAGAAAATTTATCAGCATAATATACAGCAGCATCACGCTAGTATGTCTTGGGTTACAGTCAGTACTTGAGCACTCAACACCAAAAACAAGCCTGAACAGGAAATTGCTACAGGTTAAAAGACTTGACAAAATAGATTTAATTACGGTACGCGGTCTTTACAATATAACATTTTGTACCTGACAGTTAAAGTTCAGTTTGCATAAGAATGCTTAAGGTACAGCCTATGTTGGGTGGTGATGATGGGAAGATATTGAGAAATCAGGCCAAGACTGGTTTCCATTCTCTTTGCACATCAATATAGCGTGGTTTTAAATTAAAGGACTAAAATGGGTGAAGTTCAGCAGTATGATATTTTAGATGTGGAGATTGGCAACATCCTGCTTAACATGTTTTTTTTTTTTTTTCATTTCATTTAACTAATGCTTGTTCACAAGTGCAGTTGTCAACGAATTTCCTGTTTATTTGTTGTTGTTGTTGTTGTTGTTGTTTTTTGTGCATATCAAGATAAGAAAAAATAAACAATGAAAAACAAATATATAAATTAAGGTGGAATAAATGTTCCTCACCCAGAAAAAAGGCAAATAGGTACTGCAGGGAGGGTGGGGTAAGTTGAGCTACCCTTTTGCTATACCTTCTGCATAATTTTTATATGAGAGCAGCATGTATCTTACTGCCTGTAACTGAAAGAAAGTTAACCCTTTAACTGTCACCATCCACTCTGTGTTCACCATATTACAAATAAATCCTAATCTAATCATGACATACTATACATCGTTGGAAAGGCCTGGGACTCCTAAATAGATATTTTACCATATTTTTGTGTTACAAATGATGTAGGAAAAGTAATAGATTAATATATGTCAAGAATGCAACTTACAAAAAATCATAACATGAGTTGCGACCTTTGTCACAAAAGACTTTCTTCATTTCCTTTTTCCCTATCATGCTTTAGAAATCATAAGAAATTTGCAAATTTTGTAAATTTTAATTTTCTGTTTGCTCACAAAAATATTCTAAATCTTTAAGAGTTTTCTCTTTAGTCTGATTCTCCTTGAAACTTTGCTTCTTCAGTGAAACCGATGATAACCTCATTATTATTATTATTGATTACCTAGATCTTACTTACTGAAATGTACAAAACTAAGCAATTAAAACATTTGACTGACAGTTATCTCTCAACTAGCTGTTTGATTCAATCCTTGTGTAAAGGCTTGTAGACACCTCCTTATGATTAATGGATCTGGCAATCCCAGTGAAAGCAAATCTTAATGTTATGTCACACAATCACACACTTTCTACAGACAGATCTTTTTGAATCTGGTCTTGAAGAGCTTGATGTACCTGCAGCAAACCCAGACCTGAACGTCAGTGATTCTGTAACAACTTTTGAAAAACGGTGGAAGAGTGGAAGCTGTTTTAACAGCAAAGGGAGGAGCGACTCTAATCAAAAATTAATTTTAAGAATAAATGTTCAGCAGGAACAAATAAGTGTGATGTTCAGGTGTTCACATGCTTTTGCCCATATAGTGCATCTTTACCATGGTGGCAGCTTGGCAATGCTAATGAATTTTAGGATATACATATATATTTTTGTTGATTAAATATTGATAGAGTAACATTACTTGTATGGAATGAAGTGGTTAACGGAGATTGTTTTGATTAAAAATCAAAATCAAGGCAGCTACAGGTATCTTTACCTTCATTTACATGGTTAGAGATTCGGACTTGAAACCCGAAGGGGCAACACTATCAACGCCAAAGCGCACATTTCAGTCCATCATACTGCAGTATGAAAGCTCCACTGGGATGTCAGAGGGACAGTTGAAACACATTAAATAACTGGCATCACAGCTGACCCATGATTTTTGCTCCACACTTGTATAGCTGTGTCCTTTTCAGTTAGGGAAAATGTAATCTTAATCTTAATTTCATTTCATTTAATTCAGTTTTCTAATCAGAAGATATCAAACAAAGTCTATTTAGGGGCAATAACTTCACTTTATACATCACTTTACACTGGATATCTTGCTGTCCTTTTATCACTGTAGAATGTAACTTTGATGTTTGTGATCTTTAGTCTGTCCTTTAAAAATAGCAATATTTTATAATGGTTATTATAAAATATTATTATCACCCTAAAAATATAATGATTATTATAAAATGTTATTATAAAAGCTGCAGTGTTATAAATTAAATTTTGGAGCAAAAGTCTCAAAATTGTCTTATGGTGTGACTGTCTCAAGCATGGTTCAATAAATTACAACTTTTATAAATTAAAAAGAAAAGCATAAAAATATTAATAAATACCTCCAACATGATTCTACAAGTGTCTGTTTTAGCAAACGGCAATCATTTTTTCATCCATGTATGTGACCATGGACCACAAAACCAGTCATAAGGGTCAATTTTTTTAAATTGATTGTGAAATTGATCCATTGATGTGTGGTTTGTTGGGATAGGACAATATTTGGCCAAGATACAACTATTTGAAAATCTGGAATCTTAGGGTGCAAAAAAATCAAAATACTGAGAAAATTGCTGAGTTTTGATGTATTTACGGTAGGAAATGTACAAAATATCATCATGGAACATGATCTTTACTTAATATCCCAATGATTTTTGGCATAAAAGAAAAATAATTCGACCAATTCCAGAGAAAACGTAAATTAGTTATAATTCTATGTTAAACATTATGCAAATGTGTCTTGCTAACTGCTAATAACAGATTAGCTTGGAATAGCAAGGTCATTAATTGACACAAAATGCTGAAACGGCTTTTGGTGTGACAGATAATGTCCACCGGTGTGGCACCTGTACTGTTACACCACAGGACAACCAGAGGACAAGATCTCTTTAAAAAGTATTTTAAATGATTAAATAAGATTTGTTTAACTCCTTTTTATTCCTTCTTGATCATTTTCAGTGTTCTTAAATGCAATAATTACATTAATTAAACTATGTTCTGATGTTCTTGCAGAAAACTTGTCATGAACAAGTCATGAAAATGTCTAAAATGTGATACTTTGTTTTTTAAGACAAAAAGAATCAGAGGAAGAGAAATTAGTGGAAGAGAGAGGTCAGAAATATAAGGGGGATGTGGGGCTAGAAGAGTTTCAGTAACATTCTGATTGACTAATAAATTGAATTTTGTTGATGACTATTTGATGATTATTTTATTTCGTTTAAAAAACATGTTGATATTATTTGGGTCAAAATGAAACACTCTTTCTCCTTTAACATGTTAAAATTTAATAGAAGTACTTTAATAACTACCATTTCTATTTCATGTTGTGACACATAAAAGAACCACAGATTTGTTTTTATCTTAATATATCTTTAAAAACAAACAAACAAACAAACAAAAAAAAACAGTTAAGTTGATTGCAATAGGGGAGACATAATCATCACTCATTTTAAAATGGTATAATTTTCAGCACTTTTGAATTGATGAAAGCAAAGTTTGTCTTCAGAGTGTCCAACAAGTCATTGAGAAAAATTATGCTATTTATAGTTTCATATTAAATAAATAACACTATATGGAAGTAAGTGTCTAACAGTGAAGATGAATCTCTCTCATGCTTTTTGTACATTATTAAGAGTTTTTTTTTTCTTATTGTTTTTCTTACATAAATTTCCTATATCCTTTTCAGTTCATCACATCAGAATACTAAAGAAAAAACTCTATTTTCAGTACATTGTGTCTCATTGTAGAATGTGAAGAGCTTCGGTGGATTCAGTACAGCAGGATGAAGGAGAACAGAGAACAGCAGAGGAACAGGAAGCTCTGGGTGACACTCTGAGCGCTGTTAAGACTTTGAGTGACGTTCTGGGTGTTGTTTTGGGAGACAGTCTCTGTGAGGCTCTGGGTGTTGTCCTGGGAGATGCTCTGGGTGGCTTTCCAGGTGTTGTTCTGGGAGACACTCTGGGTGACGCTCTCGGCGACGCTCTGAGTACTGTCAGGACTTTGGGTGACATTCTGGGTGTTGTTCTGGGAGACACTCTGGGTGTCGTTCTGGGAGACATTTTGGGTGACATTCTGGGTGACACTCTCGGCACCACTCTGAGTACTGTCAGGACTTTGGGTGACATTCTGGGTGTTGTTCTGGGAGACACTCTGGGTGTCGTTCTGGGAGACACTTTGGGTGACGTTCTGGGAGATGCTCTCGGTGATGCTCTGAGTACTGTCAGGACTTTGGGTAACATTCTGGGTATTGTTCTGGGAGACACTTTGGGTGACATTCTGGGTGACACTCTCGGCACCACTCTGAGTACTGTCAGGACTTTGGGTGACATTCTGGGTGTTGTTCTGGGAGACACTCTGGGTGTCGTTCTGGGAGACACTTTGGGTGACGTTCTGGGAGATGCTCTCGGTGATGCTCTGAGTACTGTCAGGACTTTGGGTAACATTCTGGGTGTTGTTCTGGGAGACACTTTGGGTGACGTTCTGGGAGACGCTCTCGGCGACGCTCTGAGTACTGTCAGGACTTTGGGTAACATTCTGGGTGTTGTTCTGGGAGACACTCTGGGTGTCATTCCGGGAGACACTCTGGGTGTCGTTCTGGGAGACACTTTGGGTGACGTTCTGGGAAACACTTTGGGTGACGTTCTGGGAGATGCTCTCGGTGATGCTCTGAGTACTGTCAGGACTTTGGGTGACATTCTGGGTGTTGTTCTGGGAGATACTCTGGGTGTCATTCCGGGAGACACTCTGGGTGTCGTTCTGGGAGACACTTTGAGTGACGTTCTGGGAGATGCTCTCGGTGATGCTCTGAGTACTGTCAGGACTTTGGGTAACATTCTGGGTGTTGTTCTGGGAGACACTTTGAGTGACGTTCTGGGAGATGCTCTCGGTGATGCTCTGAGTACTGTCAGGACTTTGGGTAACATTCTGGGTGTTGTTCTGGGAGACACTTTGGGTGACGTTCTGGGAGATGCTCTCGGCGACGCTCTGAGTACTGTCAGGACTTTGGGTGACATTCTGGGTGTTGTTCTGGGAGACACTCTGGGTGTCGTTCTGGGAGACACTTTGGGTGACGTTCTGGGAGACGCTCTCGGCGACACTCTGAGTACTGTCAGAACTTTGGGTGACATTCTGGGTGTCGTTCTGGGAGACACTTCGGGTGACGTTCTGGGAGACACTCTCGGCGACGCTCTGAGTACTGTCAGGACTTTGGGTGATGTTCTGGGTGTTCTGGGAGACACTTTGGGTGATGTTCTTGGTGTCGTTATGGGTGACATTATATACACTGTTACACAGGTCGCCCTCGCAACATGTGATGCTCTGACCATTAAAAATCAATTCTAATAAATCACATTCGTCTTTAGAGGCACAGCCTTTTTCAACAATTGTCTTTGGGCTTTTGAAATTTTCTAATGGAAAGAAAGCAAAAATTTACAAATGAAATCTAAGGGTGACATAAGAATTACTGTTTAAGTTACCCATTGGGATATGTGAACTCTATCATATGCACTAAATAAGACCCTTGTAATGACTTACCTGTTGCTGTAATGCAGCGGTCTTCACTCCCTGAACACTCCTGTATGTATGAGCAGTTCTGCCCATCGCAAGAGTAGCATCTCTTTCCATTGAGATCATCGGCGACATTTGGGACATTGAATAAATTGGAGATACTGGAGATATTGGGGATATTGACAATGGTAGAACTGGAATCTACAGAAGGATCTGTACAAAATAAAACATCTAATGAAACAACCCTAACAGTCAGTTTCTTTATTTGTGAATTGACTGTCCTGTGGATGTAAAATCAGTATTGACTTTAAAGAAGCTAGTCATTTGCACATGGGTAGTATAAAGTACAATACCTGGAGCATCTTGGGCGTTACAAAGGTATGTGTCACAGAAGAAAAAAGACATATTTGGAATGCTGATGTTTGTGTACCCTTTTATCCAGGGATATGATGGAATACAACCTTTAAGCTTTGCTTTTGGTGTGTTGTCTCCTAAAAAACACAAATTATACAGGAATGACAACTGCTCCACTGCTTATTTCATGGTGAATATATATATATATATATATATATATATATATATATATATATATATATATATATATATATATATATATATATATGCATTTTTCTGATTTCAAACATTTTTCATTACAAATTATATTATCACCTTACCTTTTCTGAAAGAAAATTAATTACAGTAAGTAGCAGAAATCTTATATATGCTTTTAAATATACTCCATATATTTCCACTGTTGCAGCATCCTCATCATTTAAGTATAACTTATAGCTTCTGTTAATCACACTGTACTTACCGTCTTGTTCTACAAATGTTGAACTGAAGCATGTGTAATGTTCAGGACATGCTCTCACCTCTTGATCCACACAAGACCCCAGACACTCATAACAGTCGAGAGTATGTCCTTTAGTGATAAAAGAGACATAATGAGAGAGAAATCCAATGATTTATGCTTGTATCAAATAGAAAGTCAAGAGATTTGTTTTTGTACCTGCAGTGAAAAGAATGAACAGAAGAAAAACTGAGATCTGAAGATCCATCTTTGATCAGGAGGCAAATGAAATAATGTATTTCAGTGCTTATTTTATATCCTATAGCAAAAGGGATGGGCCTTCATGAGACAATGACAGCTTAACAGGAAATAAAAATTAGGAAACGAGTCTTCTTGAGGAATGTGTAGAGTAGGTCTAATTAAGTCAGTTTGTTAACAATAAGGACATTAGAGACAGGACAGAATGTATTACATTGAATCTGTTTTGAAATGTGAATAATTGGGTTTAGAAAGGACTGGGCACACTAGAACTTATGACAGAGTAAACTAAATCTATAACATGCCATATACCAGTAGTGTACAATCCTTCTCCTAAAGGACCACTGTCTTGCAGAGTTGAGCTTCAGCCCTGATTAAACACACCTGAACCAGCTCATCAAGGACTTCAGGGTTACCGGAAACTTCCACGAAGGAATGTTTGGGCAGTGTTTCTGCAATATACATGCAGTATCACTATTCCACCTCATGAATAAAACATAAGAATAATATAGACCAGAAAAACAAAATTTACAGGACATAACCAAAATACAAAACCTTATTCATTTTAACAGATGTTCTTTTCTTCTGTACCAAAAGGGAGACAGCCGGGTTTGCATCGTCATGAGGGTGAGTAAATGAATGTTCATTTTTGTGTGAACTCTCCATTAAACCACATGCTCTTAAGAATTTGTTTATGTTTTGGATTAATATCAGCATTTAAATTACTTGAGCATTATTCACCAAAACCCAGCCTGAACGGGAAATTGATGCAGGTCAAAGATGAGTAAGAGGACATGACAAAAGAAATTTAATTATGGTACATCTTTACAATAAATCACTTTGGACCTGACAGTTAAATTTCAGTTTGCATAGAATGCTTAAGGTATGGCCTATCTTGGGTGGTGATGATGGGAAGATATTAACAACCCAAGATTGGTTTCCATTCTCAGTTACAGGATTAAAATGGGTGAAGTTCAGCAGTATGACATATATATAACGCACACTAGACATTAGATTGATAACATGTTTCTGCTTAACATGCTTTTTGTTTCCTTTCATTATTTAGATTTCATTTAAATAGTGTGATGAAATGTACCCAATCCTTGTTTTATAGAAACTGAATATCAAGATAAACAAAAAATAATCCTCTGTTATTTAAAATATTTATTTATGTTATGTGTCACAAGTGACAATTTTTTACAACAGATCTATTTTAAAAATGGACACTTCAAATATGAAAAATCATACGGATTTGTATGAAGTAGCATTAAATTGGCTCGATTACAAAACTTGAGGTAATACAAAGCAGGAGTGGCATTTCTCAGTATTCTTTGAATATTAAATTAATTTCTTATAGACCATTTCGTTAGATGTAAACATACTGGTCCCGATACACTTCCTGTTTCTTTTTTTTTTTTTTTACTTTACACAAACATCACAAAAAAATACAACCAACATAACATTTGACTGGATGAAAATGTTACATTAGCACCTTTAAGATGTATTTGTATATGTGAATTTAAAAAAAAAAAAAAAAAAAAAAAAACAGGAAGTGCTTCTGGACCAGTGTTGTTTACATCTAGCGAAATGGTCTATAGAAAATCATTTGCTAGGATGTTGAATTGTCCTGTTTCTTGTTCAATATATACTGAACAAGTTGCTGCATGATATTTAGTAAATTCATGTGATATTTACGTGATATTTAGCCCCTGGGATGCAAATTTTACCAGGGGAACCCTGACAAAAAATGCCTATTTTACCCCTGTTTATATAATTAATGGGTTTGCAATCCCAGTAAAAGCAAATCTTGATGTTATGCCATACAGTCATTTTCTAGATACATTTGAGGAAGGTACTTTTGAATCTGGCCTTGAAGAGCTTGATGTGTGATTGTACATGCTCCAAACCCTTCTTTTCAATTTTGATTCTGTAACATCTATTGCAAAATCATAGAAGAGTGGAAGCTGTAATAGCAGCAAAAGGAGAATCAGTTCCCTACAACACTTGTGGCTTTGAATTAATTTCAAGATTAAATGTTCATCAGGAACAAATGAGTGTGATGTTCAGGTGTTCACATGTTTTTCCCCATATAGTGCATTTTTACCATGGTGTCAGCTTGAGGCAATGCATATGAATGCACGATATAAATATATATTTCTCTTGATTAAATATTGGTAGAGTAACATTAATTGTATGGAAGTGGTTAACAAAGTTTGTTTTGATTAAAAATAAAATTCAAGACAAGGCAGCTACAGGTATCTTTACCTTAATACACTGGTTAGAAAGTCTGAGTTATAACCTGAAGGGGCAACACTATCAACACCAAAGCGTTCATGTGCTCACAAATTCATTTAGGTGCTGTTTCCTCCCAGTCCAAAGACGTGGACATGTTTTCCTTTAACATGCAAATACAAATACAGCACACACATTATAAATAGAAAGCCAACCACTGTTGTGTAATAAGTGTTTGATGTCAGCAAGTGCAAAGATCTATGTGTACAGATCATCAGCTTAGCCAGAAAATAGACTCTGGGTGTGCCTCAGAAAAACTGGGTGTGCCACATTTATTGTCAAATTGATGTGCACAAAAAAATCTGACGCATATTACTAACATTATAGATAGTTACATATTAAAATGCTTATTTTTCTTGCGCGGCGCGCGTCCACGACTCCTCTCTCACTGACAGAATTTCATGTGAACCGACAATCAAAACAAAAAATTAATGCAGCAATAGATACTTGACTTCTCATTTAATTTTCACTTTAATTCGCGACACACGCTCCGCAAATTTTAAGTCGTAAGTTTACATAGGTACAATTTGCACAATCTTTATTATAGCCGAGAATAAATAAATAAATAAATGAGAGAGAGAGAGAGAGAGAGAGAGAGAGAGAGAGTGAGAGAAAAAAGCATGTTGCATTTATACTGGCCAGAATAAGCTTTTTCACATAATAGGCGTTTACACACAAATTAAGCTATTTAAAAGTTCACATACGCTGATGTTTAAACGATAAAATATGTTGTATTAAGAACTGTAGAAAGAAAGAAAGAAAGAATAAAGAGAGAGAGAGAGAGAGAGAGAGAGAGCGAGAGCGAGAGCTCGCCATTCCCGGTCCTGTTTGAGGCATCCCCACAGCTGCTTCTTTTAGATGAATAAGCAATGTGTGTGCGCATATCGCACTTACTGCATGGCATGGAGGCGCCCGCGCCATCCCTTGCAATTTTTTCTTCCATGCGGAAAGAACTTTTTCTGATTTATGTACTCTCACGATAACACCAAAAGGTTGTGGTTTTGTAAAGCAGAGAGGTTGTGCTTTCTGCCGTCTCCGTGAATTGGAGCGCGTCACAGCAATGAATCACCTATTTGCCTCACAAAGAAATCCATAGAACGCTTAAAATGTTAAACGAACAAATAATAAATAAATAAACAAATAAATAAACCTCTGATTATGCAGTCGGAATGAAAAGATACATTACTCTATTAAATACGTTCATGTGGAGATGGCGAGTGCAGCGTCGGCATTCGGCAGCTTCATCTTTTCAGCCGACACTGACTGAGGTGAAAGCACTAGTTTATTAACAAGTAATTAAAATGTTTTCTTTCCCCCCAACACATTCATAATAATTACTTTTGCCGGTGAAAGCTTTATGCGCGCGCTTGAGCGCAGAAAAGGCTATACGCCTATATATATTAAAGGATGGTTAGTATGTTCTTATATTAATCAATTTAATATAAACGTGTGAGTAGTTGTCTAGAAAAATCTTTAGTCGAGGGCAGGCCTACTTGGCACTTTTTTAAAAAAAAAAAAATGCTGTGACGTTTCGAAAAGCGCGCTAATCACGTCACGTTATATTGCAATGTAGGAGTTAGGCTGGCCTAATGAGTCAAATGTTTTTGTTTTATTTCATTTTTACGTATGTGGGTGCTTTCTAGCCCCTCTTTAGCTCAGTCATGTTTATACGATTATAAAATATATATATATATATATTTCTGCATCTATTTTTAGGTGCGCCCCTGCTACAGATTAGGGATGTAACGATTATCGGTTTGACGATAAATCATGATAAAATTTCCCACGGTTAGTATTACCGTTTCATATTTTAATTATCATTTAAAACCGTATTCGATTACCACGATTTGAACAACTGATGATAATTAATACTTTACAGCATAAAGCACAGTTTTAAATAACAGTCTCGTTTGTGCACGGCACGCGGAGTAGTTTCGTTTTGTGTGAAAAGAGGCGGAAAAGCTGAAATGTTTTAAAAGAGTGCTAAGGGCGTAGGCGCCGATCCTTACGGAAATAATCAAGCACCTACTGAAAAACACGAGATATTCCGTTAATTTTAAGCAATAAGAAATTCATTGCAGCTTTTACGACTTTTATTCTCCTTTTCATAGTTCATTTGAAGCCGTTTTTGGCGTTATTTTAATGGTAAATGTCAAGAATGCATTACTGTATGAGAGGGTACCAGCACAAATCTCTCGGCCTGCAGCGGGCTTCCTCTCCCATCATAGCTCTCCGCTCCCTCAGATATTACGTGTGCGCCCTCAAACATTGTCCTGTGTACGCGCGAATAAGTGCTTATTGTAAACAGGTATTCATTTTATTTAATGAAGCGCAACTCTCATAGAAAGAATGTGTGTATTATTTGGTAACTAATGTATTTGCAGTCCGTGCATTTCACTAAGCAATTGAGAGTTGGGCACCCACCGGCAGAAACATAAATCGGGACTTATAATGAATATATGAATGAAGTAATTATATGAATGTACCTCTGAAGGATCAGACTGTCTTCAGAAAGGATTCGTTGGCATTTTGTTTTCATCTCCACTCCATGTAATATCTAAAGTAGTGTTCTTAATCGCAATGATCTTTTCCACGGAGTACACGGAAACAGCTGTATTTTAGCTTTTCCATAAGCGCCATCTAGTGTCATAGAGTGGATTTACAGAGACTTACATTTACATTGTGTGCAGTTTTTGTCCGGTCAAAAAACGTACCGAATTTGCATGCCCTGCTGTAGCCTAAATTTTGACCGGTTGATGAAAAATAAGATTTTACACATTTAAGCAATCCAGATAGGTTATATAGATTGTTTATAGAGCAGATAAAATACATATAATAATTTATTAAATCAGTTATCATTTTGACTTAACCCTTTTCTTTATTTAACTTATGCAAGTTATACACATAAAATATAGTATTAAGCTAAATAATGGACAAAAGGATTTGTGACATAATTAAAGTCATTATATCTGATTGTTTTTTATTTTTATGATCAGTAACTGTGAACAGGAAAATCCTGATCCTGAAAATACAAATAATGTCTCATGTAAAACTTAATAGGTGAAAATTGTCCTTTTTTAATAAATAATGATCATATTGTTTTTCTGAACATAATGATTATTCTTTTTTATTTTATATTTTTTTAAAAACTCTTATTGCACTTTCTTTTTACAGCATGAAGCTTAAAATATTAATTTAATACATAAAAACAAATTTTACATGATTTCCTCTTTACTTTTCAGTTCATCGTATTAGAACATCATAGAAAATATGAGCTATTTTTTTGTACATCAACACTGTGTCTCTGCTGCTGGATTCAGTGCAGAAAGATGAAGGAGAGCAGAGAACAACTAAGAAACAGGAAGCTCTGATTGACACTCTTAGCGCCACTCTCAGAACCATTACACAGGTCCCCCTCACAGCATGAGATGTCCTTAACATTAGGATCTGATGTTTTGCCATTACAAATGGCTTCAGAGACACAGCCCTTTACAAACATTGAATGGGCTCCGAATCTCCCTAATGAAAAGAACGAAAAGGTTAGTCTAGCTTTCCTGGTATATGGAATCTGTTTCAAATGCTTAAACATAAGAGAGATAAAAAAAATTGCTTTTAATCCTTTTTTCTTTAGCAGTTTCTTACCTGTTGCTGTAATGCAGTGATCTTCAATCCTTGAGCACTTCACTATGTTTAAGCAGTTATTTTCATCACAATAGTAACATTTTGTTCCATTGGGACTGAAATCTACAAGGAAAAAAAAAAAATCTGTATAAAATCTTTCTAATGAAACAAAAACCTGCTGGCTGCTCCATTTAATCAAGAAGTAAAGAAGTAAAACAAGAAGTGCTGATTGTTGGTTATTTGATAATTAAGGTTCAATACCTGGAGGTTCCTGGCCATTACAAAGCTCAGTGTCACAGCAGGAAGAAGATATCTTTGCTTTGCCAAAGTTAAAGGAATACATTTTACAGTCATTTGGTGAAGCACAACCTTTAACCTTTACTGTAGTTAAAGTGTCACCTACAAAAAAAGATATATATGAGTATATGTGATGCGATCTAGGAAAACCCAACACATGGTGAAATTTTACCTTTTTTAGGTTTGATACCATATGAAAGCTGGGTTCAAGCCCTTTCCAAAACTTACATAACCAAAGTTATGGCTATCTTAAGTTGGCTGATAGCGACGATTTTCAGAAATGGAATTTTGAGAAAAATTGTTTTTAAGTAAGACAGCTTTCACTTTCACTTTATGGGTTTAACGAGAGCTGTCGGTCAAGTTAGGAGCGCTATACTGCATCATTACACAAACAGACTAACGGTGTTTATCATTGGTATAGTCTCCGAACTTTTGACCACCCATTTTATGTTTGGATAGCACGAATAATGCGGCCTACCTTGAAGTAAAAGCGAGCGCAGCGCAACTGTTCGCGCACTGTGCATTTAACAGACTGTCATCGGACTCCTCCTCTTTAGTAACTTCATCATCCGATCCTTCATCTCTAGATGTTAAATAGTACGTTATAACATCGTTTAGGGCACTGACATCACCAAGATTGAGCATATTGAGACTAGTAAGATCGGTTAAGTGAGCAGCTGCAGTACTTTAGACGGCGTTGTTGCGCTCCGCCATCTCAAGTTTACACAGGACTGGCGGAGAATGTGAATTGATACGCCTTTACTAAATATGTTACGTGGTTTATTTTGATAGTTTAGCTGTTTTTGTGGTGTTAAGGGAAAGCACCTCACCAGCGCGTTCTTAACATAAGAGAAAGACACAGTCATTTCTTCTTGCTGCAATAAATCGCTATTTTCTGCACTAAACAAGTGAATTTCACCGAGATATTTTCAGAGATGATAGACAAGATGTTATAGAATAATAATTTAATGAAAACCTAATTTTGACCAAAAAAAAAAAAACAAAAAAACAAAAAAAAAACGCGACATCCGACGGGTATCCCCAGATCGCATCACATACATGTAAACATACTCAAATAGATTTGTACTGTAGCTACATCTCCATCAGTCAAATAGAACAATGAATTTGAATCCATCAAACTGGACTTACAAAACTGTATCACTTTTGTTGAACTCATGCACTGAGATCCACTGCCACATGTTGTTACCTTTTGATCTGCACAAGAACCCATCAGACCTATGCAGTCATAACAGCTGAGAGAGTGTCCTGTAGTAATGAAACAGAGAGAGAACTGTATCCTGGATCCTGAGAGAGGAGAAATCCTATATTTGTACCTAATAACATTATAAACAAACACTGTTTGTCTCTGTACCTGCAGTGAAAAGAATAAAAAGAAGGAAAACTGAGATTTGCAGATCCATCTTTGATCAGGAGGCAAACGATATAATGTGTTTCAGTGCTCTTTTATTTCCTAGCAAAAGGGTTGGGCCTTCATGAGATAATGACAGTTTAACAGGAAGTACCTGTATTTCCTGTTAAAATAAAGTAGATATTTCATGAAATAGAAATTAGGGATAAGGAAATTCTAGATTTTCTAAAGAACTTGTACAATACGTCTATTTAAGTTAATCTGTTAGCAATAATGAAAAGGACAGAATTTGCTGCTTTGAAATGTGAAGAAATGGGTTTAAAAATTGTATTAAATATGCAGTAATGTTGTTAAATATTATTACAATTCATATTAATAATATAATAGTGTTTTCTATTTAAAAAAATATTTTAAAGTGTAATTTATTCCTGTGATTAAAGCTAAATTACTCCAGTCTTCAATGTCACATGATCCTTCAGAAATCATTCTAATATGCTGATTCGCTGCTAAAAAAAAGCATTTCCTATTATCATCAGTGTTTAAAACACTGTCTGTAACATGCAATATACCAGGGCTGTCTAATCCTGCTCCTAAAGGGCCACTGTCCAACAGATTTATGCTGCGTTCACGCCATACCGTAATTACCGTAATTTCGAGATGACAACATGTGACGTTCTACGTCCTTAGACTTGGGGTTATGCTTTTCTATGGCAACACTATCAACGCCTAAACAGAGCCTACGTTGGTCAGGTGGTACAGCGGTCATGTGGTACAAGTCGTAGCTCTCATTAGACTCCTAGTTTATAAGTTGTAATTACGAGCTCTACGAGGACGTGAACGCATTTTACAAGTTGGAATCTCGTAATTACGGGAATTACAATATGGCGTGAACGCACCTTTAAGCTCCAACCCTAATTAAACACACCTGAACCAGCTCATCAAGGTGTTCAGGATTACTGGGAACTTCCAGAAAGATGTGCTGGGGCAGGATGGATGTGACAGCTTTACAATATACACATTAGTTTATGTTTGGATCAAGAGCAGTACTTTAATTACTTGAGCATTATTCACCCAAAACAAGCCTGAACAGGAAACTGATACAGGTCAAAGATGAGTAAGAAACATGACAAAAGATACTTAATTATGGTACATCTTCACTGTATAGTTATAGAATTCAGTTTGCATAAGAATACTTCAGGTAAGCCTTTTTTGGTTGGCAATGATGGGAAGATATTGAGAATTTTGGCCAAGATTGTTTCCATTCTCTTTGCACATCAATATCCGCCTAATTTTTTTAAATGCAAAAGCTAGCTGTTTTCTGTGAATGTGCGAGACTTTTGTTTCAGTTTCTGCTAGAGCAGTGGTTCTCAAACTGGGGTACGCGAACAAAATGCTGAGCTTTGCCATTCATTTAATTCTACCCCAATTTAAAGTTACATTAAAACGGAACATGTATTTCTGACAAGAAAAATACCGCTTTTAGTATAAAACAAGAAAATTGGAGTGGCGTAAACGGTCAAATGATATCAAATTACTTCATCTATTGTGTCAAAACTGACAGTATTCACACCAGCATCGTGCGTACGATGTCCGCAAAGTATGCTGCTGTAGTAAATCGCGCTGCTGTTCATTGTTTCTTTAAAGTAGATTTGTAGCACGTAATAGCGTGAAGAACAAATATTGACACAGACTGCAAATAGAGATCGATTTAAGAAACTCTCTTCGATACAGAAACATGCCCTGAATTCCTTTCCTGTTTAAAACACCAGCAAGAACGCAGTTTTCTCTAAAAGGTACTCAGAAGCAGGGGTGTCGTAGTTGGGTGAAAAGTGGGACTAAATTACCAGGGCCCCAAGTCGGGGGAGGGCCCCTGAGGAGTGAAATTTTATTTTCTTGCAGGCCTATAATGTTAGGCTACCTTTGGTGGCATCTACTGTTAGCTTTTAAGCATTCTGCAAATAAAACAGAAATTCAGAGAAGTTGTATAATAAGGCTTTTTTTGTTATACATATAAGAGTTCTTAGATTAGTAGTAAGGTTAGTTGTAGGTAGTTGTGAACCTCGAGCTTACGGGGGCCCATGGCCACTGCTTGTGCATAGGGCCCAGAATTTGGTGCTACGCCCCTGCTCAGAAGAATTTTAAATGCCCCTGGGGGTACGTCACTGTAAAAAGTTTGAGAACCACTTTGCTAGGGAAATAAGAAGAATATCAAAGTGCGGTAAAAGCTATGTATGCGCTACAAACCAATGTGATTATAATGAGTGGGTAGATGGCATGAAGCGATGTGAGGTTAGGTGCATCGAAAACGGATGAGGGCACATATATAGCTCCCGATGAGGGTGAAGTTTGTGGAATTTAGTCCAAGAAAATGATAGGAGCACAAATTATTTTAACTGAACGTTATAACTGTGCATGCTCATTGCCTGGTCTAACCTGAAAAATAAGCTTTTTAAATGCTAAATGCCGATTTGAAATATGTAATTTAATTGCCAGTTCAGTAAGCAGATTTCAGGATTCCCCTATTGATTTAAATAGAACTTGGTTTTGTATGAGCTGCCCGGAGGAGTTGCAAATATGGCTGCACAGTGAACAGACTTTCCTTGAAAAAAAAAAAAATATTACTAATTTAATTAGTTAATTAGACACATATACACATATATTTTCTGTATACTTTTCAGTTCATCACATCAGAATACTAAAGAAAATGGAAGCCATTTATTCAGTACAGTGTGTCTCATTGTAGAATCTGTAGAGCTGCTGGATTCAGTGCAGCAGGATGAAAGAGAGCAGAGAACAGCAGAGGAACAGGAAGCTCTGAGTGACGCTCTGAGCACTGTCAGGATTCTGGGTGGTGTTCTGTTTGATGATCTGAATGACACTAGGGTTGACACTGTTACATAGGTCCCCCTTACAGCAGTTGATGTCCTGACCAGTAGGATACAAAGCTGCGGCATCACAAACATATTTAGACATACAGCCTTTTACAGGAACTGGCTGACTTCCAATATGCCCTGATGAAAAGAAAGAAAAGAGTTAGGAATAAAAGAGTGAAATAAAAGAATTGTCTAAGCTGCCCACTGGCATATGTGAACTCTATCAGACCCACAACTGATGGGGAGGCACAAATAATGACTTTAAACTTCTGCAGATTCTCACCTGTTGCTGTAAAGCAGTGGTCTTCAGTCCCTGAACAGTCCCTTATTTTTGAGCAGCTCTGTGTATCACAATAATAACATTTCCTTCCATTGAAATCATCATTGGAGACACTGGGGGAATCAGGGGTGGAAAAACTGGAATCTACAGAAGGATCTGTACAAAATGCAACGTCTAATGAAACAACACTAACTGCTCTATTCAATCAATTTCTACAATTGAATGTCCTATAGATGTAAAACAATATTCAGAAAAGTACAATACCTGGAGCATCTTGGGCATTACAGAGGTCAGTGTCACAGCAGAAGATAGACATATTAGGAATGCTGATGTTTGTGTACCCACTACTACAGGCAAATGGAAGACAACCTTTAACCTTCACTCTTGTAGAGGTGTCTCCAAAAAAACAGGATACAAGAAAGAAAATGTTTATCTTTCTAATCACAGCTGCAATATAAAATCATTGCTTAGGTATAAAAATCTACTAGTGAAACACTTAAATGTAGCATTTTTTTTTTCATTGCAAATTGTATTATTAATATAACTTCACTGTGAAAATGAATTAAGCAGCAGGAATTTGTGTATTCTATGCTTGCAATCTTAGCAAATATGCAAATATTTTCTCTGTTGCAGCATTTAAATATAACTGTACATTTCCATTAATCACACTGGACTTACCATATGGTGATACAAATGTTGAACTGAAGCATGACTGATGTTCAGGACATGTTATCTTTTCACCCTCACAAGACTCTATGTCAGTACACTCATAACAGTTGAGAGAGTGTCCTTAAGTAATAAAAGAGAGACATATTGAGCGAAAAATCCAATTATTTATGTTTTTATAAAACAGAAATTAAAGTGATTTGTCTTTTTACCTGCAGTGAAAAAAATGAACAGAAGAAAAACTGAGATCTGAAGATCCATCTTATATCAGGAGGCAAATGAAATAATCTGTTTCAGTGCTCTTTTTATATCCTATAGCAAAAGGGATGGGCCTTCATGAGACAATGACAGGAATCAGGAAATGAGTCTCTTTAAGGAATGAGTACAGTAGGTGTAATTAAGTCAGTTTGTTAACAATAATGACAGGACAATAGAAACAAGACAGAATTTATCACATTGGGTCTGTTTTGAAATGTAAAGGGCTGGGCACACTGGAACGTATGATAGAGTAAACTAAATGTGTAACATGCAACATACCAGGGGTGTCCAATCCTTCTCCTAAAGGACCACTGTCGTGCAGAGTTGAGCTTCAGCCCTGATTAAACACACCTGAACCAGCTCATCAATGTCCTCAGGATTACCAGAAACTTCCAGGAAGGTGTGTTTGGGCAGTGTTTCTGCAATATACATGCAGTATCACTATTCCACCTCATGAATAAAACATAAGAATAATATACACCAGAAAAACACAATTTACAGGACATAACCAAAACACAAAACCATTTTCATTTTAACAGATGTTCTTTTCTTCTGTACCAAAAGGAAGACAGCTGGGTTTGCATCGCCATGAGGGTGAGTAAATGAATGTTCATTTTTGTGTGAACTCTACGTTAAACCACATGTCTTATGCATTAGTTTATGTTTTGGTTTAAGATCAGTATTTGAATTACTTTAGCATTATTCACCAAAACCCAGCCTGAACGGGAAGTTGATGCAGGTCAAAGATGAGTAAGAGGACATGACAAAAGAAATGTAATTACAGTACATCTTTACAATAAATCACTTTGGACCTGACAGTTAGGTTTCAGTTTGCATAGAATGCTTAAAGTACGGCCTATTGGGTGGTGATGATTGGAAGATATTGAGAAGTTAGGTCAGGATTGCTTTCCGTTCTCTTTGCACATCAATATACTGTAGTGTTCAGTTACAGATGAGAAGTTCATCATATGACATACATGTAACACACATGGATATTGGATTCATAACATGTTTCTGCTTAACAGGTTTTTATTTCTTTTCAATATTTAGATTTCATTTATGAAATGTGCCCATCTACTTTGTTGTTGTAGAAACTGCCTATCAAGATAAAAAATAATCCTGTTATTTAAAATATTTATTTATTGTATATGTCACAAGTGATCATTTTTTACAACACACAGATTTATTATAAAAACAGACACTTGAAATATGAAAAATCATACAGATTTGTATGAAGTAGCATTAAATTGGCTTGATTACGAAACTTGAGGAAATACAAAGCAGGAGTGGCATTTCTCAGTATTGTTTGTTTGAATATTAAATTAATTTCTCATAGAGAATCATTTGCTAGGATGTTGGATTGTCCTGTTTCTTGTTCAACATATATAATTTTAGATATTTTATGTTTAGTTTTCTCCATGTCATCTGTGTTGTCAAATCTGCGGTTTTCCTGTGGAATTACTACTACTTTAATACTGTTGCTGTGTGATATTTAGAAATTTACATGATATTTACGTAATATTTAGCCCTGGAATGCAAATTTTACCAGGGAACCCCACCAAAAAATGGCTATTTTATTCCCTGGAATGTGATTTTTACCAGGGGATCCCTCACCGAAACACCATTGGGCTAGTTTGAGTAGCAATTGGGTGGGTTTCGTTGTGAGAACCTGGCAACCCTGCATGTCACATCTGTTTTAGGTTTTGTTTATGTTCATGTTTTCATGTCTTTTATTTTGAAGTTTGTTTCAGTGATGAGTTTTGTTAATTGTTCATGTTCCAAAATGTCTTTCGTGTAGAAATATTATATGATTATTATTATTATATGTAGTCTGTAAAAGGCCATTAAAAAAGACCAGAAATGCTGAAGATGGACATAAAGATGAGAAAATACTGTAGCAGGCAGATCAATCTCACTATTCAAGATGCACGAAATATTGGAAGAAACTGCTAAATAATGAATTGGGGATAGGAGTTTATGTGAATTTATCTCTGAGGGGAGCTGTCTGTTTTCAGAAGTGTTTACATGGCATTTTCTTTTCATCTAGCATCTGTATAATACATTATAAAGCTTTGTGTACAGCAGTAGCCAAGGAAACACTACCGCTGCTTAGCTTGAGCCCTGTATTAACTTCCCTATATGATTTAGCAGCTTCCACACATTTTCTTCCCATGGATTAGATTTTGTAGAACAACATCTTTAGTAGTACACTAACCGTGCAATCTGCTGCTGTTTACATCCGAGTATCGCCACAATGGCCGCGCATCCGGGTAACTAAGCAAAACGTGATGCAGGGGACCCCCCATAACACCCAAAAAGATATACTTGGGGGGGTCCCCTAGTTTTTCGATAGAACTATAATACTTAGAACATAAAACTAATGAAAATGAAATGAAAAGATTCAATTGCTGTATTAAATTTGCGCATTATAACCAATCACACACGACTCTGGTGAGTTTAGAATGCAGTGGCCAATCAGAGGCGTCCAGAATAGTCGTTGCTGAAACCTGGAGTTTTGTTCAGACTGAAACTCGCGAATTCCCTCATCATACTCAACAAAGTGCAGGTGTACGAACTATGTAAGTAAGAGACTCATTTATCATACAGTGTATGGACAGCTTCATTGATTATAAGAAGAGGTATGAGTGCTTAAACACTAGCTAAAGTCGTTCTTTCACTGCGTGATTCAGTCTCATAAAATGCATTTTCCCAAAATTCAGGATATGGGGGCAGAAAATATATATTTATATCATTTAATATAGTTAATCAATATCACACGAAGAGTGACTTTTTTTTTTTTTTTTTTTTTTTTTGCAAAAACCACAAATGTGATATCGATTTTATACAACAGTTCAATAAACTACAAGTTGACATTAAGAGACTTACGTTTTAGACACCATATTGCCTACACTGTCAGAAAAAAAGGTACAGTTCTGTCGCTGGGGCGGTACCCTAAGGTAAAGTGAAAAGGTACAAATATGTACTTTTAAAGTACTAATATGTACTTTTAAGGTACCAATATGTACCTTTAAGGTTCCAATATGTACTTTCAAAGTACCAAAATGTACCTTTAAGGTACTAATATGTACTGTTTATGGGTAGGTAAGGTACAAAAATGTACCTTTTCACTTTTGTACCTTAGGGTACCGCCCCAGCGACAGAACTGTACCTTTTTTCTGAGAGTGTATTTTCGTTCCAAACACAGACACAGCACTGTTTTGCGTCTCTAAACAACATGACGGTGCTACGTTCCTGAATTAATCAATCGTTTAAATGATTCGGTTTAATCGCAATGACTCGCTTATTAACAGTGACTTACTGACACCTACTGGCGGTTGTAATTCCACATTTAAAGTACCTTTTCATTTTTTTAATAATTTCAAATATCAGCATTCCACGTTTTAGGATTAAAATATTCCAACATTATTCATGCATTTGTAACTGCAGGTAAAATACATTCATGTCCTGCATTAAACAGTGGGTAAATATGTCTAAATGCCAGTTCAGATGCAGCGTTTGTGTTTCCTCTATATTGAAAATATGAATTTTGTTGATAATGATTTTATTTGTGTGGTAACAGCCTACAATGTCTTATTATTCTAAGTGACTTTATTGATTAAATATAAGAAATTGACACAAAACATAATGCACACTTTCAGAAAAAAATGGCTTTATAAAGGAAAAAAAGAGCGTGGACAATTTGAACACTGTTCTGTACAGTGAGTTTGTCAGTGTAGAATGTGAAGAGCTGCTGGATTCAGTGCAGCAGGATGAAGGAGAGCAGAGAACAGCAGAGGAACAGGAAGCTCTGAGTGATGCTCTGAGCATCAGAAGGATCTGTAAAAAATTTAACATCTCATGAAACAACGCTACTTTAACTGCTCCATTCAGTCACTTCCTGCAATTGTGAATTGAATGTTCTGTGGATGCAAAATGAGTGTTGATTTTAAAGAGAACAATCATTTGCACATGGTTAGCATAAAGTACAATACCTGGAGCATCCTTAGCATTACAAAGGTCTGTGCTACAGCAGAAAAAAGATGCACCTCCTGAGTTCACGTTTGTGTACACACATGTATTTGATGGAACACAACCTTTAATTTTCTGTTTAGTAGAGTTTCCTAAAAAACACGAATGACAAGAAGGAATGGCAATTGCACATCATTTTAATGTTGAACTTATTTTGATTTTAAAATCGGAAATGTTTATCTTTCTAATCACAGCTGCAAAACAGAAGAGAAAAAAACAAATTTTACAATATAAAATGATTGCTTAGGTCTAAAAGTCTACCACTTTACACTGTGTGCATAACTATTAGGCACATTGATATTCTGGTCATATTTTTTTTCCAAGCACATTTTACCAATTCCAAACCACATCAATCTTAATAACTACTATTAATTTTGTATTTAATCATTTATACATGATATATATTTGTCCATGAAGGCTGGAAGTGAAAAACTCCTTATATTCATTTGTGCATAATTATTAGGCACGTTTTCTTTTACATATAAATAAGCCAAAAAAGAGATTTAACCCAGACTGAAAAGTCAAAAATTATAAAATGCCCAAGAGAAGGATGCAAAACTAATGCAATACTAGTATTTGCAAAGTTAAGGCATGACCATTGGACAGAGAAATGCTCGCTGGGTCAGCACGGTGAGAAAAAAAAACAGTGGAGAAGAAAAGACACGTTAACTGCAAAAGAATTAAGAATTAAAGTGAAGAATTAGCTGTGAAACCATCAGGAACCATTTAGTCTCCATATGTAAAAGATCTCTTTTTTTATATGTAAAAGAAAACGTGCCTAATAATTACGCACACCTGAATATAAGGAGTTTTTCACTTCCAGCCTTCATGGACAAATATATATCACGTATAAATGATTAAATACAAAATTAACAGTAGTTATTAAGATTGACGTGGTTTGGAATTGGTAAAATGTGCTTGGAAAAAAATATGACCAGAATATTAGCGTGCCTAATAATTATGCACACAGTGTATTTATCACTTGATAATGTTCTAATTGCAAACATTTTTTCTATTAAAAGTTATATTATTTAAGTAACAATCTGAGTGAAAATGAATTAAGTAGCAGAAGAAAGAATTTATTGCTTGCAATCATTCATTGTATATATACTTTTAAATATATTCCACTTTTGCAGCATCCTCAATATTACAGTAAATATCAATCAATCAAATGATTTACCGTCTTGTGCTACAGTTGTTGAACTGAAGCATGTGGAACGTTCAGGACATGCCGTCACCTTCTGATCTGCACAAGACCCTGTCACACTTAAGCACTGATAACAGTTGAGAGTGTGTCCTTAAGTAATAAAAGAGACATAATGAGAGTGAAATCCAATGATTTATGCTTGTAACAAATAGAAAGTCAAGAGATTTTTCTTTGTACCTGCAGTGAAAAGAATGAACAGAAGAAAAACTGAGATCTGAAGATCCATCTTTGATCAGGAGGCAAATGAAATAATATGTTTCAGTGCTCATTTTATATCCTATAGCAAAAGGGATGGGCCTTCATGAGACAATGACAGCATAACAGGAAATAAAATTAGGAATCAGGAAATTAGTCTTTTAAAGGAATGTGTACAGTAGGTGTAATTAAGTCAGGCTGTTAACAATAATGACATGACATTAGAGACAGGACAGAGTGTATTACATTGAATCTGTTTTGAAATGTAAAGAATTGGGTTTAGAAAGGACTGGGCACACTAGAACTTATGATAGAGTAAACTAAATCTATAACATGCCATATACCAGTGGTGTACAATCCTTCTCCTAAAGGACCACTGTCTTGCAGAGTTGAGCTCCAGCCCTGATTGAACACACCTGAACCAGCTCATCAAGGACTTCAGGATTACCGGAAACTTCCAGGAAGGTGTGTTTGGGCAGTATTCCTGCAATATACATGCAGTATCACTATTCCACCAATAAATTTTCCAATAAAACAGGAACTATATCAGAATAATATACACTAGAACAACACAATTTACAGGACTTAACCAAAATACAAAACCTTTTTCATTTTAACAGATGTTCTTTTCTTCTGTACCAAAAGGAAGACAGCCGGGTTTGCATCGTCATGAGGGTGAGTAAATGAATGTTCATTTTTGTGTGAACTCGTTAAACCACATGCTCTTATGCACTGTTTATGTTTTGGATTAATATCAGTATTTGAATTACTTGAGCATTATTCACCAAAACCCAGCCTGAACGGGAAATTGATGCAGGTCAAAGATGAGTAAGAGGACATGACAAAAGAAATGTAATTACGGTACATCTCTACAATAAACCTGACAGTTAGATTTCAGTTAGCATATAATGCTTGAGGTATGGCCTGTTTTGGGTGGTGATGATGGGAAGATGGTTTCCATTCTCTTTGCACATCAATATACTGTAGTATTAAGTTACAGATGTACAGTTCAATTCAGCAATTTGACATACATGTAACACACATGAACATTAGATTCATAAGATGTTTCTGCTTAACACGTTTTTATTTCTTTTCAATATTTTGATTTCATTTATGAAATGTGTCCATCTATTTTGTTGTTGTAGAAACTGCATATCAAGACAAAAAATAATCCTTTGTTATTTAAAATATTTATTTAAATCTTATATGTAACAAGTGATTTTTTTTTTTTACAACACACAGATCTATTATAAAAACAGAAACTTGAAATATGAAAAAGCGAACAGATTTGTTGGAAGTAGCATTAAATTGGCTTGATTACAAAACTTGAGGAAATACAAAGCAGGTGTGGCATTTTTCAGTATTCTTTGTTTGAATATTAAATTAATTTCTCATAGAAAATCATTTGCTAGGATGTTGGATTGTCCTGTTTCTTGTTCAATATATATCATTTTAGATATTTTTATGTTCAGTTTTCTCCATGTCACCAGTGGTTTTCCCGTGGAATTGGGCTACTTTAACACTTTTGCCGCATGATATTTTGTTAATTCATGTGATATTTACATGATATTTATCACCTGGAATGTGAATTTTACAACTGGAACCCTGCCAAAAACGCCTCTTTTATTCCCCGGAGCGATTTTTTTATTTTTTTAGTGGGGGATCCCGCTGTTGTGTAGGTTTTGTTGTGAAAACCTGGCAACCCTGCATGTCACATCTGTTTTAGGTTTTGTTCATGTTTTCATGTTTTGTTTTGTTTTTTTTGTTTGTTTCAGTCATGAGTTTAGTTAATAAAAGTTGAGGACCAACTTTCCATAAACACTTATGGCTTTGAATTAATTTCAAGATTAAATGTTCAGAAGGAATGAAAAAATGAATGTGATGTTCAGGTGATTTTGTCCATACAGTGTATCTTTACCACGGTGTCAGCTTAAGGTAATGCATATTAATAGTAGGATATAAATATATATTTCTGTTGATTAAATAATATTGATAAAATAACATTATTTGTGTGGAAGGAAATGGTTAAGGAAGAAGAATTTAGACCTAAAGAATTAACTGAGATTTGCTCATTTGCTCATTGATAAAAGCGTCCACTAAATGAATAAATGTAAATGTCACTGGCATGTCCTTTCATACGGATTACCAATCTTGTCTTTGTATTTACCTTGCATGATGATTCAAGCTCGCCTCAGTTCAAATGGCAGAGTGAACCGAGCATTTCTACCTCTGACCAGCTAGAAAATACATGAAATAAACACGAATGAACATCAGAAGTTACTTTGAAAGGTACAGCAACTTTTACTGAAAATTATGTATTTAGTCAGACAGTGTCTTAATGATGGAAAGACATCAAAAACAGCTTGTGAAAAACTTTACAATTTCCTCAGGAGACGTTACCTTTCCTTAATAATTTACAGCAATAGTTGAGGATTTATTCCTTAAAAAATGACAACCTGTACACTCTGCACTTTTATTATTGTTCTTTTTTAGACAGCATGAAGCTTTATTGTAATATGTATATAGTTCATCACATCAGAATACTAAAGAAAATGCAAGCCATATATTCTGTACAGCGAGTGTGTCACAATGTAGAATCTGAAGAGCTTCTGGATTCAGTGCAGCAGGATGAAGGAGAGCAGAGAACAGCAGAGGAACAGGAAGCTCTGAGTGATGCTCTGAGCACTGTTACACAGGTCACCCTCACAACATGAGATGCTCTTAATATAATGAGATGATGCTGAGGCATCACAGTCAGCCATAGAGGCACAGCCTTTTAATTTAAATGACATTCCTCCAAAAGTCCCTGACGAATGGAAAGAAAACAGAGAAAATGATGAAGCTGAGGTGACATAAAAAAACTGCCTAAGAAGGTCATTGGTATGTGAACTATATCAAATGCCCAAAGATAAGACCAAGAAAAGAAGAGAAAAATAAATTACTTTAATCATCTTCTTCTTCCTTTAGCAGATTCTCACCTGTTGCTGAAAAGCAGTGATCTTCCTTTTCTGTACAGTTCATTATTTGTGAGCAGTCCTGCCAAACACAATAATGACATTTCTGTCCACTGGAGTTATTGGAGATAATGGGGATTTGGGAGTCATTGAAGACAGTGGCGATATACAGGACACTGGGGCCATAGAGGCCAGAATTTCCAATAGGATCTGTAAAAAACATATAACACTACTTTAACTGATTCTTTCAATCAATTCCTACAATGTGAACTGAATGTTCTATAGATGCAAAACAAGTGTTGATTTTAAACAGGACAGTCATTTGCACATGGTTAGTAGTATAAGGTACAATACCTGGAGCATCCTTAGCATTACAAAGGTCTGTGCTACAGCAGAAAAAAGATACATTTCCACTGTTGAACTTTGTGGGTCCATCTGTACAGCCCAAAAAACAACCTTTATACTTAATTTTAGCAGGAGTGTTTCCTAAAAAAGAAAAGAAAACAAAAAAAAAAAAAAAACACAAATGATACAGAAATAAAGAATTAAATATATCAAAATATTATAGGGCTGCCCCATAATAGTCGACTAACCCTTTGACCAGAAGAGGCTTAGTCGAGCAAAATTTCTTTAGTTGATTAATCGCAATGTATATATACATGTGACCTGGACCGCAAAATCGGTCAAAAGGGTCAATTTGTTTTTATTTCAGATTTTGTACATCATTTGAAAGATAAATAGGCTTTCCATTGATGTATGGTTTGTTAGGATCGGACAATATTTGGTTGAGATACAACTACTTGGCTTTAAAGTTGTCCAAATGAAGTTCTTAGCAATGCATATTACTAATCAAAAATTAGGTTTTGATATGGTAGGAAATTTACTTCATGAAACATGACCTTTACTTAATATCCTAATGATTTTTGGCATAAAAGAAAAATACATACATACATACATACATACATACATACTAGGGATGCACCGATACCACTTTTTTCAGTACTCGCCCGATACGATACTTTTATTTTTGGTACTTGCCGATTCTGAGTACCGATACCAATATTTTAAAATTTACCCGTAGATTTGTAAAATATAGGGTACAGAAACTAAAAGAATATGTATAATGTTAGTCGGTCAACTTTATTTATCAAATAGATACAGTCAAACCAAAATGTATTTAGAATCCATTATCATAAACTGTGTCCTGCACCCACTAGTAAAAAAAAATATATATATATCAAAAATTATCAAAAGATGGTGTATATCTGCTGTCTGAATAATTTTTGGGTTGACTATATATCCCTTAATTATTTTTATTTTTACACTTAATTATGCCCATTAAAATGTGTTTTGTTACTTTCACTGTTTTTTTTTCTTGCTCTATGGTACATCATCTTCAATTTAATAGCATTAAACCGCTCAATTGCAGCGGCTCAGTACTCACGCGAACCGCTCATTATGAATCTCCTAACTCTGATATTTTCAGAAATATAAGTCACGTTTTTTTTTATCTGAAATATGCTGCTATTTGGGCTATAATCCAAAGCGACTCAAATAATGGAGAATCACTTGTGAAGCAAGCAAAACATGCGCAAGTACAGTACTGCCAATCGCATTTCACACAGGCTGCTAGTTTCACTTTCGCCGGAAAGTCGTGTATGCTTAAGACTAAAAAAAAAACCCGATGTTTATAGCGAATGTCCCTATAATTTTTTTTATATCTACGAATTTGTTTTAATCCAATGCGTGTGCCAAATATGCGAACATCAATGAAGATCACGCAACGGCGCGCGCTCTCTCTCTTTCTCGAGCTCTCTCTCTCACTCCCTCTCTCTCTATACCGTTAAATAACTTGTGCATTGATTTACTTCAATTTGTTTTTTGACATATCTCACCGAACTACAAACTTTACAGTGATGTCAAGGCGGGATATTAACTCGACAAGCAGGCACATCTTGGCCGCCGCGCGCTCAATCCCATCTGCGTGCTTTGCCGATCAGCTGACCCGCACCAGTTATACAAGCTTAATACTGAATGTTTAACATTATATTACTTGCATACATATACTTCGTAGACATCCTTAATCTCTAATTCTGCTGTCTGTTGTTTTGTTGTCGGTGTTTCTTTGCCTGAATACGCACTTGTCACATGATGTGGTATCTGCGTTTGGTATCGGGGCTTTTCAACCAGTACCAGTACGAGTACAGGAGCTCAGTATCGGGCCCGATACCGGTGCATCCCTAATACATACATACATGGAGCCATTTGTAAATGTTATGGGTTAGGCTTTCTGTCTCATCCGTGTCCAGCTTTTTTTTAGCTGTACAAAACAGATAGATTTGCTGCTTGATATTGCAAATTGGTGTTAATGTCTTATCTTAATTATGAACACACCGGTTTAACAATTTTATTATTTACTGCACGTTGTTATTCTTTATGTTATTTCCCTGTAGCGGATAATGAACCAGAGGTCCTGCGTGAATATTCATTAGTTCCCTTACTGTGGGCGTGTACTTGAGACAACATGCAAACAAATGGAACTGAAAATATTATTGCACGCTCCTCCAATCGCTATTCGTTCAATGGATTGTTCCAAAAAGGTAATGAAATTTTAGTGTTAAGCATTAAACCTGTTTTAATAATTATCTCAGTCAACAGACTTTTACTTAATTTTACATCGCTTTACATAGACATACTTTCACACAACTTTCTTTGTCTTTCCAATGTGAGTTATGTTCATTAAGCAACTACTTCAGTACTTGTCATAGTAACATTAAATAAAAATAACTAATATTTATATACTCCACAATACATTTTTTGAGTATCATTTTGACATTAACAGTCAAAAAAAAAAAAAAAAAAAAAACACTAACTAAAAAAGATATTTGTTAACCTGCATGTCATGTTACTATTAACCCACAACTGTTAAAATATTACCTTTACTTAATCTCACGAAGAGACAGGAAAACTGACAAAAACATTTGGGTTTCATTGTATGTATTGTAAAATATGAAAACATTTTTGAATAAGATTTTCAAATGTTAAATGTGATTAACACAACACTATGGTTTGTGAAATTTTGGATGCTTTCACACCATTCTTAAAAATATGACATAAAAGAAGATGTTTTTCAGTGCAACATACGGTCAAAGAACAGACACAATGTTTGTTCATATTGGTTTCAAACAGGTGAGTAAATGATTTGCCATTTTTGGGTGGACTAATACCTTTAATATTTTATAATCTATTAGTATTTGGAGATTGGTGATTCCCAAACAGGTGTATGTGGAAAGATGAAGTTTTTGTAAAAACACACTTAAAATAAAGTAAATTTAATAGTAATAGTAAACATGTGACAGATTAAAAAACAAATTAAAGAAGGAATGACAGGATACTCACACCAGGCTAGCTTATATGAATTTTATTAGGCCACAGATACATTTGTAGAGATTTGTTTCAGGAATTGTTGTAAACTAGTCAAACTATTCAAACAAAATTAAAGCCCCAGAAATTAAATATATAAAAAGCTAAACACATCAAAGAGTAAAAAAAACTATATTAGCTGTGGTTAGAAGGTTATTCGCTGTATGCTTGTAATCAAACAGGCAAAACAGCTTATAGATGATTTATCATATTACACAAACTATGCATTGTTTTGACACTTTTGTAGTTAATGCTTTAATGCTTAACACTGAAACTTCATTACCTTTTTGAAATAATACACTGAACAAGCAGCGTTTTGAGGAGCATGCATTAATATTTCAGCTAATTTGCATGTTGTCTCAAGGACACGCCCACTACAGGCGAACTAATGAATATTCATGTAAACTCCACCCACTGGAACAGATTTTCACAGGAACTGAATATTACACAACACTGTTGCACTTAAGGTTATAAGCAATTAAAAGCTTATTATTATTATTTATGTGGTTTATTAATGTAAACGGAATTAGTCGACTAGTAAAATGCATGACTACTAATCGACCAGAAAAATCTTTAGTCAAGGGCAGCCCTACAAAATATATAGGTTTTGTTTGTTTAACAGCTGCATGGCATAAGAGAAAAGACAAAATGTGCAATATAAAATAAAGAATTTTTCTAATTTCAAACATTTTAATTAAGATATTATTATTTAAACAACATTCTGAAAATGTATTAATCAGCAGAAATCTGTATCAGTATCAGTTTTATACATGCATATATTTACATTGTTGCAGCATGCTCATCAGTCAAATATAACAGTAAATTTCAATCAAACGTGATGGACTTACCATATTGTCCTACAGTTGTTAAACTGTAGCATGAGTGAGTATCAGTACATGTTGTTAACAGTGGTTCTGCACAAGAATATGTTGTATTTGTGCAGTCATAACATTCTCGAGAGTGTCCTTTAGAAATAAAAGAAAAGGCAGTTTGAGAAATCCAGTCATCTCTATATTTGTATTAAATGAGAATTCAAGCAGTTTGTCTTTGTACCTGCAGGGAAAAAAATTAACAGAAAGAAAACTGAGATTTGCAGTTCCATCTTTGTTCAGGAGGCAAATGAATTAAGGTGTTTCAGTGTTGATTTCATATACTAGAAAAAGGGATGGGCCTACATTAGATAATGACAGATAATTAACAGAAGGTAAATAAACAAGTAGATATTTCATGAAACAGAAATTGGGATTAAAGAAATTGTAGTTGTGCAATGTACAGTTGGTCTGCTTATCCTTCAGAAATCATTAATATGCTGATTTGCTGCTCAAGAAACTTCTTCTTATCAGTGTTTAGAACAGTTGTAAGTCTGTAACATGCGAATATATGCCGGGAATGTCCAATCCTGCTTCTACAGGGCCACTATCCTGTAGATTTGAGCTTGAACCCTGATTAAACACACCTGAACCAGCTATTCAAGGTTGTCTGGTAACTTCCAGAAAGGTGCGTTTGGGCAGGATTGATGTGATACCTCTGCAATATGCAGTGTTCCTGTTCCACCTCAACTATATCAGAGTAATATACACCCGCAAAACAGTTTACAGTACATAACCAAAATGAAACATTAAACTGACAGTTACGGTACCCGTTTATCAACTGACTGTATCATCGTGTAAAAGTTTGTAGACACCTCCTTATGATTAATGGGTTTGCAATCCCAGTAAAAGCAAATCTTAATGTTATGTCATACAATCACTTTCTACAGACATTTGAGGAAGGTCATTTTGAATCTGGCTTGAAGAGCTTGATGTACCTGCACCAAACCCAGACCTGAACCTCAGTGATTCTGTAATAATGTAAAACTGTAGAAGACTGAAAGCTGTTATAGCAGCAAAGGGGGGATCAGCTCCCTATAAACTCTTGTGGCATTGTATTGGATGTTCAGGTGTTCATATGCTTTTGGCCATATAGTGCAATGGTGCAATGAGAAAAAGACTGTATGCACCAGCAACACCCTCTTTTGGCATTATTGCAAATGCAAGACATGTGTCTTGAATTTTTTTTCCAAGCATAAACATTCTTTTTTTTACATGATTAGTAGAGAGACAACAAACTGATACAACACAATTACGAAACTTAAAACTATTGAGCTGTAATGTCAGCAAATGCAAAGATCTACAGTAGGTGTACAAATGTTATGATTCCACCTGCTGTTAAATATGCTAAACGCATATATATAACAGTAGTGTTGGGTTCGAGTCCACCTAAGTCGAGTCCGAGTCGAGTCTTTAACCAATCGAGTCCGAGACGAGTCCGAGTTCAAAATGGGCCGAGTTGGACTCAAATCCGAGTCCCAAAGGGCCGAGTCCGAGTCCGAGTCCAAGGAAACACTACTGTTCGTCAGTATCTTAACATTGTTTTAACCCAGTGGTGCCCAAACTCAGTGCTGGAGGGCCTGTGTCCTACAGAGTTTAGCTCCAGCCCCAATTAGACATACCTGAACCAGCTAATCAAGCTACTAGAAACCCCCTGGCAGGTGTGTTGAGGCAAGTTGGAGCTAAACCAAGGACCAGGACCGAGTTTGGGCACCCCTGTTTTTAACCTTTACAACTAGAAAAACACAATGTCAATTGAAATGTAAGAAAAGCAAACCTCTAGTGGATCTTGCCATTTTGATTTTTGATTTCACAACATCTCATAATTAGTGTCCATGCTCTGCTTATCAAACTTAAAGTCATATAACAGAAGTTAGGGCTGACTTATGTCTTGTGACATATTTCAAAGTGAAACAGATTTTAGAAAGTGATAAATTACAGGGCGGCACTTGACTTTATTCATTGATATGTATGAATTTAAGGGTGGGGGTAAAGGAGTAGGTATTTTGGTGAATCGCACCTGACTTTTTTTTCTTGGATGAAAATGAGGCTGTGAGGGATAAACCTAGTCTTTACAATGGTACACACTGTGTACAAAGTCCTACATATACTTTCCATAAGTCTTAGCCAACTGTTTTATTTTTGAATGCATATATAGTTACATTAATTACAGTAAATTACATTATATAAAGAAAAATTGATGGTGTGCCATTGATTTATTAGAAAATCATGCACACCCAAGGTGGTTTTGGACCCATTAAAACTATTGCTGCAAAGATGTTAGAAAAATTATTATTATTATTATTATTATTATAAATAATAATAATTTTAATACAGCAAAATCTAATCAGCTAATGTAAGTAAAACATTCTCAAGCTTACTGAAGGCAAGTAAACACTCCAAGTAGGCCTATTACTTACAAACAAAAGGATAAATAAATATATTAATAAAAAATACAAATGAAATAATATTTTTTTAAAATGGAATCCTTTTAAAAATAGATTAATTTTATTATTAAATGTTTATAACACGGTCGGCGGCTGCAGGTTTACGCTGCTGTCGCTTTAAGATCTGACGCACAGAACAAATATTTTTACGCATCAGTATTTCTCCCAGCTGTTCAGGTTTACTTAAGACAAAACCGACTTCATTTACATGAATAGTCTCTAAGACGCGCCTGTGTGTACCAATAACAGACCCTATTAGAAGCGAAAGAGAACCCCCCCCCCCCCCCCCCCCCCCCAATATTAGTATGTAGCATATCAATTTCTTTCACAAGACTGATTTCTGACAACTAGTCGTCATTAGATTAGGAGAACTGACAGGGATCATATTTATACTTTTACATTTAGCTGTTTAATATGCTGTTAGTTTTAAGTCCGTTTTCACAGACTATAGCCTGCCCTGCTATAATGAATGTGCGTCAAAGCGGTAAAAAAAAAAAAAAAAAAACCACTAGCATTAACGTTAACTGTTGTCGTTACTTTGATGGACTTTGATGGATTCACTAGCGAACTTGAAGTGACTTACACTTTTCTTTGAAAAAAAGCTCCTTATGTCCAGCTTCTTTTTTTTTTTTTTTTTTTTGCTGCCGCCATCCTCACATGTATGTCACCCAACACACCTTCTTGCACGGGAGAAAAAATCCACTGCATTTGGCGCTGCTTGTATCTGAACGCAGCCATAGCCTCTCACATGATAGCAGGGAAAGGCACAGCCAATCAAAATGTTCATATGTGTTTTGGGGGCGGGAGGACTCAATGAGAGAACGTGATTTATCCCTTACTGCGTGTCTAGGTTAATGTTGACAGCACGATTTTTTTTTTTTTTTTTTTAAGTGGATTAAATTATTGGTGGGGACATTTCAATGGTCGGAGGATATTGGTGGGGACACATCCCCTCCGTCCACCCTAAATCTACGCCCCTGGTGTGTGCGCACATAAACCCGTCGGATTTCAAGTAGCCTACTGGACAAGACACATGTAAATACTGAATATCACTTTGATGATAATGCATAGAGTCAAGTGACATTTCCATCAACCGTCTCTGGACTCGGATGGACTCGGCATATTTTCCGAGTCCGAAAGGCTCGAGTCTGAGTCAAGTCCGAGTAAAAATGCATCCGAGTCCGTGATAAGTCCGAGTCGCCTAAAAATTGTACTCGAGACTCGAGTGATTAGTAATATGCAATGCTAAGAACTTCATTTGGACAACTTTAAAGGCAATTTGCTCAATATTTTGTGTTTTTTTTTTGTATCCATTTTTTTGTATATATCTATCATAACAAACCATACATTAATGAAAAGCTTATTTATTCAGCTTTCAAATGATGTATAAATCTCAATTTCGGAAAATTGACACTTATGACTAGTTTTGTGGTCCAGGGTCACATTTTGTACCTGCAGTAAAAAGAATAAACAGGAGAAAAACAGTGAATTGCTTTATATATTTATCGTGCCTGATGTCGTGTTTATTTGATAGATTATCAGAGGGAATTGTCGTTAGGGGAAAATTAAAGTTAAACATTAAGAAATTAAACAAATGGAAATGGAAACTTAAGGCACGTTTACACCAATAACGGTAACTGTAAAGATAGGCTATAAAGATAACCAAGGGTGTAACTTTGGTTTGAGAAGTGGGTGGGACGCAAAAGGGATTTTTAAAAGTACCAATTGGAAATTGCGCCCCTGAAGATAACTATAAAGACAAATTTATCGTCTGAACGCTTGTCTGCCGCTTTAAGTTTGGCGCTCGTGATAGCAGGATTGAATGTTTTTATCGTCCATCAGATGGAAAATAATCAATCTGAAAGTGATTCCGACCATACCGTTTCTCAATGATTTTATCGTTATAGCTGCGGACTGAACCCTGCCATTCTTTAACACTGAGAACGATTTTTAGAACTGCGGTTTTGTCATGAGTTTTTAAGTCTGTTTATGGCTGTTCAAGTCATTATTATTATTATTGATTACCTGGATCTTATTTACCTAAATGTACAAAAACAAAATGAATGAAACATTAGTCTGACAGTTACAGTATTTCTCACCTGGCTGTATAAAGATAAATTTATCTTTATAGTTATCATCCTTGGTGTGTATTTTTTCTAGGAATGTTTAAGTCTGCTTAAGCCAACCAGTTCACAGTTAAATCTATTTTTGCAACAAGGCTTCTTAAAGGGGTAGTTCACCAAAAAATTACGATTCTGTGGTCATTCCGATTTACATTGTTTCTTTTTCTCTGTAACCACAAACTCATGTTCAGCATTTCTCCTATTACCAGTTACCTATTACCACATTCACTTTTTCAGATGCTTGAAGTAGCTGCTATGGCTTATTTGCTTAGGTCAAATCTGGGTAGGGCTTGACAAAATATATTTAATTGTCCGTCATTACAGTGTAAACCTTTGCACCAGACAGTCAAATGCAAGTTTATGTAAAACGCCTAGGGAAATTTACTGAATAATCAAGCCATGATGTTTACAACAGGTACAATGTGACTTAACTGGATATTAGATTTATAACATGTACATGTAGCAACAAAGACAAGTGTGAAAAGTAAAATCTCTTTCATGTATCCATAAGTATCATGTAAGTTGATAGTTGATAGTAAAGTGTACTGACATTTACCTGAAAAATATATATAAATTAACTGATATTGAAACGAATTTAAGATATGAGTCAAATTGTGATCAATACCTTGTCCATCACAATGTGATGTATTACAATTACACTTTGTACCTTTGTATTTTAACTGTGAAAATGAAAAATCCTGAGTGGAAATGCAAATATTGTAATACAAACTATTTCTTTGAAGAATTAAATAAGTATATTTTAAGTTTCTTCTAAACACAATGATCAGTTAATCATTTTTTAGGAATATTGCTGTATATCTTTTGGTTGTCTTTACAGCAAGGCAAGTTTATTTATGTAGCACATTTCATACACAATGGTAATTCAAAGTGCTGTACATATAAGGAATAAAAAAACAACAATAAAAACAAGGTATTTAAGAATATTTAGGTCTACATTTTAATTTAAAATGAATTAAAACAGTTAAGAATAAAAATGATTGTACATAAAATACAGGGCAATCAGTTAAGACGTAGCACAGTGCTCATTCAGTAAATTCACAACTAAACAGATGAGCTTAGAGTCTGGATTTAAACATGGCTAATGTTATAGCACATCTGATCTCTTCTGGAAGCTGATTCCAGCATGACAAGCTTTATTAAAAATGACCCCAGGAAAATGCTGATTTAATATTTTATTTCATAAATCACATCAGAATGTCACAGTAAAACATCACATAAGGACACCAAAAATGCATAGTATGGAGAAAACAGAAGCTCAGTGTGTCTCGTTGTAAAAAATAAGAAAAGCTACTGGATTCAGTGCAGCAGGATGAAGGAGAGCAGAGAACAGCAGAGGAACAGGAAGCTCTGAGTGACACTCTTGGCACCGTTACACAGGTTCCCCTCACAGCATGAGACACTCTGAACATTTCTAATTGATCTTCCAGCCGCACAAAGAGATTTAGAGACACAGCCTTTTAGAAATGTTGTCTGGCCTCCAACCATCTCTGATGAAAAGAAAGAAAGCATAGGTTGAGTCTAAGTTTTACTGGTGTAAATGATATGTATAAAAAAAAACTACATTTCTTTTTCTTCTTCCTTTAGCAGATTCTTACCTGTTGCTGTAAAGCAGCGGTCTTCACTCTCTGTACAGCTCAATACATTTGAACAGCTGTGTGCATCACAATAGTAACATTTCTTTCCATTGGGGACATTAGAGGGATCTACAGGATGAAAACAAATTTTCCTTTATTTTATTGTCTGTATAAAATATATCTAATGAAACAACACTCAGTTAGTTGCTCCATTCGATCAGTTCACAACTGATAAGCTGCACCCTACATTTAATTTAATTTGAATGTACTGTAAAAAAAAAAAAAAAGTTACTGAAATTTGTATTTTTTGAAGTTGAAACAACACATTATTAATTATTATAATGTTGAATTTTAGTTTGTGATAACCAATCACAGCAATCCTTTTTTAAAGCATGTCCTTTGGATGTAAAATGAGTGTTGACTGTAAAGATAGTTATTTGCATATAGTCAGTAAAGTACAATACTTGGAGCGTCTAGGTGGTTACACCCGTCTGTGTTACAGCACGCTACAGATATCTTTACAGTGCCGAGGTTCATGGATCCATTTGCACAGTCAGCAGCACAGCCTTTCAACTTCCCACTATCATTGAAGCCACCTAAAAACATGAATGATTTAGGAAAAACCAGTTCAAAGTGCTTAGTTTCATGGAAAATTGATTCATAACTTTGTCAATATTTATCATTTCTTTCATTTCAAACTGTTTTTAGATACAAATTGTATTGTTAGCATAACAAATAAAATATCAGAACTCCATATAGAATGTTTTGTTTGAATTTGTAAATTCCTCCAGGTAAATGAGTAGCAGTTCTGTGACAAGTTACATTTCAATCGATCATATTAAACCTACCAAATTGTGCCGCTGTTGTTAAACTCATGCACTTGGAAGATCCGATGGGACATGTTTTGTTCTTTTGATCCGCACAAAGACTCGTCGGATCCGAACACTCATAACAGCTGAGAGAGTGTCCTTTAGTAATAACAACACAGCATGGAGAGAGAGAGAGAGACATCTGTTATCTGTATTTCTACTCAATAACATTACAAACATTATTTGTCTTTGTACTGTACCTGCAGTGAAAAAAATGAACAGAAGAAAAAGTGAGCTTTGCAGATCCATCTTTGATCAGGAGGCAAATGAGATAATTTGCCTGTTCAATGCTCCTTTTAAAGCTTATCAGAAGGTGTGGTTCTTTATTAGTAAATAAAAGTTAAACACATTTCCAGACTCAGAAGCATGCGTCATTTAATTTAATTTAATGATAAAGGGATGTTTGATGAGAATTTACAGTCTACTCAAACCATTTCAAAGGCACAGCCCATGGAAAAATGACAAGTCTGTAATTTATTCATGTCATTCCAACTAATCTTCAGTTTACAAGTCAAAAGTTTACATACACCTTGCAGAATCTGCAAAATGTTAATTTTGTATTATGAGGGATCATACAAAATGCATGTTATTTTTTGTCTGAATAAGATATGTTCAGTTACCTGAAGATTACATTCACTTTTTCAGTAGCTGCTATGGCTTATTTGCTCAGGCCAAATCTGGGTAGGGCTTGACAAAATAAATTTAATTGTACATCTTTACAGTTTAAACCTTTGCACCTGACAGTCAAATGCAAGTTTATGTAATAATGCCTAGGGAAATTCACTAAATAATCAAGTGATGATGTTTAAAAATAGGCACAATGCAAATTCAATATATGAATCAAATTGTGATCAATACCTTGTCCATCACAATGTGATGTATTACAATTACACTTTGTACCTTTGTATTTTAACTGTGAAAATGAAAAATCCTGAGTGATAATGCAAATATTGTAATACAAACTATTTCTTTGAAGAATTAAATAAGTATATTTTAAGTTTCTTCTGAACACAATGATGAATTAATCATTTTTTAGGAATATTGCTGTATATCTTTTACATGTTATTTGTATGTCTTTACAGCAAGGCAAGTTTATTTATATAGCACATTTCATACACAATGGTAATTCAAAGTGCTGTACATAAAATGAATTCAGATAATCATAAAAAAAAACCCCAAGGAATTTAAGAACATTTCAAATGGTCTACATTTTTATTTAAAATGAATTAAAACAGTTAAGAATAAAAATGATTGTACATAAAATACAGGGCAATCAGTTAAGACGTAGCACAGTGCTCATTCAGTAAATGTACAACTAAACAGATGAGTTTTGAGTCTGGATTTAAACATGACTAATGTTTTAGCACATCTGATCTCTTCTGGAAGCTGATTCCAGCATGACAAGCTTTATTAAAAATGACCCCAGGAAAATGCTGATTTAATATTTTATTTCATAAATCACATCAGAATGTCACAGCAAAACATCACATGAGGACACCAAAAATGCACAGTATGGAGACAACAGAAGCTCAGTGTGTCTCATTGTAAAAAATAAGAAAAGCTGCTGGATTCAGTGCAGCAGGATGAAGGAGAGCAGAGAACAGCAGAGGAACAGGAAACTCTGAGTGACGCTCTTAGCACCGTTACACAGGTTCCCCTCACAGCATGAGATGCTCTGAACATCAGTAACTGATGTTGTAGCATCACAAAGAGATTTAGAGATACAGCCTTTTACAGCCATTGACGGGCCCCCAAAACTTCCTGATGAAAAGAAAGAAAACAAAAGTTTATCCATGCTGGAAATTAGTACTTAGTAAATGCATTCTGTATAAAATACTCACACATAAGAGAGGTAAAATTACAACTTTTTCTTTTCCAGATTCTCACCTGTTGCTTTAAGGCAGCGGTCTTCAATCCCTGAACAACTCGATATGTTTAAGCAGCTCTTCGCATCACAAGAGTAAGATGTCTTTCCATTGGGGACATCAGAGGGATCTACGGGATGAAATCATGTAATATTTTATTTCCTGTGCAAAATATAAAATCTAATGAAATGACTGTTAGCTGCACCATTCAATCAGTTCACAACTGACAAACTGCACCCTGTATTGTATTTCCTGATTGAATGTCCTTTGGAAGTAAAATGAGTGTTGACCTTAAAGATAGTAATTTACATATGGTCAGTCAGGCACAATACCTGGAGCGTCTTGGACGTTACACTTGTTTGTGCTACAGCACGCAAAAGAATTCTTTCCAATGCCGATGTTCATGGACCCACTCGCACAGTTTACTTGCCTTACTTGTTTACTCGCCAATCTTTAACCTTCACTTTAGCAGTGATGCCACCTGAAAACAAGAATGATTCGGGAAAGACCACTTCACACATTATTTTGACCGAAAAACATATTTATAAAAATGTAGCATTTTCTTATTTCAAATACTGATTCAATTTTAATACAAATTATACTGTAAGCATAACAATTTGAGAGAAACAAATTAAACAGCAGAAATCTAAACAGAATATCATACTGTGATTACAATCATAAATTCTGAGAGGAACTCAGCAGTTCTGTGAGAAGTTACATTTCCAGTGAAACAGCACCAGTAAAAAACACCAGCATCTCCATCAGTCAAATATAACAATGAATTTCAATCCATCATATTGGACTTACCAGATTGTGCTACTGTTGTTAAACTCATGCACTTGGAAAATCCACTGGGACATGTTTTCAGCTTTTGATCTGAACAAGAACCCATCAGACCCACACACTCATAACAGCTGAAGGAGTGTCCTTTAATAATAAAACAAAGAGACAGACATTAGTGATCTGTATTTGTACCCTTTGTAACATAACAAACAAAATTAGTGCTTGTACCTGCAGTGAAAAGAACGAACAGAAGAAAAACTGAGATTTGCAGATCCATCTTTGATCAGGAGGTGAATTAAATAATGATGTACCTGTTTCAGTGGCCATTTTATAGCTTATCAAAGGGGTGGGTCTTTATGAACTAATGAAAGCTAAAACTTTACTAGAAACAGAAACTTCAGCTTACATAAAAAAGTAGCTACGAGGAGTGTGCTTAAACCAAACTTTCCAACCACCAAACCTGTTTGACTTATACTTTCTTCTGTGGAACACAAAAGAAGATGTGTGAGGTTTTTGTCCATAAGATGAAAGCAATAGATTATCTCTTTGTGTTCTGCATAAGAAAGTTGTGCATAAATTGTTATATATGAATACTTTGTTTTGTTTTGTTTTATTTATTTATTTAAAAAAGCATACACAGACATAGAAAAACAAGAATATAAAATGTAAAGGAAAATATATATATTAAGTAAATATATATTAAGTAAAATGCATAAATCATTGATTTGTTACCTTTACTGTCATGCTGGCAAAAAGTTATGGAATTCAAGTTGATTAGTAAAACCGTTTTCGAATGACGCGCGAACGATTTCTACGAAAAGCACGCAAAAATGGATGTGAGGCTGTATCTCCACAACAGTTTGGCGTATTGAGACCAAACTTGGTGAGAGTTATAACAAGCATGACTTGAGGCTACCTGCAGTGTTTCAGCGCAGTGCCACTTGGTGGTCGGGAGATATGAAAAATGGCTATTTTTGCTTTTAACTTCTGAATAGCCAAAAATCACAAAACTGGTCTCTTTAGATTCGGTGCATCATGCTGAGTCCAACCATATCCAATTTTCTCATGTCAGCCATTTTGGGTGTCGGCCATATTGAATTTTGTCCAAAAATGCTATATTTTACGAACGCATTGACGTATCGTTACAAAACTTGGTATGTGTCTTCAGCACCATGCCCTGACAGTACTCAAAAAGTTTGGGGGCAAATTTAGAAAAATACTAATAACTTCTGCTTACATTAGTCTATTGTAATGAAACTGATGTCAATAGATTCTTTGTGTCAAGCCGAGAATATTGATATCCATTATGCCAAAATTGGCCAAACTTCCTGTCCGCCATTTTGATTAATGTACAAAACATATTTTTTCGAACTCCTCCTAGACCGTTAGTCCGATCTTCACCAAATTTGACTCAGATCATCTTCAGACCGTGCTGGCAAAAAGTTATGAATTTCGTGTCGATATACGAAACCGTTTTCGTTTAGCGCATCATTGAATTTGCTGGAAAGATGCCAAACTACATCTGAGGCTGTATCTCTGCAAAACTTTGACATATTGACACCGAATTTTATATGTGCCATTGTCACCTCACACTGACCACCCCACATCAATTTGGTAACAGCGCCACCTACTGGTCAGAAGTATTACACCATTTATTAAACATTAATAATGAAATTTCCAAAAATGCTAATAACTTGTGATTGCATTAGCCTACTGTAATAAAACTGGTCTCAAAATATTCCTTGGGTCATGCCGACAACATACATACCAAATATAGCTGCAAGCAGCAATTGCGGGGCCAAGCACAAAAGAGGCAGAATGAGGAGTTAAGCACGGCAAGGAGCAGCAGACCGACTACAACAGTGAGTAACTTAAGCCATTTTAGGATAATATCAGTTGAAATGGCTGAAAAATCATAATTACAACCAATCGTAATAAAATTTAATGGCTTATCACTTTTGACCAACAGGTGGTGCTGTTTTCAAATTGATGTGACGTGTTCTGTGTGAAATGACAATGACACACACAAAGTTTGCCGTCATTATGTCAAAGCTTTGCAGAGATACAGCCTCAGATGTAGTTTGGCATCTTTCCAGCAAATTTGTTGATGCGCTAAACGAAAACGGTTTCGTATATCGACACGAAATTCATAACTTTTTGCCAGCATAGTCTGAAGATGATCTGAGTCAAATTTGGTGAAGGAAGTTTGGCCAATTTCGGCATAATGGGTATCAATGTTCTCGACTTGACCCAAGGAATCTATTGGCATCAGTTTCATTCCAATAGGCTAATGTAAACAGAAGTTATTAGCATTTTTGTAAATTTCATTATTAATGTTCGGCATAAGCCAAGGAATCAGAAGAAAAAAGAATTTTTGTTGTGTGCCTTACGGTTCAAACGTTATTAGCATAAATCTTTTGAAAGTTTGGACAAGTGGTGGCGCTAGAGAGTTTGAGTTAGAGACTCTAAACTTGCTATGGTTAATGTTGGGACTGTCCTCTATCAGTGTGCAAAATTATACAACTTTCCCGCAAGCGGTTCTATGGGCTGCCATAGACTTGCGGCGGAAGAGGAAGAAGAAGAAGAAGAAGAAGAAGAAGAAGAAGAAGCGGAATAATAATAATGCCAACGGATACAATAGGTGCCACCGCACCTCTGGTGCTTGGCCCCTAATTATACCATAGCATACCATAGCCTTTCCACCATTTTGATTGATGTACAAAACCTACTTGTTCGAACTCCTCCTAGACCGTTGGTCCAATTTTCACCAAAATTGAGTCAAATCATCTTCAGAGTGTCCTGACTCAAAGTTATGGATTTCGTGTCGATAGACTAAACCATTTTTGTACAGTGCCACTACATATTTTAGGCTTGATGCCAAAATGATTCTGAGGCTGTATCTCTGTAAAGCTGGTGTAATGACACCAAAATTTGTGTCTGTCATTGTCACCTCACACAGAATGTATCACATCAATTTGAAAACAGCACCACCTATTGGTCAAAAGTGATAAGCCATTAAATTATATTGTTGGTTGTATTTATGATTTTTCAGCCATTTCAACTGATATTATCCTAAAATGACTTTAGTTACTCGTTGTAGTCGGTCGGTCTGTTACTCCTTGCCGTGCTTAGGTCCTCATTCTGCCTCTGTTGTGCTTGGCCCCGCAATTGCTGCTTGCAGCTATATTTATTCTTCTTCTTCCGTTTCTTCCGCTCTTGAGTCTATGGCCGCCCATAGAACCGATTGCGGGAAAGTTGTGAAATTTGGCACAATGATAGAGGACAGTCCCAACATTAACCACAGCAAGTTTGGAGTCTCTAACTCAAGCTCTCTAGCGCCACCACTTGTCCAAATTTTCAATTATTTTATGCTAATAACTTTTGAACCGTAAGGCACAGAAAGGAAATTCCTCTGAATCCTTGGCTCATGTTGAGTCGAATGAAGTCCAAAATTCAAAAATCGTAAGGTTTAGTTTTTTTTCTACAAATTTTTGGTCGTAAAACCTACCTTTTCAAACTCATCCTAGACAGTTTGTCTGATTTTCACCAAAATTGGCTCAGATCATCTTCAGACCATGCTGGCAAAAAGTTATGGAATTCAAGTTGATTAGTCGAACCGTTCTCGAATAACGTGCGAAAGAATTCTACAAAAAGCACCCAAAAATGGATGTGAGGCTGTATCTCCGCAACGGTTTGGCGTATTAAGACCAAACTTGGTGAGAGTTATAACAAGCATGACTTAAGGCTACCTGCAGTGTTTCAGCGCAGTGCCACCTAGTGGTCAGGAGATATGAAAAATGGATATTTTTGCTTAGAACTTCTGAATAGTTTGGCCAAAAATCACAAGGTCTCTTTAGATTCGGTGCATCATGCCGAGTCCAACCATATCCAATTTTCCCATGTCAGCCATTTTGGGTGTCGGCCATATTGAATTTTGTCCAAAAATGATATATTTCATGAACGCATTGACATATTGTTACAAAACTCGGTATGTGTCGAGTCAAGCCGAGAGCGTTGATACCCATTATGCAGAAATTGGCCAAACTTCCTGTCCGCCATTTTGATCAATGTACAAAACATATTTTTTCGAACTCCTCCTAGACCATTAGTCCGATCTTCACCAAATTTGAAGATCGGACTATATATATATATATTGTGACGAGTCGGCTGCCTCCCCCCTAACTATCAGCTTCACCCCGTCGGTAATCGCCGCCCTTCACCAGGCTCCCGACGGGAGTGGGCGTGTGGGAGCAGGAGGGGCGCTTAAACATCCAGGTCTGGCGGCGTGTGATGAGGCACACCTGATGTGAATGAAGCCTCATCACCGCCGCTGTTAAAATGCCGAGCGCGCCTCTCCTCAGGAGACCGGTCTCTTCCCCGTGCATGCACGCTGGTGTCCTCGTGGGTCCAGGAAAGGGGTGAAGAGGGAACCAGCGCCGCCGTAGGACGAGCTGCCGGACCCCGCGGGTCCGGATGAGGATCGCACCCGTGACGGCTCACGGGCCAGGCCGGGCCGTTTCATCCCCCAGAAGTGCCGCAGAGGTGGAGGAGGACGATGCCGCTAGAGAAGCTGCCGCCCCTCGCACCCCGGACCTGAGCGGGGAGCGCGTGCGGCCGCCGGACTCCGCCCCTTACCTGGACCCTTCCCTTCGGAACACTACCCCTCCTTCACGGAACCCCGTCACGTCGAGGACACCAGATCCCCCTGTTTATTTTGGACACTTTTTCCCCCTTTTTTTGGACACTTTCTTTTATTGTTTAATAAAAGCCTCTCCGAGGCCTGACGTCACGCCCACTGTGTCTGTCGTTTGCTCCGCACCCGTGACAATATATATATATATATATATATATATATGTGTGTATATGTAAATCAGATAATAATTACTGCTTCTCTGCTAACTCGTCCTTTGAGAAATCTAATCCCGCCCGGATATGTCTGAGATTCATCGTGTAATTCTTTGGTGATCCGATTCTCTGACCGCTCGCTCCACTTTCATCATGCAGTTATGCCAAATCTGACGAAACAATAACACAAAATCAATAAGAAGATGCCGATCACAGAAACTGATAGCAGAGGTAGGAATCTAGCCGTATTGCAGATTTCTCGAATGTTAACAATATAACTGATTTTAGGCGCATTTTCCCGAGCCATTCATTCAGTTCTCGAAACAAAGACACATTTCTCAAAAAGTTTAACAATGAGTTAAACTATGTTAAACATTAGAAAAACTGGTGACACACCAATCAGAATCTGTGCATCCTAACAACGGAGAGAGGAGAGAGCTGAACGAATCAACACGGGAATTTAAAATTTAAAAATTTCACTACTCTATATGTACAGTAAATTGTAGCACATGTACAGCTTCAAACATGTGACTGTCAAATTTTGATTTGTAACCTTTTTTTTTTTTTTTTTTTTTACAGTAGGCCTATGTGTACTGCATTTTTACATAACTGAGAAATGACTGCCTAGAGATATATTCTTGTGTCAGGAGACCAAGAAACGACTATAGTACTGTATACTGTAATGAAATTTGGCCAAATGTGCAGAGGATGCTAAATTATTATTATTATTATTTATTATTATGGACTGTATTGTGGTATTGTGGCATACCAAGTTTATACACAAGTCTTTGGTATTAGAACTGTTCTAGTGCTTTTAATCTACTGCAAGATTGGTAAAATGAAAATATTTTTTTTTCCCAAGAGTTAATTGCTGATTTATACATCTGTATCTGTTTTTTTGTAATTCTGTTATTGATCTCATGAGTGTTCACTGGCAGGAAAGTCATCTGTGTGTTTGAATTGTGTGTACGCGTTTAAGAACACCTGTGATAACTAGATTGAAAAGTTTGAAAAACAAATTTATACTGGCTTGTCTTAAAGTCTTGTTTAAAAACATAAATAGTTTGGTCAGATGTTCTAGATGTTTGCTAAAGTGTTGCTAGTTGGTTGCTAGGCTCTTGCTGTGCAGTTGCTGGGATGTTGCTAGAGTAGATGGTAGAAAGTGTGTTCTGGGTGATTACAGACACTCCCACCTCTGTTAACAACAGAAAGTCAAACATTGTTTGCAATACTGATCCAGTTTCAGTGCTTTGATATTATTGTATTTCTTTCTAATGTTAGGAAATTCAAACACTTTTGTTGCTCTTAAACTAAACTCTAAAATGTGATTTATACCATCTAAGTAGCCTATGTAATTTTAATAGAACTGTATTTTCTTAGGAATTCAAAAGTAATGCGTTACTTTACTAGTTACTTGAAAAAAGTAATATTATTATGTAACTCGTGGTACTTGTAATGCGTTACCCTCAACACTGATAAGTACTGTAATTTCATCTACCATGATGTAATATATTTTTTTTTAAAATGCTGTTATACCTCAATCAACCTTTTGCATGAAATGTTGTGATGGAGTATAAACTGACAACTCATCTCGGCACATAACTTGACAGATATCATAACCACACCCAACAATTTAGAACTCCCTGTTTGCAATGAAAAAGCTTTAACAAAAGAAGCTTTCTCAACTAAAATAAATAAATAGGTAAAACCAACACATTCTTACTCTCAGTTCATCACATATTGATGCTTAGGACCCCTTAGGGTCACTTTTTGACGCTTATGGTCCCCCGTTAGCTTCACTTTTAGACCTGCAGTGTACTCCATTGCTTTCAGTTGTTTTCCTTATGCATCAGATCAAGGCACATTTAATTGTTTGCATGCATTTGTCATACTTTCATATATATATATATATATAATATATTCTATATTCTATATATATAGAATTTTTTTGGGCACTAGTTCTACTCTAAACCCACTTCTGAAAAATATAATACACGCAATGTAACAGGCCAGTGAAAGTACAGTCACGGGCATTTATTGCAAAAACTGACCATAAAAAAGTATAACACTACTAAAAACAAATCGTGCTGCATTCAAGTCTTCTGAAGCCATACAATATATTTATGGGAAGAAAATAATACATCATAAAGTTTTAATTGCTGAAAATGGTCCTTGTCCCTTTATGGAATATTGCAGCTTTTTGAATAAATTGTGACTGTAGTTGTATCTGCCTGTTATATCCTATTTTAAGTTAAAAAAATGGTTAGCTTTAGGGGTAGGAGTTGGGTTACATTCTCATAAATGTGTAAATAGTGTAATGTAAATAAAATTGTTGTGACTGTTTACATTGAAAAATCACATCTCTACATATGTGACCCTGGACCACAAAACCAGTCTTAAGTCGCTGGGGTATATTTGTAGCAATAGCCAAAAATACATTGTATGGGTCAAAATTATTGATTTTTATTTTATGCCAAAAATCATTAGGAAATTAAGTAAAGATCATGTTCCATGAAAATATTTTGTAAATTTCCTACTGTAAATCTAGGAAAACTTAATTTTTGATTAGTAATATGCATTGTTAAGAACTTAATTTGGACAACTTTAAAGGCAATTTTCTCAATATTTAGATTTGTTCAGATTTTCAAATATTAGATTCCAAATATTCAAATAATTGTATCTCGGCCGAATATTTTCCTATCATAACAAACCGTACATCAATGGAAAGCTTATTTATTCAGCTTTCAGATGATTTATAAATCTCAATTTTGAAAAAATGATCCTTATGACTGGTTATGTGGTCCAGGGTCATATGTATGCAATAATGTCAGAATCATTACCCAATATTTAATTTATTCATGCAATAAAATTCCCAATGCCTTTTGGGTCTGCACATGCATGCCAAAGGTGAAAGCAATGGAGGACTCTGCTTGTCGAAAAATGACACTAAAGTACATTTTACACCAATAAAAATATTAAGGTATACTTACAGCAAATGTAATATTGTGGTTATTTCTACAAGAGCAATAAGTTAAAGAGATAAAGTAACTGAACCATGTGCAGGAAAAGGTCACAGGAGGACATTTTATTATAATTTATTGTCATAATCATAAACACACTGGTTTGTAGTGCAAACCTGCACACTGTTATTGTTCTAGTTACATGCAGTACAGTATAGTGGCTAAATAATCAGAAGTCTCGCAACATTTACAGGCTCTTTCAATGTTAATTGTAGATGATAAATTAAATTCTTTATTAGTTTGTTCAAGAGCAGGAAGGCCTGAAAACAGCTACTGAGGTTGCTTTGTTGCTCAGTATGTTAGTAATATTAGTTTTGCTCTCAATCAAGAACCAAGATATGATGTTGTACTATCAGCTTTTTTAACAGGGCAGTTTTGAGAGTTAGTCTGGACAGAGTAATACAGGGAGGGGTGTGTTTATATTATTGTTGATGTCGAATATCATCAGTGTATCTCAGAAATCGCTTACTGCACTTTTAAACCTTACTAGACTTTGAAAAACCAAAGAAAATATAAGTAAATTAAGGAAAATAACTTTGTTTTTTTTTTTTTTATTCTTTATTGCATTCTATTATAATGTGTCATTTTATTTATACATGAAAATACATATTTAAATATATATAATAAGAAAGGGGAAGAGAAAATATAAAAGGAAATATATAGTCTTGATTGCAACCTCATTATCTCATTATTATATATGCATTTTTTATTTTTAATAATTATTTTTCTGTTACAGTGTTTAGTAAAATACAGATTTTAAGTTCCTCAAATCATGATACCAAAAAATTCATTCATTTACTGCTGCAGCTGCAGTCACTGAAACAGGAAGTAGAAGAGCAGAGGAGACAAAAGCAGGAGGAAGCTTCCCTTATACACGCCATCTGATCAAGAGAGTAAAGAAATCACTGTTAATTAATGCTACTACTATAATAGTAGTAATTAAAATTACTCATTATTGATAAATTTCATCACAGTTTTTTAAAAATGGTAAAAACTCTCTGAGAGCACTTGACTAAGAGCACTTAAGGTTTGCACACTATTCAGGACTACAGTTGAAACTGATATGTTCCTTTGAACAATGTGTTTGTAGTACTGTTCATATTATTTCCTCATTTTAAGTCACTGTGGAAAGATCAATAGCACATGATTATATACAATACCTGCTGCATTGCAGAGGTCAGTGTAACAGCAGTAGGTAGTTGTTGTCCCTCCAGTGGGTAGCTTTTGGGTCCCAAGTACACATGTAGATGTACATCGTTTAATTGTTGTGCTCACCGACAAGGGACCTTCAGAAAAGACAAAAATCTTTTTATATTAGGATAATGAAACATTTTCAACATTTGCAGTTATGTGAAAAAAAGTATCCAGAGCAGGTGCGGCCACTTACGACTGATTGCTTCTAGTTATTTTAGCTGTACAAAACAGTCAGTTATGCTGCTTGATATTTCATATTGGTATTTCTTACCATATTATTTTAATGCATTGTCGTAATCATACAAACTCTGATTTGTAGCACAAATTGTTTGCTGCACTCATTATGCACTTAGTTATTTACCTTTACTTATCAATATAGCGGAAATTAGCAGTTTTATAAGAAATTACATTTCCATTGTTTACGCACTAGTAAATAATAGCAGCATCTCCTTATCAGTCAAACATAAGCAAATACATTTCAATAAATCATATTGGACATACCAGCTTCTATCACTGTTGTTGAACTCATACACTTGTTGAATCCACTCTGACATGTTGTCACATTTGGATTTGCACAGGAACTTGTCAGACTTATACAGTCATAACATCTAAGAGAGTGTCCTTTAGTAATAAAATACACACAGTGAGCGAAAGAGAGACGTCTATTATCTGTATTTGTACCCAATAACATTACAAACATTATTTGTCTTTACCTGCAGTGAAAAGAATGAACAGAAGAAAAACCGAGATTTGCAGATCCATCTTTGATCACAAGGTGAATGAGATAACGTGTCTGTTTCAGCATTCATTTATCGAAAGGGGAGGGTCTTCATAAGAAAATGAACAGAAGTTTAACACATTTCTGGAATAGGAAACATCAACTTACACTGTTAAAAAAAAAAGGTAGTGGTGATATTCTTCTGTGAAATTATCTATTAAAACAATTGAATGAGGTGCAAAAAATCAAAATACAGATGAAACTAATACAGAAAAAATCAATACCTTAATATTAATACATCACATTGCAGCTCATTTTTATGGATTTATTTACACAGTGTATGTAATTTACTTGAAAGTTAATGATAAAGGAATGTTTATTAAGGAATTAAAAGGAATGTATCCATCTACTTAAACCATTTTAAGTTAAAAATGACAATTGTGTCATCATTTACTCATGTCACTCCAAACCTGTTTGACGTTCTTTCTTTTGTGGAACACAAAATAGGATATTTGAAAAATTTATTTTGGTTTTATTTATTTAGTTAGTTAGTCAGTCCATAAAAGAAAAGTGAATGGTCCAAAACAGAAAAAAAACTCATCCATGCATTTTCCAATCAATTTGTCCAGGATGCTGGAGTCTATATTCGATGAAATATACTAACTTTCTTTCTTTCTTTCTTTCTTTCTTTCTTTATATTTTTAATATAAAAAGCATAACAGCAGATAAAATAGATAATAGCAAAATAATCCAATTAAAGAACATAAAAGTGGGCTAACAAAGCAAAGAAAAAAAGGTACACAATTGTTAAACCAACAGGATGGTCAGGATGAAAATAAATTACTGGTTTTGTTTTAAACAAGCAAAAAATATGGTTTTGATATACAGTAAAATTGTAATATTACAGTACAGACCTAATGAAAATAACCTTTTTAGCAAACAGTGAAACAATTTTCTTTCAAGTAATATACATTAAGTATGATGTTTTTAGTGCTGTAAAATATTCTTACAAAATGACAACGTTTTAAAAATGTGTTGCAAATTAAAAAAAAAAAAAATGTATAAAAAAATTGGCAAACCGATGTTTGAGGAAATGTTGTGATGGGGTACAAACTGACCATTCATCTCAACACAGATATCACAGGCACACGCAAACACATTTAGAAGTTCATGTTTGCATTGCAAAAGCTTCAACAAAAGAAGCTTTCTCATCTGAAATGAATAGATAAAACAGTGTAGAGGACAAGATTTTTACATTCTCAGATATGAGTGTTGTCTCTGGGGTGGTACTTTTTTTCAAAAGGTACTAATATGTATCATTTGGATACTCATACAGTACAGTTTAGGTACCAATATGTACTTCTGAGGTACTAATATGCACCTCAAGATATGCACAAAACCATTTGAAAAGGTAAACTCTGAACCACTGTTACTTCTTAAACGCGGAAGTTTTGTCGGACTGGAACAATGCTTTGCAATTCCTGTTTCTAGTGGTCAAATTAAGGCATTTTCGGAGCTGATAATATAATGTGACCTTTACATTATTTTACATATGCTTACATGTGTTTTTTCCTGCTTATTTGTTTTTCCTATTCATTGAAAGTGACTGACACAACCACAGGCACACTCATACCCCAAAACATTTACAAGTCCATATTTGCATTGTAAAATAATGTCCTAAGCATGGAATCTCAAATGAATAGTTAAAACAGTTTAGATAACAGTTAACTGTGGTGTGACTAACATGCATACCTGGAAACCTTCAGAGTTTAAAATGATTTTTTTTCTTGCAAAACAGCTACACGTTTACTTAAGAAAATCTTAACAACAATTTGCACATTTGCACAACTTGTTACTATCAAGGAAAATCTTTTTATTATTATTATTATTATTATTATTAAATCTGTTGAACTTAACATTCATTAAGAGATTAAGCAAGTCTTATTTAATTAAATTTAATTTACAAGTTACAGTGCCCTCCATTAGTAGTGGCACCCATGGTAAATATGAGAAAGGCAGCTGTGAAAATAAATCTGCATTGTTTATCTTTTTGATTTTTCATTCAAAACACTTACAAACAATTGAAAGTGGGAGGAAATCTCACTGTGAAATAAATGCTTTTGCTAGTTCATGTTGGCCACAATTATTGGCGCCCAGTTACTGCAATTTTCTTTTCCTGAGATAACAGCTTTGAGCAGATTCCCAGCTCCATGTCGGCGCTTCTTCTCTTCAGTTCACTCCACTCATTTTCTATAGGGTTCAGGTCAGAGGACTGGGACGGCCATGGCAAAAGCTTCATTTTGTGCTCAGTGGCACATTTTTATGTTGATTTTGGTGTTTGTTTTGGATTATCGTCCTGATGGAAGATTCAACCACAACCCATTATAAGAATTCTAACAGAGGCAGTAAGGTTTAGATTTTTTACATTAGGATCCAGCAGTATATTTAACCGTGGACATGGGGTACTTTTTATCCCTGTTTGTAGTAAACCCATCTGGTGGGTTTGCTGCCGAAAAGCTTTTTTTTTTTTTAGTTTCATCTGATCATAGAAGCCAGTGCCATTTGAAGTTCCAGTCGTGTCTGACAAATGAATATGCTGGAGTTTGCTTTTGGATGAGCAAGGAGGATTTTTCTTGAAACCCTGCCAAATTTTATGTGGCTATATATATAGGTTTCTGACCCCAAGACTCAACTACAGTTTTTTTAAATTGCTTACAAGCGTTTCCCAAAACTTAAAGTACTTTTTCTAAACTCTTAACACAGCAACACACCTACATCACACAGTTAGCCAAACAGCTAATTTTCTGGCCGAAAACCACATTTTGTTGAATAAATACAAACTCTACATTTGAAAATGCTGAATTCCTTTTTCTACGTAAATTTTTTGTTTTATTGTTGTGATTATTGTTTTTATAATTATTCTACTTCCTTTTTTGTGATTATTGTTTTTATTATTGTTTTTATGATTATTCTACTTCCTTTTATGTAGAGCACTTTGAATTACCTTTGTGTATGAAATGTGCTATATAAATAAACTTGCCTTGCCTTGCCTTACGTATACTAACTCTATCAAAATACAGCAAGCCCGATTCAAAATACAGTCATTCGGTCAAAACATTAGCACTAGTTTTCTATCCAACAGGAACATATGGTCAATTAAAGTGTATAGACTGTCAAAATGGTAACAACAAATGACATTACAAAAATTGCATTACTTGTGTATAGAACATACAACATGAGATCCATGAAAGGGAAATATTGGAAATGAGTGGCCACTCGCCAACTCTCCTCCTCACTATGCATTAAAACATATAGACACATGTCCTTTTCCAGGTAGATTTGAAACATATTTAGTTGACTGGAACCTCTATTGCCCTGATGATGGAAATGGGGATTTTCAATGCTTTAAGCTCTTTTCTTACAGCAACTTTCAATTTTTTGAAGCTTGAGCTATATACATTTTTTGTTATAAAAAAAAAAAAATTGGGTTGTTGGAAGAGCTACTGTTACATTACATATGTAGCACATGCATAAATGGTTTGCATATATTTATTGTATTACACTGTATAATCTTACAAAACATCATACATGTATGCATTTATAATGCATGCATTTGTGGAAGTTCCTCATATATTTGTGGATCAGATTCATGCATGTGTGAGAAGCAGATTACGCAGTGTCATAAGTGGTCTTTGGAAATATGGAAGCAATTTTATTAATGACAACATGTTTATACAATACAAATGCTGAAGAAAAAATGCCTTGAACTGTAGACTACAAATGTCCGAAATATCATTCGAACTAGTTACAACATTATGCAACAGCTCCAAAATGGGAAAAACAAGTTGAACAGTAGCAAAAGTGCCTATCAGTGCAGCAGAAATGTTTGCTCAGATAGACTTTTACAATGCTGGGCAAAAAAAAAAAAAAAAAAAATCATAAAATGTGGTCTGAAAATAATATTGTTATTTTTCTTCTCGTCTAGATGTCACCCTCTTATTTACTTTGCTCAAAAAAAAAAAAAATTCAGCAAAATGCAACATGAGCAAAGAACAAAGTCAGTAAAAATAGGTTTTTACCAGTGGCGGCTGGTGCTAAAAAAATTTTGGGGGGGGGGCGCAAACAACTGAAAAAAATAAAAAATAAATAAAAAAAATAAACTGTTAGTAATACAGGAGTGTAAAAGGTGATGTATCAAAAAAAAAAAACAAAAAAAAAAAAAACACTAAAATACGACTGCTAATAAATGTACCACAAATCAGTGAAGTTTAGTTCAAATTGGGTTTATTATCAGTAATGAAGTAATCAATATAATCATTAAACACACACACACACACACAGAAATGTTGCCTAATCACTGGCCAGTAGTACTACTTGAAAAATTTTGCTCTCCTTTCTTTCTGGCTTGCAAATTTCTCAATGACCTTCTGGTTAAAGTCAGTCATCTCAGTCACCAGTCTCTTCTCTATTGACAGCATGGCCAATGCATTCAGCCTCTCTTGGGTCATGCTATTTCTCAGAAATGTTTTAATTCTTTTCAAGGTTGAGAAGCACCTCTCAGCTTCTGCTGTGGTCATGGGTGTGGTTACAAGAATCTTTAGGAGAGTTACAGTCTCTGAAAAGACTTCCTCAAGATTGTTCTCCATAAACAGCTGGAGTAGGTCCAAAGCACCACAACAGGCTCTGAACTCTTCCTTGCAGTAGATGAGACTAAGCTCTGTCTTCAGCTTACTTCCGTCGAGCACTGGATAGGCCTTCAGAGTCCTGCTTAGTGCATCTTCAGGAAATGCCATTGTATACTGCTCAAACCTGTCTGCTTGCAGCAAGGTGGCACTAACGAGGTGGTCTGTGAAGGAGAACCTTTCCAATGTGTCCGAGTATGGTATCACAGACCTAAAGGATAAAAACAAAAATTATGTAGTTATGACAAAGTGTCAATTTCAACTGCTACATTTAAAATGACCAATTTAAGTTATAAAGGGTGACCAGTTTTAGTGTTTGAATCCATAATTTATCAAAACTTCATAAACATGTCAAGCTTCATGAACTTTTGATATCAATTTTTAAAACGCCAGCCATTTATTTTAATCAGATTCAGAGATGAAGGCCATAATACTAATGTTGTCCACAAGAGGGAACAGAAGAATAACAAATCCTTTTAGATCATAGTTTAAAGACTGTAAACGGTTAAGAACATCACCTAGTAGTAAAAAAAAAAAAATAAAATAATGCATATACATTTATTATAGTTTCATAAAGCCCAATATAACCAGCTTATAATCAACAAAACTGATCTCCAAAATACTTAACTTTTTTAAAATAATGCTTCTATAATGATACACTTAAAGACTCTTATTTGAAAAGAGACCTGGTCATTGTATCATCATTGTATCATCTACACAAGCCATTGTGCTTGCAACAAATTAAACTGCATTGTTTCAGTTACCATCTGTGGGTAACTGTATATATCTTTGGTGACTACAATATTATTGCTCCTCACATTGATCCCACAAACATGGAATAGTAATCCTCTCATAGTAAAGTTAACAAAACCAATGGGCAATTTTATTATTATTACTATTATTTATATTCATTTATATCATTTAAATATTTCTTAAAATCTTAAAATCAAAGACATGAGAGGACATTTACTAGTACCCATAGAAGGTAAATAAACAATGCAGTTTAGCTTGTTGGTAATGGTTTATTTTGACTGAAATAAAAACTTCTGGTTGAGAACCACCTTCACTGCATTGGTCAACCAGAGAATGGAGAGAATTTCTGTAAAGGAATAAGAAAGTGTATGAATAATAATAATAATAATAGTAATAATAATAAACATAGCTGCAAGCAGCAATTACCGGGGTTCGAGCATTAAGGCCTTTTAGGTGGTATGCAAAGTTGTTCAGAATGAGGGGATATATCATACAAATGTAAGTGTAAGATCTTGTGTTTGTGTGAATAGATGAGCATTTTTTAACAATCTGAGGCCATTTACCATAGAAATTTTGTTTTTGAAGCCTTTTTAGCTGTTATAGCGCCACCTATGCTCCGATCTCCATGAAACTTTGCATGCTTGTTAAGAATCATCTGACACATGTTTTCACCAATTTTCGTAAAGTTTTGAGTTTTCGTTTTGGTTTTATAGGCTTTTGGGTATATGTGGCCACACCCCTTTTGTAAATTAACCAGGTTATAGCTAACCGAAGGACAAAATTCAACATTTTTTTTGATAATTATTGATCTAGAGAGTCCAGAGAATGTTACTGCATTGGTTTGATCGAGATTGAGCAAAAAACCTAGGACTAGTTCGCAAAAGTAGGTTTTTCACATATTTGTGAATATTTAATGAACGATTTGATTGACAGCAATGGTTCTTGAGGCAAAGTTGTTCATCATGAGGAGATCTATCAAATGGTATGCATATTGTGTGGATGTGTGAAACACCACGTGATTACAGAGCCAAAAAACTCGTTAGCGCCAACTAGTGGCCGATTTCTTTCAAAATTCTTACAGACCTTTAGGGCCATGAGTCGAACATGCCCAGTGAGTTTCGTTCCGATCGACCTCCGTTAACCTTGTCTAATGGGTGCTCAAACTTCATTGGCCGATGGTGGCCATGTTTTTTGAGATACGCCAATGTCCTCATAGACCCTTATGGCACATTGGACAGAGACACTGCATACCAATTTTCAGGTCGATCGGACCAACGATTGCATAGCTATAGTCATTTTTATGTTTTTTCCACCTTATAGCGCCCCCAAGTGGCAGAGCTGTGCAATTTTTGTTATTTGACCAAAGATTGAGCTTATACACATGTGTACCGAGTTTGGTGAAGATATCTCATTCCATTCAAAAGTTATAGCCAAATGTAAGAATTTGCTAACGTTAGCATAGAACGTTTTGGCATTCCTATTCGACCGTGAGTCAAAATTTCAACTTTTTTTTGATAATTATTGATATTCAGTGTCCAGAGAACATTTCTGCACTGGTTTGGTTCCGATCGGGCGAAAAACCTAGGACTAGTTCGCAAAAGTAGGTTTCGGACATTCGGCCATTTTGCGGAAAAACCGGGCTTCGTACGAAAAATCTGAGCCAATACACTTTTGTGCGTATTGACCCAAGGATCGCAACGATGTAAAGTTTTTGAGTCTACGACAAAAAAATGTACGAGCTACGGCCAAAAATGCGAAAAAAGTTAGTTTTTTACGCTGTAGCGCCACCTTTGGGCCGATTGGGCCGGTTCCTTTGCGCCTGAGTAGCGAGGAGGACTACTACCTTCTGACCAAGTTTCAGCTCTCTAGGCCTTACGGTTTGGGCTGCACGATCAGTTTTAGCGCGGAATAATAATAATAATAAAAAAAATCTTAACAATTACAATAGGGTTTCAGCGCTACGCGCTCGAACCCCTAAAAATCTTAATTACAATAGGGTTTCAGCGCTACGCGCTCGAACCCCTAATAAAAAAAAGTGCAAAACAAGGAATACCTGATCTTCTGTATGTCCTGCTGAAACTGCTGGATGCTCCCCCTGATGTGGACTGAATCTATGTCCTTCTTCTGGAGTTTGGCATAGAGGAGGTCCACATGTGGCATGATGTTGTGGAAAAGTTGCAAAAAAAACTTAAAATCCTGATTCTCCAGCAGCATGGCAAAGACTCCTGCCTCTCTGACGGTAACGGGGTCAAAGTCACCTGAGTCTCTAATAGATTGAAAACAGCGGATGAGATCCTCTCTGTGCTCAAACACTGTATTGATGGCACGGCTGTGGAAGTTCCATCTAACATTGCTTGATGTTGGTAGTCTATGGGCGACTACTTTATCAAGGACATCTGTGCGCTTGGGTGATCTTGAGAAAAAGCTGGAAAATCCTCACTTTGGATATGCGAGAAGTGGCCTGTTGCATTATCAGATTGAGTTGATGTGCATAGCAGTGGACGTAATGGGCATTTGGGTACACATCTTGCATCTTCCTTTGAACACCTGCAGTGGCACCCCTCATCACGCTGGCTCCATCATACGCTTGGGAGATGGGTTTACTCTTTTGATCCTCAGGAAGGATGACAGCAAGACGTTCTTTTAGTACTGTAGCGATGGAATCAGCTGTTGTTGAACGCAGCGGAATAAACTCAAAAAACCTTTCCTGTACGTTGCTTTTGGCGTCAATGTACCGCAGCACAAGCACAAGTTGGCACTGTGTGGCAATATCGGTGGTCTCGTCGGCCTGGATTGAGAGAAAGTCGCTGCTCTGTGCGTCTTGGATTATTTGCTCCCTCACAACAGACAACATACAGTCCAACAGCTCGTTCTGCACGGTCTTTGAAGTTCCCTTAAACACAGTGGCATTCTCGAGGTGCTCTTTCAGAACTCCATCAAGGGAAGCAACAAAATCGACCAGGCCACGGAATATCCCGGGATTATCCGAGCCCTCGCTCTCATCATGGCCACGCAAAGCTAGCTCAAACGCACCACAAAATTTCACACAGTCTATTATTCTAGAAAGGATGTGTCTATTTTTTGTGACCTCTTCATTGTGCCTTCTAATGCCAGTAGTGTAGCCTTCATCTAGCTGTTGGGCAATGCTAAGTTTCCCAAAAATTTGGAGCCTCGTAGCGTTGTCAAGATGGCTTCGGCTAACGTTACTTTCATGCCGCTTGCACTTTTCAGAAAGATGTTTTAAATCGCGAACCCCTGTTGTTGTCCACAACGTTTCGGTGCCAGGACTTTGAAACAGCAAACACGGAAAACAATAAAAGGCATGACTTACATCACAACCAGCCAGCCAAGTCCGTTTGCCATAATAAGTGCTGGAAAAGCCCCGAGTATAGGCGCGACCGCGATCACTTGATTGCTGATGAATTTGCAAGTACGGTCGATCTGGTCCAAGCTCCTTGATTCTTTTTTTTTTTCTTCATCCAAACGCCTTGTGAACGGGTATCTTTGTAAAGATAAACCCGAATTTTCTTTCATCTCGAGAAATTGGCTTGCTTCCACATTGATTAATACCTGTCAATCAACTGATTATCTGCTGCTGAGCGGAATGAGAACAGTCCAATCACATAAGGCCAATTATCTAAAAACAAATATTGATTCCTCTCAACAAAAGTGGGAGGGATCGGGGCGCAAAGCCCAGCGCCCCAAGGACAATTTGAAACAAGCCAATTAGAGCTTAGCCTCAAATCACATGCTTTTCAAAGGTTTGTGTACCTACATAGACACTCATTAGTCTGGCGCCCCGCACACACATATGAAAGATATATAGTTTAGATTTTTTTTTATTTTCAATAAATGGTAATATGACTAACAGTAGAATACTATGACTAACCTTAAATAATTTTATTTCGTTAATATTTGCGATATATATTTAACTTATTGTTAACATGTTAAAGGGGGCTAACTTGAAGCGGGCGGCGCCCCAGCGCCCTCTATTATTTTTGTTAGTGTTATTGATCTCATGAGTGTTCACTGGGCAGGAGAGTCATTGTTGTATTTGAATTGTGTGTAATCATTTAAGAACACCTGTGATAACTAGATTGAAATGTTTAAAAGACAAATTTATGCTGGCTTGTCTTAACACTTGTTTAAAAACATAAATAGTTTGGTCAGTTACATGTTCTAGATGTTTGCTGAAGTGTTGCTAGTTGGTTGCTAGGATATTCTGGGTGGTTGCTAGGCTCTTGCTTTGCAGTTGCTGGGGTGTTGCTAGATTTTATGGTTGATTGTGTGTCATGAGTGATTACAGACATTCCCACCTCAAAACTGATCCAGTTTCAGTGCTTTGATATTATAATATTTCTTTCTAATGTTAGGAAATTAACATTAAATCATCTACATTAACATCTTAAACTTGCACTAAAGCGTGATTTATACCATCTAAGTAGTAATTTAATAGAATCGCATGTCTACTTTAGTGATACAAGTTCAGAAGGTTTACTGTATAAGCTGTTAAAGTTTTTTTTTATATATATATTGTTTATTGACTTGTTGCCATGATGGACATTGAAATGTTGTTATTTATTTTTTCATTTTAAACAGTATAGATGATTACTTAATGGTAATGCAATATTTGTGAACACAACTGTGTATGTCAGACTATAAATCCACAAAAACTACGCATTGGGGGCTTTGTTTGATGTTGCCACCCCTCATAGACCCCATGCCACCCCTTTGCCACCCTAAAAATTATTTTCTAGATCCGCCCCTGGTTCTACACTAGCTTATCACAAGTTACACTAATTAATCAAGGTTTTGAAACTTGCACATTAGCAACTCTGGGCTTTTTCATGGCACTAATTGCCATTTGTCTTCTTTGTTCTAATGCATCTGATTCTTACACAGTTCAGTATTGGTGGAGTTGTCTCTTCCTCTCTCACACAAATGGACACACAAATTTTGAATACTGTGGTTATCATTTGAGATAAATCACTTATACTGTAACAAGAAATCATTACTTGGTTATCCAAACCCATTCTACAAGGAATATATGTTCCAAATAATTGATTAATTCACTGTTAAGATCAGTTTATGAAAGTTATACATTATAAAATGCAGTTTTAAATGTTTACAGTGTATTGATGAAACATGTGGATACTTCAGGATTTTGTGTACTTTAAATTGATGTGCAAATATGCTGAAATGTTTGATAAAATGCATTTTGATGCATTCTGAAATCTACTACCAACTTGTAAAAGGAGCAAGTTCTAAAAGTTAATTTTAGTTGTCACATTCACTTAAGTGCATCATTTTGCATTATTCACAAATGTAGTCTTCTCATGTTTCATGAATGAGGCTACACTCTTAAAAATAAAGGCACTTTATTCGGTTCTTCACAGCAATTCTATAGAAGAACTATTTTTGGTTCCATAAAGAACCATTCAGTCAATCTCTTTCTTAACTCTTTATTATCTGAAGAACCTTCTTTTACCTCAAAGAACCTTTTGTGAAACAGAAAGGTTCTTCAGATGTTAAAGGTTCTTTATAGAACCATTTAGACAAAAAAGGTTCAAATCAACAAAATGGTCTGAGGCATATGCTCATGAAATTAAATGAGAAGTTTTTTGTTTTAAATGAGCAAAATATGGTTTTGATATATCAGTGTATTATTTAAGCAACATTACAGTACAGGCCTAATAAAATTAACCACAGTGAATCAGTTTTCTGTTTATTTAATCAAGCTCTTAAGAATTTTAGAAGTATTTTGCTATAGTATGTAGTACAGTATGATAATAAATTTGTGTTTTATGTTTTATATACAGAGATATTGCAGTATTTTATGTAACATTTTTATTTTTTTTATTTATTTATTTATTTATTTACATTTATTTAACAAAAGAAAGATTTTCTGTTCCTTAAATAATGATACCAAAGAACAGCAGAACGACATGCACAGTGTATTCATTATTTGGTTTAATGTTGTTTAATAAAATACAGATTTTCATTCCTTTGGATCATTGTATTCATAAGTAAGATAATACATTGAAATATTATGGAAAGACACACCAGTTTGCAATATTAAGCAGCAAAACGAGCTGTTTTGTACAGAGACCCGAAGCTAGACACATTAAATTTACAAATGGCCACGCCTGGTCTTACCGGAAAAATATGGTGGATACACGCCATCTGATCAAGACAATAAGAAAATCTGATAATTGTTGGAACTGATAATTATTAATACAATGACAACATTTTAATACAGCACAACTGTAAAGCAACTGCACTGTATGTGTTCAGTGTCAAAAATAGAAAGGTGTTGTGTTTCCTAGTATACAAAAGATAATCTGCTGCCACCTGCTGATAAATAATGCTAAATACAGTTTAAAACTTTATTCAAAGGACTGTTACACTTTGCAACAGCTTCAGTTGATGAAAAAATTACAAGCAGTGAATTGTTCCAATATAATATTCATTTACCAATGCCGCAGAAATGTCTGCTCAGATGGTCTTTCACAAGAGAGAGAGAGAGAGAGAGAGAGAGAGAGAAGAATTTGACTAATTTGTCTGAGAGTTATTACCGTTCTTCTCCTCTAGATGTCACTCATCATTTACTTTGCGCGAAAACTAACGGAAATCTGTTTAAAATTTTCAGCGCTTAACGTCAGCAAATTCAAACAACAACCGACCTTTTGACAGATTGCCTCAGTTCAAGGTGCAGCACGGAGCGCGAGTGAACCGATCATCTCCTTCTCTTAACTGCGAAATTAAGGAAATTACCACGATTTAACGTCAGGTAGGCCTATGTTGAAAGACGCAGTACAATTTATTGAAATATATCATGTCACGTGTAATCGTAGCTCAATATCATTCGTATGTACTGTACATATAAGAGAATACAAATATTTTGTTGACTGCAATTGAATGCCTTTTTTAGCACCATTTTAAACTTTTCTTGGGTTAAATTCAGTATATGCTTGCATTCGATCATTTGTGTATCATTAAAAGTGACAAAAAATGAACTTTTTTAAACTTCACATTTAGAAAATCTAGTGTTTAATCATTTCTAAGTGTTTATTCAAATGCAAAACTTAGTTCACCATGTTTTTGTGCACGGCATGGAAGCTGGCCTATAGGGTCAGGTTTTTATACTACTTACACAGTATAATTACCGTACATAGTAACAGATACTGTTACTGTACAAATACTGTAAACGACAATTATGCCAATAAAGTTTTGATAGAAGTTTTGATTGTATTTATGCCCGTGTGTGACGATAAATGATTTACAAATGAAACTACCTGAATATATAGGCTAGTCTATTAATTAGACGAAATAAAATAGAATATATGTCAAATTCAACCTTTAAACTGCATTCCAGTAAAAATCCCAGTCATATAGCATATTCAAATTTTTACTGTATCATTTACGTTAAAAACTTTAAGTAAAGATATAGAAATTAAGGTAAAAAAATAACAAATACAAAGGAATGATACAAATATTACAGAAAAAAAGAGGATCAGTTAATGGACTGACAAGACTGTGGAATGCATGAAATGTTTGTAGGACTATTTGATATACTTTATGTAATATTTATTAATGATCAACTTCTTTTGAATGCTGTCTACATCGCGCACAGACCACATTCGCATAGACAGCATCGCATAATATTATCATTTAATATTGTATTAATTTCTATAATAATTAATATAATAATTCCTTAATTCAAAATAAAATGGTAATAAATCTATCTCTGATAATCCCGGGTTACTGCGGTCACGCAGGTTTGTTTACGCATTAAACTCGTGGCCACAAGAAGCGCATGTCATTTCCTCAACATAATAAGACGTGGCCACGAGAAATGGATGTCGTTCCCTCATCATAGCATCTCGTGGCCACGACATAAGGATGTCGTTACCTCGACAAAATGATCTCGTGGCCACGACATAATATGACGAGTTCCCACGAGTTGATATGTCGTGGCCACGACAAACTTAAGTGAACCGAAGGTGTCCCCTCCCGGTCACCGTACATTTCAATACACCATACTGCATATAGTAATGTATGTTGCCACTGATAAACTTTGGCTCTTGGAAATTCCACTGGTATGTCAGCTGTTTTCCCCCACAAGAACCCATCAGTATAGTAATATCAGTTTTATAGTAATAAAAGACAACAATCCAAACACTGTATGTCATTGTCCCTGCAGTGAAAAAATGAACAGAAAAAAAACAGTGAATTGATTTAATTTTTGAGGTGAATTGAGGTGCTTTATAAATGTTCAGAAGGGATGGTCTTTAGGAGGAAATGACAGTTTAACAGAAAGAAAATAAACAAGTTGATATTTCAGGACATTAAAACTTAAGACCCGTCACACCAAGATTGCTAACTATAAAGATAATCTAACTAAAGATAACTAGCGTCCACAACCAGCAGATGATATCATCTGCTTATTTTAAGCGCACGCTCGTCTGATTGCGTGTCAGTGTTTTTATCGTTCATCAGCTGGAAAAGAATCATTCTGAAAGGGATCTCGATAGCTGTGGTGTAGATTCTGCTGTTCTTTAATACTGAGAATGATTTTTAGAACTATATCTTCTATATCGTTATCTTGGTGTGTATTTTTGTTAGGAATGTTTAGGTTTGCTTAAGCCAACCAGTTAACAATTAAATAAATGTTTACGATAAGGCTTCTTAAAAGGGTAGCTCACCAAAAAATTATCATTATCAGTCATTCCGATTTTGGGTGAACAAGTAACACAAGTGCTATTTTTATTTTATTTTTTCACAGATATTTTTATTTTTTTTTTACAACACAGATCTATCTAAAATTGGAAACTATGGACAGATGTGACAAATCAAACGGATTTGTAGGAAGTAGCATTAAATTTACTTGATTACAAAATTTGGGCAGATACAAAGCAGGATTGGCGTTTCTCAGTATTCTTTGCTTAAATACAAAATTAATTTCTTATAGAAAATCATTTGCTGGGATGTTGGATTGTCGTGTTCTTGTTCAATAATAGGCCTATATCATTTTTATGTTCATTTTATCTATATCACGCCTGTTTTAGGTTTTACACCTAAAACGCTTGTGGCATTGTATTAATTTAGACAATAAAAGTTTGGCAGGATCAAATGAGTGTGATGTTCAGGTGTTCACATGCTTTTGCATTTTTAGAATGGTGTAAAAGAAAATGATGCAATGGTGCAATAAGAAGTCGTCCAAGTCGCATGGAAGACTGTATGCACCAGCAGCGCCCTCTTGTGGCGTTATTGCAAATACAATACAAGTAAAAACTTCTTTTTTTTTTCTTTTTTTTTTTTTACATGCAAATACACATACAGTTAATGCATTATTACCACTAGCAGCGCCCTCTGTGGGGTTATTGCAAATACAAAACATGCGTTTTGACTTTTTTTTTCCAAGCATAAACAAACTGATACAACAAACATTTACGAAACTTACAACTATTGAGCTGTGCAGTAGATGTTTTGATGTCAGCAAGTGCAAAGATCTACAGTAGGCGTACAAATGTTATGCTTCCACGCGCAGTTTTTCCGATATGAAAATTGAGCATATCGCCCAACACTAAACTCTGCCATTCTTTAATTCTGAGAATGATTTTTAGAACTGCGTTTTTAAGTCTGTTTATCTTGTTCAAGTCATTATTATTATTGTTTACTTGGATCTTATTTACTAAAATGTACAAAAACAAAATGATTGAAACATTAGTCTGACAGTTACAGTATTTCTCACCTGGCTGTATAAAGATAAAGTTATAATTATAGTTATCGTCCTTGGTGTGTATTTTTGATGGAAATGTTTAAGTCTGCTTAAGCTAACCAGTTGACAGTTAAATCTATTTTTGCAACAGGCTTCTTAAAGGGGTAGATCCAAAAAATACGATCATTCCGATTTTTAGTTTTTTTGTCTTTAACCACAAACTCATGTCCAGCATTTCACCTATTACCAATTACCTGAAGATCACATTCACTTTTTTAGATACTTGGTATGAGGCGCCACGTAGGATTTAAATCAAACTTCGCTTATCAATACATATATAAAACACGTGCATATACACCTAGAAATTACTTGCATATACATGTATACTGTTGGATGCTCAAAATATATATATGAAATACACGTGCACACTATTATGAAATCCATACCAATACATCTTTTATTAGTAATCAATACATATACACTTGTGAATAACTTGTATATACATATAAACTTAACGCATGCATACGCTAAAAAACACTCGCTTATACATATAAACTTGATTCATGCATATACACCTTCAACAACACGCACATATACATATAAACTCGCTGCATGCAGACACACCTGTACATACTCGCACATACATATAAACTTGACCCATGCATATACACCTAAAAACACTCGCACATACATATAAACTCGTTGCGCGCATACACACCCATGAAACACTCACGCAAACATACAAAATAAATTTCAGGTAAGACGCATGCTTGAGTTGTGTATATACATATATGCAAGTGATTTCATATGTGGATGTGCGTGAACTTTTCAGTGCAAACGGAAGGCATCTCAGTGCAAACGGAAGCAGCGGCACTTCCGGCGGAATCTCCAGATGCCGGGGCATTTTAAAACGCTTAACGTGACTTAATGCATTAAAATAGTGTTTTAAAAAGACCTTTAATATAGCATACGGTGTACCAGGGGCGAATTTCCACTGGGCACTTTTCAAAATCCCGTTCAGCACCGCCGAGAGTTCGCGCGATCGTTCAAACAAAACCGAAAGTAAAATGCGCACGCGCCTTCAAAAGCAATTTTAATACCCCGCGTTTAGAGCGCGACTCCCCAATGCGTACAAATTAGGCTACATAACATATTTAGGATGTTATTAGTATGTAGGCTATAATAGGTTGTGTAGTTGTCTATAGCTCTCTATCATGTTTGAAAAGTGTAGTCTCTGTTTGCACTTTGAATACTGAGAGAGCAGCCTACTATGGCTGCATTTATTGTTCGCACTTAATACGATTAAGAAAGGAATGTTTATATATATATATATATTAGTGGTGGGCCGTTATCGGCGTTAACGTGCTGCGTTAACGTGAGACTCTTATCGAGCGATAAAAAAAATATCGCCGTTAATCTATTCTCAAAGTTGGGTTAGGAGCTGGGTCTATACTACGCAAGCTATGATGACTTTCACCTTGATATTTTAGCGCGGATGTATACCTAGTAGAGACGCGCTCAAGTTCACAGAGACAGAAGGCAGAAAGCGCGTCCTTTCTGCTTTAATTATAGTTTACAAAAGCGCAACGTTTCCTTGTTTTTCTGAGTGCACACACAAAAAAAACGTTGAGTCTTTAGAGATTCGAAAGATGCCTATTACTCTTATCTGTATGACCAAAAATGACGAGAAAAATTAAAGTTAAAGAGCAAAAATTAAAAATTAAGAGCAAGTGACCGCACCGGCGCCTGTCATGCAGTACCGCGCTACTATTCAGCTTCCACACTCGCACTGACACTTCAATAGCGCACATTTTTCTAGGTTAACATTAGATTGAGCGGCCATGTAAAGTTGCTACTACATACATCTTTCAGATGAAAAGCCATATGGTCGATGAATGATAGGTGAGCATTTGGATGTCCTGCTGTATTACCACATAGACCAGTCGTTAACGATCTGTCCGTCATGAACTCACTTGCTTAACCAGCCACACCAAAGCATACAGAAGGAGAGCATAAAGAGACAGGTCAACTAGAATTAAGTGTAAAATTACAATATATAGTTTATTTATATAAAAGGTATATTTGTGTATGAAGTTGGGTTTCATAGCGTTACGATTCCCGGTCCCGCCCACTCCCACTGACATTTTTTCCTGTCCCGTCCCAATCCCGTGATTATTAGTAGGTGTGTTCGACTTAACTCAGCGCTGCGCAGCTCGATCAAATTCTGACTTGAAGCAGTGCATGCCGGTTAGAAATTTTGTCCGACTTGAGGAGGCGCCGACGCCTCGTGACTGTCATGTGTGGCATCAAAGTACCGCGATAGCGATTCGAGAGCAGCCGGCTGACTCAGCCGGCGCAGTTTCTTCAGAGCGGCTGCAGGAGCTCTGATGACCACATGGCTGTTTCACGATTGGCTAGATTCACCGCATGACAACGATCACGTGTGTTTTGGGTTTATTCTAACATCCTGAAGTCCGATAATGCTGACAAATCTGTGTTTTTAGAACAGTAAAAGTGTTTTTACTGTAGTCGCAATGTTATATTTATCATAAAACACTGATAAAAGCATATATAACCCCGCTTTATTAGTATTTAAATAGTATATGTTTATGTTGATCATTATTCTTGTTCAGATGGCGCTGTATTAAGCAGTATATGAAACGTGTTTCTGTTGCTCATAAAAACGCTTTTGAAAAGTCTGTGTATATAAATATTGCATTTAATTCACTTTATCTGTGATAGTGCATGCAAACACCGCGAGAGCTTCACTAACGAGAGCAGAAAGTGTCCGACTTGACAGCTCCGTTTTCAGCTCCGCCCGCGACTGCTCTCGGCTACTCTCGTTGATCGCCGTCTGTAGCCGTAGATGAAGTCGAACACACCTAGTGATTTTGTTTCCCATCCCGCGGGAATCCCAAAAAAATGTCAGCCTCTAATACCTAGCCGAATTGCACTGTAGGGGGCGAGAACGAGTCTTCGAACCTGTGTGTATGCCTGCTGTGAAATTACCACATCAAACGTGACGTGCTCCTTCGCTTTATAGGTAGGCTACGTTATGTAATTTTAAATGACATAATTTAATTTAATTACTTAGCCTATTAATTACCACGACACCACGAATTACCACCACATTATGTTTGCTTCTTGATGATTGCTACTAGTAGTGAACTTATTCTGATTTGGAAACAGGAGATGAGCCCCTGGTCTAATGCGCCACCTGGCTTGAGAAACCTGTTCTCAAAGACTTATTTTTAGTCATTATTTGGGTAGCACACATATTCTGAATGCCTTTGGCAGAATTCAAATGAGCCATTTTAATCTAGATTAATCTAGATTAATTCCAAGATTACAGTGAGATTAATCTAGATTAAAAAAATTAATCTATGCCCACCACTAATATATATATATATATATATATATTAGTGGTGGGCATAGATTAATTTTTAATCTGCTATGACTTATTTGCTCGGGTCAAATCTTGTACATCCTAATTTAATATATTTAATATCCTAAAATATATTTACTTGTAAATATATTTAATTATATTTCTCACCTGGCTGTATAAAGATAAAGTTATCTTTATAGTTATTGTCCTTGGTGTGTATTTTTGCTAGGAGTGTTTAGGTCTGCTTAAGCCAACCAGTTGACAGTTTAATCTATTTTTGCAACTTAAAGGGGTAAGTTGCCAGAACATTAGGATTCTTTGGTCACTGATCATTTGATTTAATAGGAGCATTCCTCCTACCAATTACCAGTCACATTCACTTTTTCAGATGCTTGAAGTAGCTGCTATGGCTTATTTGCTCAGGTCAAATATGGGTAGGGCTTGACAAAATATATGTAATTGTACATTTTTACAGTGTAAACCTTTGCACCTGACAGTCAAATGCAAGTTTATGTAAAAATGCCATGTAATAATCAAGCCATGATGTTTATAATAGGTACAATGTGACCTAACTGGATATTGGATTGATAACATGTACATGTAGCAACTAAGACAAGTGTGAAAAGTAAAATCTCTTTCATGTATCCATAAGTATCATGTAAGTTGATAGTAAAGTTATTATTTTTTTTTTTATTTATTGTAGATAACAGCCACAGAGGACAGAGAAGCAGAAGTAAAACTTTTTGAAATGTGCTGAGAGAAATCTAAATGCTAAATGATGCTGTTGTTGATTATTTTATCTAAAAAAAAAAAAAAAAAAATTACAATTTAATTTGACAGTAACCTTTAAAATGTGTATTATAGAAATGTCAGTAATGTATAGTAATGTGAGAGGGATCCAAGCTGAAAGTGATTTTCCTGAAAAATGTATAAATGAACTGATATTAAAACAAATTCAGGATATGAATCAAACTGTGAGCAATATCTTGTCCATCACAATGTGATGTATTACAATTACACTTTGTATCTTTGTATCTGTAACTGTGAAAATGAAAAATCCTGATAGTGGAAATGCAAATAACTATTTCTTTGAAGAATAAAATAAGTATATTTAATTTTTTTTCTAAACACAATGATGTTTCAGTCATTTTTTAGAAATATTGCTGTATATATTTTGGTTGTCTTTACAGCAAGGCAAGTTTATTTATATAGCACATTTTTAATACACGATGGTAATTCAAAGTGCTGGACATAAAATGAATTAAAATAATCCTACAAAAACACAACAGTAAAAACAAGGAATTTTAGAACATTTAAAACATTACGTTTATTTAAAATAAGTTGAAACAGTTAAGCATCAGAATTATTGTACATAAAATAGAGTGCAATCAGTTAAGACGTAGCACAGTGCTCATTCAAAAAATGCACAACTAAACAGATGAGTTTTGAGTCTGGATTTAAACATGGCACATCTGATTTAATATTTTATTTCATAAATTACATCAGAATGTCAAAGCAAAACATCACATGAGGATACCAAAAATGCATAGTATGGAGAAAACTGTGTGTCTCATTGTAAAAAATAAGAAAAGCTTCTGGATTCAGTGCAGCAGGATGAAGGAGAGCAGAGAACAGCAGAGGAACAGGAAGCTCTGGGTGACACTCTTAGCACCGTTACACAGGTTCCCCTCACAGCATGAGACACTCTGAAAATTTCTAACTGATCTTCCAGCCTCACAAAGAGATTTAGAGACACAACCTTTTAGAACTGCTGTCAGGCCTCCAGCAGTCTCTGATAAAAAGAAAGAAAACACAGGTTGAGTTTACTTGTGTATTTGATATGTATTAAACGTCTTAACATAAGAGAGATTAAAGCAAAAAAAAAAAAAGTAGTTTTCTTTCTTCTTCCAGATTCTCACCTGTTGCTGTAAAGCAGCAGTCTTCACTCCCTGTACAGCTCACTATGTGGGAGCAGGTCTTCCCATCATCGTAGTAACATTTATTTCCATTGGGAACATTAGAGGGATCCAGGGGCGTTTCTAGGATTTGAAAACATGCTTGTGGCAAAACATCTGGGGCTAGTAGTGGTGGATGGGAGCTAACATTATACTTACGCAAGATTTTGTTAGACACAGGTGGGTGAACCTGGATCCTTCTAGGGAGGTCCAGGGGCATGCCCCCCCAGGAGAAAATTTGATATATTTTAAAGTTAAATTCATTAATCTGGTGCACTTTGAAAGTTCAAAAATAAGAGCTCCAAGTTAACCAATGTTCAGTGCGCAAACTGAACTAAGAAAAAATGTCAATGACCTGAAAACATCGGATCATGAACTCATCATGTGAGCAAAGTCATATAGTGCTTACGATTTTAGTTAATTTGACAGAGCAGTGGCACAAAACAACGTTGTTACACTATGAAAAAATAGTAAATAGTAATCACTGCAAATAGCAAACATATCAAACTATCATCACAAAATTATAACTTTACAAAAATATATTACACAAATGAAATAATACATTTAAAAATATATATTTGAAAAATAGCCCCCCTCCCCTTTTTTTTTTTTTTTTTACCAAATTCCATTTTTTTATTTTTTTTCTAAATTCTGATTTTTTTTTTTTTTTTCTGTTTTAATTTTTCTGGACTACTTTTTAATGGTTAAATTTAATTTTAGTAATAAAAAACCCATGTCTAATTACTTAAAACAATTAAACTTGTACAATTTAATGTCAATTTATCAAATGTTAAGTTATGTTTAGGACCCTATGAAATGTTTTATTTTTTCTCACCTTATATTTTATTGTTACCAAATTTGTTTTAGCATGTCTATTTATTTAAATGCATAAACAACTTTTATTTATTTCTACAACAGCCTTATGAAATTGTGTTTTTTTCTGGTTATGAAATTAAGGCATAACATATTAATTTATCTTTTAATTAATGAAAATTCAATTTTATTTTTAGCAAATAAAGGGGATGTACTATTAAAATTTAAAAGATGGAAGAAATATTGTTTAACAAAGTTTTATTACTTTTTCAACAGTAGTAGTAGTAGTAGTACTGTATGTACATACATTCTACTGAATGAGAGTAATATATTTCTGGCACAATGTCTACAAGCTAAACCAAACTTTATTTTGACGGGTTTCCGTGAATACATTAAAATTTGTGTGAGTATATGACCCTGGTTTACTGCCCACGAAGTACTCTCAGAGCAGTTCTAGAGATAGTGTTCATGCATTTTATTGCAGACGCTGAAATTACCGCGAGCGTCACGCGCGCTTAGGTTTAGTAAAGGAAACAGCGCCTATACGTCTGCAGCATTCATTCATAAAGAGACACGCAAAACATGTAGGATTCATATTTAAATGGTATTTTGTGGCGTAATACTAGTCCATATCGCTATTTGATTGAAGTGTAATCACCGACTTTTAATTAATTAATTTAAACTTTGACAAATTCCGTAAATTCCTCAGAAATCATAGGACGACACAAAAACATTCGGTACTAGAGAAAAATCTTTCGGGGCTCGAGCCCCGAATGATTAGCCCTAACGACGCCCCCCGAGGGATCTATAGAACAAAAACAAGTATTCTTTTATTTTATCATCTGTACAAAATATAATATCTAATGAAACAACACTCTTTCAGCTGCTCTATTCAATCAATTCACAACTGACAAACTGCACCCTGTGTTTTATTTTCAGTTTGAATGTACTGTAAAAAAATGTTATCACAATTTTGTAATAACTAATCGCAGTAATACGTTTTTACAGTGTGTCCTTTGGAAATAAAATGAGAGTTAACTTTAAAGATAGTCATTTGCATATAATCAGTAGTAAAGCACAATACCTGGAGCATCTAGGAGGTTACACCGCTCTGTGTTACAGCATGCAAAAGATGTCTGTCCAATGCCGAGGTTCATGGATCCACTTACACAGTCAGCAGCACAGTCTTCACTTTACCACTAATGCAACCTAAAAACATGAATGATCCAGGAAAAGAAACTGTTCAACAGTGCATATTTTCATGGAAAATTGATATCTGTGAAAATTGTATTCATTTTTAGATACAAATTGTATTGTTAGCAGATCAATCTGGAAGAAAACAAATGAAATATCTTTGACAAGTTACATAGTCATGTTTTGTAAATTATTAGTTCATCAACTAATTACTTGTAAATGAACTTGTAATTGACTTGTAAATGAATTAACAAAATACACAAATTGTTAGCATATCACTTATAAATCATTTGTCAAAGTTTTGTAAATTATTATTTCATCATTAACTAATCACTTATAAATGACTTACAACTGAGCGTTATTATAAAGTGTTACCGAATGAAGATGTGTACATTTTTCATCATTTAATCAATATCATTTTTTCTTTTCATTTAGTACTGCCCTTCAGAAGCTACAGAATTTTCTTAGGCTAAATGTTTCCCAGAAGACAAAATAAGCTAAATTTACCCTAATTTTCCAAATTCACAAAATTTTCACCCCCTGGCTCTTAATGCTTTGTGTTTCTTTCTGGAGCATCAGTGAGTGTTTGAACCTTCTGTAATAGTCGCATATGAGTCCCTCAGCTGTCCTCAGTGTGAAAAGATGGATCTCAAAATCATACAGTCATTGCTGGAAAGGGTTCAAATACACAAAAATGCTAAACCAAAGAATTTGAGGGACCCAAAGGATTTTCCTGATGAAGAGCGGGCAGTTTAACTGTTCAGGACAAACAAGGGACTCATGAACAACTATTGCTAAACAAAACAAAAAGAAACAAAAACAGCTATGGATCATTCAGGTAACAACACAGTATTAAGAATTAAGTGTATGTAAACTTCAAAAAAAAAGAGGTCCAACTATTATTTTTACTTGTGGGCTGTAAACATCTTTTATGTGAAATATCCGTAGTTTCCTTTTCACTGTAATCATGAATGATCAGACTTTATAGCTTTTATGAAACAAAACAGACTTTGCTACTATCATTTTGATCACATGTACAGACACGTGACTAAAAAGAAGTGTGAAGTTACAAGAAGTTGCATTTTCTAACAAACCATACATTAATAAAGAGCTTATTTATTTAGCTTTTAGATGATGTATAAATCTCAGTTCTGGAAAATTGGCACTTATGACTGGTTTTGTGGTCCAGGGTCACATTTGTCTTTGTACCTGCAGTGAAAAGAATAAATGAAAGAAAAACATTGATCTTGTCAGGTGAATGAAATAACGTGCCTGTTGTAGTGTTTCTTTTATAGATTATCAAAGGGAATTGTCTTTAGATGAAAATGAAGCTAAACAGAAAGAAATGAAACCATTAGATATCTCAGGGAATGGAAACTTAAGGCATGTTTACACCAAGTACAGTAGCTGTAAAGATAACCAAGGATGTAACTGGCACCCTTGGGTGGGGGGTGGGGAATAAGATGGTGGAAAATATTTTCCATTTTAATCCCATTTCCTGCATTTACATACAATTGCAAACTCAGCTGACTGGCTTCTCTCCTGTATGTTTTCATGTGAGTCTCTTCAGACCTGTACATGAATTATGAGCTTCTAGTTTGACCTCCTAATTGAAGATCTTTTTACAAATATAAATAAAAACACTATAAATAAAAAAAATAGTCTAAACAAACAAACAAAAAAAAATAGTCGTATTAAGAGCGAACAATGAGTGCAGCCATAAACACAGCAGGCTAGGCTACTCTCTCAATATTCAAAGTGCAAATAGAGTATTTTTCACCTGGCTGTATAAAGATAAAGTTATCTTTATAATTATCGTACTTGGTGTGTATTTTTGCTAGGAGTGTGTTTAGGTCTGCTTAAGCCAACCAGTTGACAGTTATATCTATCAGTTATATCTATTTTTGCAACTTAAAGGGGTAGTTCGCCAAAACATTAGGATTCTTTGATGACTGATCATTTGATCAATAGGAGCATTCCTCCTGTTACCAATTACCAGTCACATTCACTTTTTCAGTTGCTTGAAGTAGCTGCTATGGCTTATTTGCTCAAGTCAAATATGGGTAGGGCTTGACAAAATATATTTAATTGTACATCTTTACACCTTTGCACCTGACAGTCAAATACAAGTTTATGTAAAAATGCCATGTAATAATTAAACCATGATGTTTATAATAGGTACAATGTGACCTAACTGGATATTGGATTGATAACATGTACATGTAGCAACTAAGACAAGTGTGAAAAGTAAAATCTCTTTCATGTAACCATAAGTATCATGTAAGTTGATAGTTGGTAGTAAAGTGTTTTTTTTTTTTTTTGTAATTGTAGACAACAGCCACAGAGGACGGAGAAGCAGAAGTAAAACTTTTTGAAATATGCACTGAGAGAAATCTAAATGCTAAATTATGCTGCTGTTGATTATTTTATCTAAAAACAAATAACAATTGAATTAGACAGTAATCTTTAAAATGCGTATTATAGTAATGTCAGTAACGTATAGTAATGTGAGAGGAATCCAAGCTGAAAGTGACTGAAAAACTGACATTTACCTGAAAAATATATAAATTAATTGATATTGAAACGAATTCAAGATATGAATCAAATTGTATGTTGATATGAATCAATACCTTGTCCAGCACAATGTGATGTATTACAATTACACTTTGTACCTTTGTATTTTAACTGTGAAAATGAAAAATCTTGACTGGAAACGCAAATATTGTAATACAAACTATTTGAAGAATTAAATAAGTATATTTTAAGTTTCTTCTAAACACAATGATCAATTAATAATTTTTTAGGAATATTGCTGTATATCTTTTGGTTGTCTGTACAGCAAGGCAAGTTTATTTATGTAGCACATTTCATACACAATGGTAATTCAAAGTGCTGGACATAAAAGGAATAAAAAAATCACAACAATAAAAGCAAGTCCAAATTTTTATTTAAAAGGCATTAAAATAGTTAAGAACAAAACTGATTGTACATAAAATACAGTGCAATCAGTTAAGACATAGCACAGAGCTCATTCAGTGAATGCACAACTAAACAGTTTCGAGTCGGGATTTAAACGTGGCTAATGTTTTAGCACATCTGATCTCTTCTGGAAGCTGATTCCAGCATGACAAGCTCTATTAAATATGACCCGAGGAAAATGCTGATTTAATATTTTATTTCATAAATGTTACATCAGAATATCACATAAAAAATCACATCAAAAATGCATAGTAGGGAGAAAACAGAAGCTCAGTGTGTCTCATTGTAAAAAATAAGAAAAGCTGCTGGATTCAGTGCAGAAGGATGAAGGAGAGCAGAGAACAGCAGAGGAACAGGAAGCTCTGAGTGACGCTCTTAGCACCGTTACACAGGTTCCCCTCACAGCATGAGACACTCTGAACATTTCTAATTGATCTTCCAGCCTCACAAAGAGATTTAGAGACACAGCCTTTTAGAACTGCTGTCAGGCCTCCAGCAGTCTCTGATGAAAAGAAAGAAAGCATAGGTTGAGTTATACTGGTGTATATGAAAAAAAAACTAATTCTCTGTCTTCTTCCTTTAGCAGATTCTCACCTGTTGCTGTTAAGCAGCGGTCTTCAGTCCCTGTACAGCTCAATATGTTAGAGCAGCTGTGTCCATCACAGTAGTAACATTTCTTTCCATTGGGGACATTAGAGGGATCTACAGGACGAAAACAAATTTTCCTTTATTTTATTGTCTGTATAAAATATAATATCTAATGAAACAACACTCAGTTAGTTGCTCCATTAGATCAGTTCACAACTGATAAGCTGCACCCTACATTTTATTTCATTTGAATGTACTGTAAAAAATGATTATTTTTTTAAGTTGAAACAACACATTATTAAATATTATAATGTTGAATTTTAGTTTGTGATAGCTAATCACAGCAATCCTTTTTTAATGCATGTCCTTTGGAAGTAAAATGAGTTTTATGCATACAGTATAGTCAGTAAAGTACAATACCTGGAGCATCGAAGCGGTTACACCGGTCTGTGTTACAGCACGCAACAGAACTCTTTATAATGCCGAGGTTCATGGATCCATCTGCACAGTCAGGAGCACAGTCTTTAAGCTTCCCTTTCTCACTGATGTCACCTAAAAACATGAATGATTTAGGAAAAACAGTTCAAAGTATTTAGTTTTCAAATTGATTCATAACTTTGTCGATATTTGTCATTTTTCTCATTTCAAACTGCTTTTAGATACAAATTGTATTGTTAGCATAACAGTCTGAGAGAAAACAAATGAAATATCAAAACTTTATATATGTTTGTTTGAATTTGTAAATTCCTCCAGGAAAATGATTAGCAGTTCCGTAACAAGTGACATTTTAATCCATCATATTGAACTTACCAACTTGTGTCACTGTTGTTAAACTCATGCACTTGGAAGATCCAATGGGACATGTTTTTTCCACTTGATCCGCACAAGAACCCGTCAGACCCAAACACTCATAACAGCGGAGAGAGTGTCCTTTAGTAATAACAACACAGCATGGAGAGAGAGAGACATAAATTATCTGTATTTGTACTCAACATTACAAACATTATTTGTCTTTGTACTTTACCTGCAGTGAAAAAAATGAACAGAAGAAAAAGTGAGATTTGCAGATCCATCTTTGATCAGGAGGCGAATGAGATAACGTGCCTGTTTCATTGGCCATTTTATAGCTCATCAGAAGGTGTGGGTATTTATGAGCAAATAAATGTTTAACTAATTTCCACAAATATAAGCTTACATAATTTAATTAAATTTAGCAATAAAGGTATGTTTGATAAAGGAAGTACAGTCCACTCAAATCATTTCAGAGGCACAGTTCATGCAAAAATGACAATTCTGCCATCATTTATTCATGTCATTCCAACTAATCTATATATATATATATATATATATAGTCCCAGTACTTACATAGAAACCTATACAAAGTAGCCAGAAAGAAACACTCATTTTAAAGAAAATGGTTTTGCATCCGATCTCTGCATATATATATATATATATATATATATATATATATATATATATATATATATATATCTCTGTATATATATGTATATCTGGTATACCTATATACCTACACTCTCAGTACAAATATGTACTTTTAAAGTACTAATATGTACCTTTAAGGTACTAATATGTACTTTCAAAGTACTAAAATGTAGCTTTAAGGTACTGTTCAGGGGTAGGTAAGGTACAAAGATGTACCTTTTCACTTTTGTACCTTAGGGTACCGCCCCAGCGACACAACTGTACCTTTTTTTCTGAGAGTGTAATATACCTTTGTATGATCAATTCACTTTAATATACTGTATTGTTGTAAAACATGAAAGATTTACAATAGGTGAAATTATATGGCCTAAACCCACACAGACTGGGTGGGACATGAAACGTGTTTAAACAGAACCATAGTTTCTTTTTCACTGAAATCATGAATGATCAGACTTTATAGCTTTTATGAAACAAAACCCAACAGACAGTGTTACTATCATTTTGATCACATGTACAGACACATGACTAAAAAGAAGTGTGAATGTAACCTTCACATAAATCTTCATATAATAGGATAATGAAATAATTCCAACATTTGCAGTTGTGAAAAGATCAAAAAGCATCCAGAGTAGACATGTACATTTGTAACTTGAATGTAAATCATCTTTCTGTTATTTTAGCAGTACAAAAACAGTCAGTTATGCTGCTTGATATTTCATACTGGTATTTTTATCATATTATTTCAATGTATTGTCGTAATGAAAAACACAACGTTTTGTTACTTTTTTACTTTTGTTTTGTTACTCTAATAATTTACTTTAATTACCTGTTATTAATGGCCGATAGCAGACGTTAGCGGTTCTATGAGAAGTTACATTTTGTTTTTTGTTTTTTTTGTTTGTTTGTTTTTCTTACAGGTTTACAGGGATGCTGAAACCTAGCTAAAATAAACTTCTCTTTATGCTAGCATGTATGTATGTATTTAAAGGTTTTAACATAAAAATCAAGGAGTACCAGAAGATAAGATAGCAAATAACAGATAATAGCAACTTAGATTAAAGATCAAAAAGTGGGCTTACATAAGCAAAGAAATAAGGAGGGGAAGCAAAAATGATCTGAGGTATATGCTGATGAAATTAAATTTATAAATATGTTTTGATATATCAATGTATTATTTTAAGCAACTTTTCAGTACAGGCCTGAAAATAACCAAAGCACACAGTAAATCAGTTTTCTGTTTATTTAATAATAGGCTCTTAAATAGCTATAATATTAAATATTTAATTATAAGTACTATAATTTCATCTACCATGATGCAATACATTTTTTGAAATGCTGTTATACCTCAATCAACCGTTTGTCTCTTTCCATGAAATGTTGTGATGGAGTATAAATTGAAACTCATCTTAACAAATAACCTGTCATACCCCTTTGGACTGTTTATGTGGGTTTCTCCCTTCTGTGCCCATATATGGTCTTTCCTGTTCCGTTCTTTGTTAAGTCATTATTGGTTAATAACCAACACCTGTCATTGTATCTTTAGCACCCCTTTATCCACCTTATTTTTGTTGTAAGAGTGCAAGCGGCCGTTTGTAAATTTAATGTGTCTGGCTTCCGGTCTCATCCGCGTCCAGCTATGTTTATCTGTACAAAACAGCTTGTTTTGCTGTTGATATTGCAAATTGGTGTGTCTTACCATATTATTTTAATGTATTATCTAAATTATGAATACAATAGTTTGTAGTGCAAACTGTTTTACCGTTTACGGCACTTCAATATTCTTCTCGTTATTTCTCTATGGCAGATTATGAACAGGAAGTCTAACACATTACCAGAAAACAGCTTACTTCCGCATTGAAAAATAAGGTGGATAAGTTGGATTCAGTTCAGTGTTTGTGGTTGGATCTTATAGTTATGTTGGTGTCTGTTTCCCTGCTGTTCCTGTCTGGAGTTACCATTTGTGGCTGTTATTAAAGACTTTTTTGTTATATTTCGCCTTCCTACTTCTTCTACACGCAGAGTGACATAACCTGACAGATATCATAACCACACCCAAACACATTTAGAACTCCCTGTTTGCACTGAAAAAGCTTTAACAAAAGAAGCTTTCTCATCTAAAATAAATAAATAAACTTTTTGACGCTTATGGTCCCCCGTTTGCTTCACTTTTAGACCTGCAGTGTACTCCATTGCTTTCAGTTGTTTTCCTTATGCATCAGATCAAGGCACATTTAATTGTTTGCATCCATTTGTCATACTTTCCTATATATATATATATATATATATATATATATACATTTTTTTTGGGTACTAGCTCTACTCTAAACCCACTTCTGAAAAATATACAACACGCAACGTAACAGGCCAGTGAAAGTACAGTCACGGGCATTTATTGCAAAAACTGACCATAAAAAAGCAGTATAACACTACTAAAAACAAATTGTGCTGCATTCAAGTCTTCTGAAGCCATACAATATCTTTATGGGAAGAAAATAATACATCATAAAGTTTTAATTGCTGAAAATGGTCCTTGTCCCTTTATGGAATATTAAAACATTTTGAATAAATTGTGACTGTAGTTGTATCTGCCTGTTATATCCTATTTTAAGTTAAAAAATGGTTAGCTTTAGGGGTAGGAGTTGGGTTATGTTCTCATAAATGTGTAAATAGTGTAATGTAAATAAAATTGTTGTGACTGTTTACATAGAAAAATCACATCTCTACATATGTGACCCTGGACCACAAACCCAGTCTTAAGTCGCTGGGGTATATTTGTAGCAATAGCCAAAAATACATTGTATGGGTCAAAATTATTGATTTTTATTTTATGCCAAAAATCATTAGGAAATTAAGTAAAGTTCATGTTCCATGGAAATATTTTGTAAATTTCCTAATGTAAATCTATGAAAACTTAATTTTTGATTAGTAATATGCATTGTTAAGAACTTAATTTGGACAACTTTAAAGGCAATTTTCTCAATATTTAGATTTGTTCAGATTTTCAAATATTAGATTCCAAATATTCAAATAATTGTATCTCGGCCGAATATTTTCCTATCATAACAAACCGTGCATCAATGGAAAGCTTATTTATTCAGCTTTCAGATGATTTATAAATCTCAATTTTGAAAAAATGATCCTTATGACTGGTTATGTGGTCCAGGGTCATATGTATGCAATAATGTCAGAATCATTACCCAATATGTAATTTATTCATGCAATAAAATTCCCAATGCCCTTTGGGTCTGCACATGCATGCCAAAGGTGAAAGCAATGGAGGACTCTGCTTGTCGAAAAATGACACTAAAGTACATTTTACACCAATAAAAATTGTGACGAGTCGGCTGCCTCCCCCCTAACTATCAGCTTCACCCCGTCGGTAATCGCCGCCCTTCACCAGGCTCCCGACGGGAGTGGGCGTGTGGGAGGAGGAGGGGCGCTGAAACATCCAGGTCTGGCGGCGTGTGATGAGGCACACCTGAGGCACACCTCAAGAACTTTACTTTATTCAGTGAAGTAAGAATAGAAATGTATTGATATGTATTTACTGCTGCAGCAGCAGTCCCTGAACAGGAAGTAGAAGAGCAGAGGAGACAAAAGCAGGAGGAAGCTTCACTCATACACGCCATCTGATCAAGAGAGTAAAAAAATCACTGTTAATTAATGCTGCTACTATAATAGTAGTAATTAAAATTACTCATTATTGATAAATTTCATCACATTTTTTTTTTAAAACGGTAAAAACTCTCTGAGAGCACTCAAGCTTTGCACACTATTCAGGACTACAGTTGAAATTGTTATGTTCCTTTGAACAATGTGTTTGTAGTATTACTGTTCATATTATTTCATCATTTTAAGTCACCATGGAAAGATCGATAGCACATGATTATATATAAAAAAAACAATACCTGCTGCATTGCAGAGGTCAGTGTAACAGCAGTAGGTAGTTGTTGTCCCTCCAGTGGGTAGCTTTTGGGTCCCAGGTACACATGTAGATGTACATTGTTTAATTGTTGTGCTCACTGACGAGAGACCTTCAGAAAAGACATAAATCTTTTTATATTAGGATAATGAAACATTTCAAACCTTTGCAGTTATGTGAAAAAAATTAAAAAGTATCCAGAGCAGGTTTAAGACTAATCGCTTCTAGATATTTTAGCTGTACAAAAACAGCCAGTTATGCTGCTTGATATTTCATATTGGTATTTCTTACCATATTATTTTAATGCATTGTCATAATCATAAAAACTCTGATTTGTAGCACAAATTGTTTACTGTTTACTGCACTCATTATGCACTTAGTTATTTACCTTTAGTTATCAATATAGCGAAAATTAGCAGTTTTATAAGAAATTACATTTCCATTGTTTACGCACTAGTAAATAATAGCAGCATCTCCTTATCAGTCAAACATAAGCAAATACATTTCAATAAATCATATTGGACATACCAGCTTCTATCACTGTTGTTGAACTCATACACTTGTTGAATCCACTCTGACATGTTGTCACATTTGGATTTGCACAGGAACTTGTCAGACTTATGCAGTCATAACATCTAAGAGAGTGTCCTTTAGTAATAAAACACACACAGTGAGCGAAAGAGAGACGTCTATTATCTGTATTTGTACCCAATAACATTACAAACATTATTTGTCTTTACCTGCAGTGAAAAGAATGAACAGAAGAAAAACTGAGATTTGCAGATCCATCTTTGATCATGAGGTGAATGAGATAACGTGTCTGTTTCAGCATTCATTTATCGAAAGGGGAGGGTCTTCATAAGAAAATGAACAGAAGTTTAACACATTTCTGGAATAGGAAACATCAACTTACACTGTTAAAAAAAAAGGTAGTGGTGATATTCTTCCACGAAATTATCCATTAAAACAATTGAATGAGGTGCAAAAAATCAAAATACAGATGAAACTAATACAGAAAAATCAATACCTTAATATTAATACATTCATGGATTTATTTTCACAGTGTATGTAATTTACTTGAAAGTTAATGATAAAGGAATGTTTATTAAGGAATTAAAAGGAATGTATCCATCTACTTAAACCATTTTAAGTTAAAAATGACAATTGTGTCATCATTTACTCATGTCACTCCAAACCTGTTTGACGTTCTTTCTTTTGTGGAGCACAAAATAGGATATTTGAAAATTTTATTTCGGTTTTATTTATTTAGTTAGTTAGTCAGTCCATAAAAGAAAAGTGAATGGTCCAAAATAGGAAAAAAATTCATCCATGCATTTTCCAGTCACTTTGTCCAGGATGCTGGAGCCTATATTCGATGAAATATACTCATTTTCTTTCTTTCTTTCTTTCTTTCTTTCTTTCTTTATATTTTTAATATAAAAAGCATAACAGCAGATAAAATAGATAATAGCAAAATAATCTAATTAAAGAACATAAAAGTGGGCTAACAAAGCAAAGAAGGTACACAATTGTTAAACCAACAGGATGGTCTGTGGTAAATGTTGATGAAAATAAATTACTGGTTTTGTTTTAAACAAGCAAAAAATATGGTTTTGATATACAGTAAAATTGTAATATTACAGTACAGACCTAATGAAAATAACCTTTTTAGCAAACAGTGAAACAATTTTCTCTCAAGTAATATACATTAAGTATGATGTTTTTAGTGCTGTAAAATATTCTTACTTTGTGATTATGTGATAATCAACTACAAAACGACAACGTTTTAAAAATGTTGCAAATTTAAAAAAAAAAAAAATGTATAAGAAATTATAATTTGATCTAATGTAATACATTTTTTTAAAGATTTTTATACCTTAGTCAACACTTTGTCTCCTTGCATGTGATTTTGCATAGCGACAAACCGATGTTTGAGGAAATGTTGTGATGGGGTACAAACTGACCATTCATCTCAACACAGATATCACAGGTACACGCAAACACAGGTACACAGCTTCAACAAAAGAAGCTTTCTCATCTGAAATGAATAGATAAAACAATGTAGAGGACAAGATTTTTACATTCTCAGATATGAGAGTTGTCTCTGGGGTGGTACTTTTTTTCAAAAGGTACTAATATGTATCATTTGGATACTCATACAGTACAGTTTAGGTACCAATATGTACTTCTGAGGTACTAATATGCACCTCAAGATATGCACAAAACCATTTGAAAAGGTAAACTCTGAACCACTGTTACTTCTTAAACGCGGAAGTTTTGTCGGACTGGAACAATGCTTTGTATTTCCTGTTTCTAGTGGTCAAATTAAGGCATTTTCCGAGCTGATAATATAATGTGACCTTTACATTATTTTACATATGCTTACATGTGTTTTTTCCTGCTTATTTGTTTTTCCTATTCATTGAAAGTGACTGACACAACCACAGGCACACTCACACCCCAAAACATTTACAAGTCCATATTTGCATTGTAAAATAATGTCCTAAGCATGGAATCTCAAATGAATAGTTAAAACAGTTTAGATAACAGTTAACTGTGGTGTGACTAACATGCATACCTGGAAACCTTCAGAGTTTAAAATGATTTTTTTTCTTGCAAAACAGCTACACTTTTACTTAATAAAATCTTAACAACAATTTGCACATTTGCACAACTTGATACTATCAAGTAAAATCTTTTTATTATTATTATTATTATTATTAAATCTGTTGAACTTAACATTCATTAAGAGATTAAGCAAGTCTTGTTTAATTAAATTTAATTTACAAGTTACAGTGCCCTCCATTAGTATTGGCACCCTTGGTAAATCACAGGCGGCTGTGAAAATAAATCTGCATTGTTTATCTTTTTGATTTTTCATTCAAAACACTTACAAACAATTGAAAGTGGGAGGAAATCTCATTGTGAAATAAATGCTTTTGCTAGTTCATGTTGGCCACAATTATTGGCACCCAATTACTACAATTTTCTTTTCCTGAGATAACAGCTTTGAGCAGATTCCCAGCTCCATGTCGGCGCTTCTTCTCTTTAGTTCACTCCACTCATTTTCTATAGGGTTCAGGTCAGAGGACTGGGACGGCCATGGCAAAAGCTTCATTTTGTGCTCAGTGACACATTTTTATGATTTTGGTGTTTGTTTTGGGTTATCGTCCTGATGGAAGATTCAACCACAACCCATTATAAGAATTCTAACAGAGGCAGTAAGGTTTAGTTTTTTTACATTAGGATCCAGCAGTATATTTAACCGTGGACATGGGGTACTTTTTATCCCTGTTTGTAGTAAACCCATCTGGTGGGTTTGCTGCCGAAAAGCTTTTTTTTTTTAGTTTCATCTGACCATAGAACCCAGTGCCATTTGAAGTTCCAGTCGTGTCTGACAAATGAATATGCTGGAGTTTGCTTTTGGATGAGCAAGGAGGATTTTCCTTGAAACCCTGCCAAACTATATGTGGCTATATATATAGGTTTCTGACCCCAAGACTCAACTACAGTTTTTTTTTAAATTGCTTACAAGCGTTTCCCAAAACTTAAAGTACTTTTTCTAAACTCTTAACACAGCAACACACCTACATCACACAGTTAGCCAAACAGTTAATTTTCTGGCCGAAAACCACATTTTGTTGAATAAATACAAACTCTACATTTGAAAATGCTGAATTCCTTTTTCTATGTAAATTTTTTGTTTTATTGTTGTGATTATTGTTTTTATAATTATTCTACTTCCTTTTTTGTGATTATTGTTTTTATTATTGTTTTTATGATTATTCTACTTCCTTTTATGTAAAGCACTTTGAATCTCCTGTGTGTATGAAACGTGCTATATAAATAAACTTGCCTTGCCTTGCCTTACGTATACTAACTCTATCAAAATACAGCAAGCCCGATTCAAAATACAGTCATTCGGTCAAAACATTAGCACTAGTTTGCTATCCAACAGGAACATATGGTCAACTAAAGTGTATAGACTGTCAAAATGGTAACAACAAATGACATTACAAAAATTGCATTACTTGTGTATAGAACATACAACATGAGATCCATGAAAGGGAAATATGGGAAATGAGAGGCCACTTGCCAACTCTCCTCCTCACTGTGCATTAGAACATATAGACACATGTCCTTTTCCAGGTAGATTTGAAACATATTTAGTTGACTGGAACCTCTATTGCCCTGATGATGGAAATGGGGATTTTCAATGCTTTAAGCTCTTTTCTTACAGCAACTTTCAATTTTTTGAAGCTCAACAGTCTTGAGCTATATATATTTTTTGTTAGAAAAAAAAAATTGTGTTGTTGGAATAGCTACTGTTACATTACAGATATGTAGCACATGCATAAATGGTTTGTACATATTTATTGTATTGCACTGTATAATCTTACAAAACATCATACATGTGTGCATTTATAATGCATGCATTTGTGGAAGTTCCTCATATATTTGTGGATCAGATTCATGCATGTGTGAGAAGCAGATTACACAGTGTCATATTGGTCTTCGGAAATATGGAAGCAATTTTATTAATGACAACATGTTTATACAACACAAATGCTGAAGAAAAAATGCCTTGAACTGTAGACTACAAATGTCCGATGTAAACAAATGAAAGTTTTTTTTTTTTTTTTTTTTTTTTTTTTTCTGGTATAAAAAGCTCATCTGCTGCCACCTGCTGGTAAATGATGCCAAAAGCAGTTTTAAATATCATTCGAACTAGTTACAACATTATGCAACAGCTCCAAAATGGGGAAAACAAGTTGAACAGTTGCAAAAGTGCCTATCAGTGCAGCAGAAATGTTTGCTCAGATAGACGTTTACAATGCTGGGCAAAAAAAAAAAAAAAGAAAAAAGAAAAAAAAGAAAAAACATAAAATGTGGTCTGAAAATAATATTGTTATTATTTTTCTTCTCGTCAAGATGTCACTCTCTTATTTACTTTGCTCGAAAAATCAGCAAAATGCAACATGATCAAAGAACAAAGTCAGTAAAAATAGGTTAACGTTATTTTTACCTCGGGGAAGTCGTTCAGAGTCCGTCAAAACAGTTTTGTAGTTAACTGATCTAGCTAAGCAAAGGAAAAGTACTACATTTAAGCATGTTCAAGAGCAACTGTCATATGTTTGTAATCAAAACAAAGGTCATGGAAAAGTATTTTAGGCCAAAAACAGAATTATTGCACATGTCAAACATTATATTTCTCATGTTGGACCTCACAAAGACTAAACAGATGTCTGCTGAAACATAATCTACGTCTTCTGCATCGGTAAATCAGAGACAGTTCTCAAAGACGTTTTTAATGTTTCTTTACATTATGTTAGGCTAGAGAAGAACTGATCCCAAACCAGCACCAAAATGGTTCCTTAGGACAACAGATCGTATTTCATTAAGGAAATTATTTATTTCATGAATAAAATATTAATTCATCAATGCAGCAGAAATACCTGGCCGACCAGCTGTCATTCAGACTTTCATAGGACTGACTAGAGCTTTCGATTTGTTTTCTATGGTTCTGAGAATACTATTATTACCAGTCTTCTCCGCTAGATGTCACTGTGTTATTGCCTTCACACGAAGACTCAACGGAAAACCCGTTGATTAAATCGTTTAGCGCTCAACATCAACAAATTCAAATAATAACTGTCATTTTAACAAATCGCTGGGTTCAAACGGCTCAAGTGAACCAATCATCTCCACAATGCCACAGCAAATATAAAATAATAAAATATAAAATAATGTCAGGACACAGAAGATATATAGTACATAGAAAATGCAAGCTCTGTGTTAAGTACAACATAAAATCTGAAGAATTAATGGATTCAGTGCAGCAAGATGAAGGAGAGCAGAAAACAACAGAGAAACCGGAAGCGTTGAGTGACGCTTTTAGCACTGTTAGCACTCTGAGGGACACTCTGAGGGACTCTCTTATCACCGTTACACAGGTTCCCCTCACAACATGAGATAGTCTGAACATCTGTAACTGATGTCGTGGCATCACAAATGGATTTAGAGGCACAGCCTTTTACAACCAGTGATTGGTCTCCGACGCTCGCTGATGAAAAGCAAGAAAACACAGGTTAGTCTAAGCTTTATTGGTATATAAAATGTTTAAACAAATATAGATAGAAATATAATGATTTCTAAACCAAACATGATTTTCTATAACAGATTCTCACCTGTTGCTGTAATGCAGTGGTCTTCATTCCCTGAACAGCTCAATATGTTTGAGCAGCTCTTCCCATCACAATAGTAACATTTCTTTCCATTGGAGTCAGTTCTGGGATCTACAGAGAAAACAGGTATTCTTTTATTTTATTTTCTCTTTAAAAAAAAAAAAAAAAAAAAAAAACATCTAAAGAAACAACACTTTGTTAGCTGCTCCATTCAGTCAATTCACATCATTCCTGATTGGATGCCCTTTGAAAGTGCAGTAAGTATTGACTTTAAAGAAGATTTGCATATGGTCAGTAAAGCACAATACCTGGAGCATCTTGGGTGTTACACCGATCTGTGTTACAGCACACTGAAGACTTCTTTATAATGCCGAGGTTCATTGACCCACTTGCACAGACATCAGCACAGTTTTTAACCTTCACTTTAGCACTAATGTTACCTAAAAATATGAATGATTCAGGAAAGACCAGTTCAACTGCACATTATTTTGATGAAATATTTATTTAAAAACATGCCATTTTAATTTCAAGCTTAAAAATGTGATAGAAAACAAACAGCAGACATTAATATAGAATTTTTCTGATTACATTTGTAAATTCTGTTAGGAAATCAGCAGTTATATTTCCTGTGAAGCAGCACCAGCATCTTCACCAGTCAGTTATAACAGTGAATTTCAATCCATCGTATTTAACTTACCAACTTGTGTTACTGCTGTTGAAGACATGCACTTGGAAGATCCCCTGGGACATGATTTTACTTTTTTATCCGCACAAGAACCCTTCTCATCCGTACACTCATAACAGCTGAGAGAGTGTCCTTTAGTAATAAAAGAGAGCGATGGTAAGAAAAAGATGTCCATAATCTGTATTTGTACTCAGTAACATAACAAACTATTTGTCTTTGTACCTGCAGTGAAAAGAATGAACAGAAGAAAAGCTGAGATTTGCAGATCCATCTTTGATCAGGTGGTAAATGAGATAACATCTGTTTCAGCACTCATTTATAGCTTATCAAAGTAGGAGGGTCTTTATGAGTAAATGACAGTTTAACGTGCTGCAAAATAATGTGTTTTTTTTTTTTTTGTAAAGAGGTTTAAAATGTATGCAACCATTTTATTACCTTAAAAGTACACACCTTTTTAAAACGTTAATGTTTTTTTCTTTCATTCTTTATTACATTCTGTAACATTTACATATTTAATACATATTTATAAATATGAATACACCTCTACAAATTTACTGCAGATATTGCAAATGCATAAACCATGATACCAAAAAAACAACAAGAACTTAATTTAGCATAGTATGAACAGAAATGTGTGATGCTTGGTTTCTGCTGCAGCTGTAGAATCAGAAGTGCAGCTGGACTCACTGGAACAGGAAGTGGAAGAGCAAAGGAGACAACAGCAGGAGGAGGCTATGTTCTCCACCCTTCCCCTAAATGCTCATATCCTACATACAGCTCGCTGTTGTGGTAAAGTTCAGGCTTTATCCAACGGAAAAGAACACGCTTATACCTTCTTTGGGGAGTCTTTTAACTTAAGTGCTGGAACCCGTGCTTGTTTTCTCTAATATGATTTTGGCATGGGATGCAAGACATACGTCGCCATAACGGGCATTCTTTTTAGATTTGCTGATGCTCAAAACAAGTACTCTCCAGGACTTCCTTAAGTTTATTGCTACTGTGGTGGCAGCACAGCTTAATCAAAGTTTCCGTTTAATAAATTCAGTCGCTCTTTTACCTGGTTTTAATATGGGATACTTGGGGAGATGGGAACAGGGCAGCATAACATGCGGAAGGTAAAATCCCCTATGGCAGGTTTTGTTGTTTACTCTGGAAAAGGGTGCATACATTCCATCTAATCAGTCTATCCCAGTGCAGCCATTTCTAACATGAACATGTGCAAGACTTTGGTGTCATTCACTTACAGCTATTTTAGCTGTACAAAAACAGGCTACTTGTTATAGGCTACTTGATGTTTCAAACTGGTATTTATTAAGTTGGCTTGAAAAAGCCAACTTATTATCCTATTTAAATTTCTTCTTCTTTTTCTTCTTCTTCTTCTTCTTCTTCTTCTTCTTCTTCTTCTTCTTCTTCCTCTTCTGAGACCATTTTTAAAAGTGTATCTCCTCCTAGAGCTTTTAAGCTACAACCACCAAACTCAGCCCAGACCTTCAGACTGGTCTGACTCAGGTTGCTATATCTTTTCTAACTGATCCGGCTTACGGTTTTTGTAAACCAGACTGTCAAAACCACCAAAAAATCCCATTGACTTACATTGACAGAATGTTCAAATGAGCCAACTCCAACTGTCAAAATTCAAATCAAAACTCCAAGAATCCTTTGAGACTAAATCAAGCCTCCCTTCTATGTACTATTTCTAATCCATTTAAACTCATTCAAACTCATCTAATATTTCTAATCTATTTAAATCATGTTAGCAGTATGCTAATCATGCTAGAAACATGCTAGCAACATGCGAATCATGCTAGAAACATGCTAGCAACATGCGAATCATGCTAGAAACATGTTAGTAACTTGCTTATCATGCTAGAATCATGCTAGTAACATGCTAATCAAGCAAGAAACATGCTAGCAACTGGTAATCATGCTAGAATCATGCTAGTAACATGCTAATCATGCTAGACACATGCTAATATCATGTTAGCAACATGTTAGTAACTTGTTAATCATGGTAACACCATAGCAATCACCCTGAGTACCCAAGCAACTGCCTAACAACACCTTAGCAACCACCTCGAGTATCCTAGCAACGCCTTAGCAACCACCACAGGAAGCATAGCAACTGCATAGCAACACCCTAGCAAACACCCTGAGTACCCTAGCAACCGCCTAGCAACAACTTAGCAACCACCCCAGGTAGCATAGCAACTGCCTAGCAACTCACATAGCAACCACCCTGAGTACCCTAGCAACTGCCTAGCAACACCTTAGCAACCAGCCTGAGCACCCTAGCAAAACCTTAGGAACGACCCCGGGTACCCTAGCAACACCTTAGCAACCACCCCAAGAAAATAGCAACACCCTAGCAACCACCCTCAGTACCCTAGCAACCGCCTAGCAACACCTTAGCAACCACCCTGGGTACCCTAGCAACCACATAGCAACACCCTAGCAACCACCCTGAGTACCCTAGAAACTGCCTAGCAACACCTTAGCAACCACCCTGGATACCCTAGCAACCACATAGCAACACCTTAGCAACCACCCTGAGTAACCTAGCAACCACATAGCAACACCCTATATATCTGTTCTTCTAATAGACTGTATTGCCTTCAAAACATTCAGACTTTAATCTTTCAGACTATTTCAAACTTAAAACAGTCAAACTTAAAACTTTTTAAAACTTTTAAAACTTTCTGGCTTGGCTTTTTCAAGCCAACTTAAAGTTTGTCTACGAACTTAACTATCTAGTTATCAAATGATAGTTATCATATTTAATGTGTTTGTATTTGTATTGCAAACAGTTATACGTTTCCTTAGCCTATAATATTGATCTTTAGTTACCTATATAACGGCTAATGAACCGGACATATTGCACGTTCACAGATGAAGTTAATCTTAATCTGCAGTGGTATTTTTAATCATTTTTCAGTAATTTATTAGAGTAGGTCATTGCACACTGAGTCCGAAATGTTTTGCTTTTTTTTCAGTTTTTTTCGTATTCGTCATCCTTTCCTATCAAAATGCTTGCAACGGTTGTGAAAACGCAGAAAATCGAACTTGATCCAAACTTTTTTAAGATGGACGAATGTTTCGGAGAGAGTGTGTAAACGTGATTGAAACAACGTGAGGTTGTATTTATTTTTTAACGTGCGAAAATTTCCGACGAGAATTTCAGTCTCAGTGTGCAAAGACCTTCAGGCTACCAATTATTGTTCTTCTGTTTTGCTTTTATATTTGGAAAATCCATCTTGTCCTTAAAGACAGAAAGAGAGACATTCAGTGATCTTGATATCTATTGCGCCTTCACTGCTTTCATTTTTCTTTTCCTATAGGCCTATAGCCTACTGTATGAGAGTAGGGATGCTCCGATCAGGATTTTTGCCACCGATACCAAGTACCGATTTTTTGTCATGGTGATCGGCCGATACCAATGCCGATTCTGATGCTTCAAGTTTACATAACTGATATGTAAGCTCTCTGATCACCATTAACCTTTTTTCAGATAAAGTAATACTATAAATGTTGCCTTTGTTATATTTTTGTTATATTTTTACAGTAATATATCTAATGTAACTATTGTTTTAACAGAGTACTAAATAATCACAAAGAAGTATTATATAGTGAACATTTTAATATGTCTTTACAATGGGGTTTATGCATAACACTATGCACATCAGGATACTTAATATGAGACAAAAATTAATAAACAAAATGGAGCCAGCTGATGCAACCCAAAAGTTTATTTAATCATTATTTTTGAGTTTAATCACAGTTTTTGAATATCTCCTAAACACGAGTATGCTTGGGGCGAATGCTTGAAATGCCCAACAATGCGCCGGCAAATAGCCACAGCATCACGGATAGCCCGCTGTGACAGGACTCCCTCGTGAACTACTAAATGGAGAGTGTGTGCCATGCACGGCACGCTGCGTATGTTGCAGTCTCTTATGGCCTTTTCTATATTCTTCGCATTATCGCGTAGTACGACATGCACTTTTTCTTCGGGTATGTTCCAAGCCTGTAACATGTCTTCGTATTTAGTGACTAAAGCCTCAGCAGTGTGTGAGCCAGGAAATTCCTGGGAGTGGAGAATCACTTGCCTCTTTTCAGAGTCTTCGGTAATCCACTGCGCTGTCAAACTTAACATGGACATAGGGGATACGCTAGAGCTCCAAATGTCCGTAGTTAAACGGAATTTTCGTGAAGTAGACTGTTTATGTGGCTGTAGACGATTTGATATAACTCTGGGAGAGCAACATCAGTAAAATATTTGCGCCATGGCAGTTTATATCGTGGTTTAAGATGTGCAGTTAGGCATTTAAATCCAATGTCTTCTGTGACTGACAGAGGCTGGTGGTCAATGCATATAAATTCCATTATCTTCGCGGTTATATCCTTAGCTTTCTTGCTGTCTGGTGTGTACAGTTCGTGTTTTTTCAGAATGTCTGTAATGGATGGCTGAGTGAGAATCGCATTATTAGTTACAGTTGCCTTTTTTGCAGTTGCCAGTTTTTCGTATTCACCATACGACTCGTGGTGGCTCGTTCTTAAGTGCCGAATGAGGTTCGTTGTATTAAATGTTTTGGACAATGCGCCTCCACATGAGATTTCTTTGGAACATAAACGGCAAATAGCGAATTTTTCATTGTTTCTCGAAACATCATAGTAATTCCACACCAGCGATGACATGACTGCGGCACCAAAACATTTACGTCCCCACTTATCGTGTACGTCCTCACGCATTGACGTCATCAATTGTGATCGGTTCCTAAGATCGGCCAAGTTTAACGAGTACCGATCGACTAAAATGTGATTAGAATCAGAATCAGAATCAGAATTAGCTTTATTCGCCAAGTGTGCGCAAACACACAAGGAATTTGTTGTGGTTTTTTAAGGTGCTCCTGGTACATACATACATACATACATATCTGACATGAGAACAGAGAAAAAACATTTAAATAAAATAAAAACGTAGAATAAATAATAATGTATGAATCTGGAACAGAAGATTTATGTACAGATTTGTGCATTATTCCTCAATATACAGCTATATAAATAAGAGATGTGCATGTGTATTTACATAAAAATACTACAGAAGTTTACATAATAATACTACACAAGGAGTCAATAATTAGAAATGGAGAAAGAAATACAGAAATGAATTGTAAAACCCAGGTAACGATTTATGTTTATCTGTTTAAGCTGAAGATGGCATTTGGGAAAAAGCTGTTTTTACGTCTAGATGTTTTAGTGCTCAGGGATCTGTAGCGTCTGCCTGAGGGGAGAAGTGCAAACAGGTTGTGTCCGGGGTGAGAGGGGTCTTGGATGATGTTTCCTGCCTGTTTCTTCACTCTGGAGATGTACAAGTCCTGAAGGTTGGGCAGGTGCACACCAATGATTCTTTCTGCTGTCCTAACAGTCCGTTGCAGTCTTCTTATATCTGATTTACTGGCTGCCCCAAACCAGACAATTATAGAAGAGCACAGAACTGACTCAATGACAGCGGAGTAAAACTGTGTCATCAGTGCCTGTGGTAGATTGAACTTTTTCAGTTGACGAAGAAAGTACAACCTCTGCTGGGCTTTTTTCACAATGGAGTCAATGTGAATGTCCCACTTCAGGTCCTGGGAGATGTTAGTTCCTAGGAACTTGAATGAGTCCACTGCAGCCACAGTGCTGTTCATGATGGTGAGAGGGGTGAGCGCAGGGGGCTTTCTCCGGAAGTCCACCGTCATCTCTACAGTTTTGAGCGTGTTGAGCTCCAGGTTATTGTGACTGCACCAGAGAGACAGCTGCTCAACCTCCTGTCTGTAAGCAGATTCGTCACCATCCCGGATGAGACCGATGACTGTGGTGTCATCTGCAAACTTCAGAAGTTTGACGGAGGGGTCTTTAGAGGTGCAGTCATTTGTGTAGAGGGAGAAGAGCAGTGGGGAGAGAACGCTTCCCTGGGGAGCTCCAGTGCTGATGGTGCAGGTTCCAGATGTGAGTTTTCCCAGCCTCACTAGCTGCTGCCTGTCTGTCAGGAAGCTGGTGATCCACTGACAAATGGAGGTGGGTACAGAGAGCTGTGACAGTTTAATCTTTAGGAAATCTGGAATGATGGTGTTGAAAGCAGAGCTGAAGTCCACAAATAAGATCCTTGCATAGGTCCCTGGTTTGTCCAGATGTTGAAGGATGTAGTGCAATCCCATATTGACTGCATCATCCACAGACCTGTTTGCTCGGTAAGCAAACTGCAGGGGGTCCAGCAAGGGTCCAGTAATGTCCTTCAAGTAGGCCAACACCAGTCTCTCAAATGACTTCATGACCGCAGATGTTAAAGCAACAGGTCTGTAGTCATTAAGTCCTGTGGTTTTTGGTTTCTTGGGTACAGGGATGATGGTGGAACATTTAAAGCAGGATGGGACCATACACAGCTCCAGGGATCTGTTGAAGATCAATGTGAAGATGGATGATAGCTGGACAGCACAGGCTTTAAGGCAGGCTGGAGAGACACCATCTGGGCCTTTGGCTTTCCTTATCTTCTGCTTCCTGAAGACTTTGCAAACATCACCTTCACAGATCTTAAGGGCAGGTTGAGAAACAGTAGGGGGGATGGAGAGGCAGGGTGTTGATGGCTGTGCTGTGGGACAGTTGGGGGGGCTACAGGGTGTCAGACCAGTCTTTTGTTTTTCAAACCTGCAGTAAAACTCATTCAGGTCATCAGCCAGTTGTTGACTGGCCTCAGGGCTGGGGGACGGGCTCTTGTAGCTGGTGATGGCTTTCAGGCCATTCCACACTGATTTAGAGTCACTTCTTGAAAGCTGTTTTTTTAGCTTTCCCGAGTAGTTTAACTTTGCCACTCTTATTTCCCTATTCAGTGTGTATTTGGCCTGTTTGTACAAGGCTTTGTCCCCACTCCTGTAGGCGTCCTCTTTGGTCTGGCGAAGCTATTTGATTTTTGCACTGAACCAAGGTTTGTCATTGTTAAATGTTAAATAAGTCCTGGTGGGTACACACATGTCCTCACAGAAACTGATGTAGGATGTCACAGTGTCAGTGAGCTCATCCAGATCAGTAGCTGCAGCCTCAAAAACACTTCAATCAGTAAGTTCGAAGCAGGCTTGTAAGTCCCGCTCTGCTTCTACAGTCCATCTCTTTACAGTTCTTACTACAGGCTTAGCAGATTTAAGTTTCTGTCTGTAGGCTGGTAGAAGATGAACTAAACAGTGATCGGAGAGTCCCAGCGCTGCACGGGGGACAGAGTGATATGCATCCTTTAAAACAGTGTAGCAATGGTCCGGTATATTGCTGTCTCTGGTGGGGCATGTGATGTGCTGTCTATATTTAGGCAGTTCGCGGGTGAGATGAGCTTTATTAAAATCACCGAGCACGATAATGAAAGAGTCCGGGTAACGTTGCTCTGTGTGTGTGATCTGATCGGCCAACAGTTCTAACGCCGCGCTTACACGCGCATCAGGAGGAATGTACACACCAGAATAAATGAGGAAAACTCCCGCGGCGAATAAAAAGGCTTACAGTTAATAAAGATAGCTTCCACGTTTGGGCAGCACATCTTATTTAAAACTGTCACGTCTGTACACCAGCCTTCATTGATATAAAAACATAATCCACCGCCTCTCGTTTTCCCCGACGACTCGGTGACGCGGTCCGCTCTGATCAGCTGGAAGCCCGTTAGATGAAGCGCGCTATCCGGAATGGTTCCATTTAGCCAGGTTTCCGTGAAGCAAAGCGCAGCAGAGTTTAAAAAGTCCTTGTTTGTGCGGGTGAGGAGTTGTAGTTCGTCTGATTTATTTGCAAGGGAGCGGAGATTCGCCAGATGAATACTCGGCAACAGAGTCCTAAAAGTCCTCGATTGCGTCGCTTGAAGCGCTTGTATAGGAACGCAGCCCCTCCGACTAAAATGTCCAGTAAGACGTCTGAATGTTCAAACGTTGGCAGAAAGTTATCTGGTGTGCTATTTCTTATGTCCAAGAGCTCGTTTCTAGAGAAGCTGATCGGAAAAACGTTGCTTAAGACAGGACAAACAAACAAAAACAGAAAAAGTACGAAGGAGCAACAAACCGAGGCAGCCATCCGCAGCGCCATCTTGAAAGATATCGGTATCGGCCGATACCGATCTTCGGCCGATCGATCGGACTCTCATCCCTATATGAGAGTTACTGTTACAAGGTAGTGGAAATTTGAAACTTGCACATCAGCAAACTGCGGTGCATTTGTGACAGTGAGCAGAATAAGTTGGATCCTGTTGGATCAGTTTCCGGAAAATGTCAGATTTTGGATTTTTGCTTTCCAGTATCCCGTATATTTGTTTTTAAAGATCCGGCATTAACAAGTGCATTAGATCGTGACAGTGCGTGCGTGCATACGAGACCGAGCAAGCGTGGGTTTATGTAGATGTATTTGGAGGTTATGTGTTGGTCGTTCTTCAGCTTTCTTATGTTCAAAATCGCTCTCATTGATTGGTGCTTACTGCTGAACCCACCCTCCAAACAGGCACTGCTCACCAAACATATTGTTTAGTGAGCAGTGGAATGTTTATAGAGAGTGTAATAATGTCAGAAATAATACCAAAGCAAGTCAAACATTACAATGCAGCCTATAAACATTATAAACACTATAAACATCGCTATACATTAGTTCTGTCATCTCAGTTCTTGATTTCCTTTCAGTGAACTTGTTTGCGGAGCGCCGCGCCTCACATCTGTTTTAAATCTGTTAATTATTTAAGTCAGATATATTTCGCATATTTATACCTTTGACATATATAGACTATGATTGTATTTTATTTTTATGACAACAAATTTTATTTTTTAAATCTAACTAACATATACATTTTCCATCATCCTGGCAATCTATTTTTGCCCCAAGGTTTGAAAACCTGTGCTCTAGGCTGTAGTTAGGTCTATGTAGAAACTTGTAAACGATGCTCTCATATGTGGCATCACCGTTTAGTGATGTCATTGAACAGTGTTGCCAACTCTCATGCATTTGGCGTGAGACACGCGCTTTCAGGCTCTGTCTCACGCTCTCACTCTTTCCATGTAAATCTCACGCCAAATTGGCAGCCCTGCTTGAGATTTTAAACAAAGTTTCAACTTTCAAATGTTGTATAGAGTTTAAAAAGTAACTTACATCCTTGTTTTTAATGATACTCGTACACACAATGAATGCAAGCAAATACTGAATTTAAAATGGTCCTAAAAAACATTCAGCTGCATTTTATCCCCTTATATGTGCAGTATATACATATAAATAGATATGGAATCGAGATCGTCAGCCCCAACCACCAACCCAACCCAACCCCCCATTCCAAAACAAACAAACAAAAAAATCTCACTTCAAGCTTAACTTAAAAGTTGGCAACCCTGCATTGAATGTCCTGGTCACAGCGCCTTTTAACTGTTGTTTTGGATCCGGCAATTGTCCATTAACAAATTAAGCACTGCCCATATGTGGCACTGTTTTGTTTTTGGGGGGGTTTTTTTGTAATATTTTTCATCCTCAACAAATCATCTGCTGCCCCCTGCTGATAAAATGAAGCTAATGCAGTTTGAAACGTATACAAATGACAGCTTCATTTTGCAACAGTTACAAATGGAAAAAAACAACAAATTGCAAGTACAAAGTGAACTATGTTTCAATATTTATATATCTATGCAGCAGAAATGTCTGCTCAGATGTTTTTTTATAAGGCTGAGACAGATGTCCCACCTCTCCGTCAGGGTAAGGGAGTCTCCCATATTGATAGAGGCTCCCTGATGCCTGGAAATTATTACAATTTATAGACAGTAAGAAAGAGACATCAGTGTACCCAGTAACCCAATGCACCCAATTTGTACCCTGTAAAAAAGCAAAAAAGTAGCATGTTGATCTGCTGTGATCACGTGCCCATGTGTTTGAATAATAATGCATTTAAAAGTTAATGACCAACATAGCTTTATTAAAACCATGAAATATTTTTTCACATGCATTTTTATTACATGAAATAGCTTCAGTTATACAAAACAACAACAACAACAACAACATTGTGAAAAAGGAAAACGCTGCCATATGGCAACAGTGTACCACAATGGAAAATGGTCCAAATTTAATAGAAAAACTAATTTATCATCAAAATCTGCCACACACACATGCAGACACATATACACATGCACACACACACTCATTGTTACGGTCACCGAAGGCTAACTCATCCTCATTGTCATCACATGGAAGAGCCAACTCTGCACTTTTCCTATTGCCCTTTCTGTGAAATGCTGTATTCATTTTCTGAAAAGACTAAATAATTTTCTTATTCATACATAAATACACATATACTACAATAAACACTTCAAATAATTAAATAACTGCAATCAAATTATTGATGTTACTATCTATAAAAAATCCCAATGGGGAAATACATTACTTCAATTCCACTGTGGTGCAGTGTTGTCATATGGCAACATACCTATTTTTCCGTAGTGGTACAGTGTTGCCATATGGCAACATTGATATTTTATCATTTTACAGAAAAACTGTTAGATAATGTTGATTTGTAAATAAAAATATGTAATTTACTAATCAAAGATGATGTAAAAAATCCCCCCTGAGAAGAGATGTTCAGAAATTAGGTTTACAGAGCAGTTTCTGGAGCACTTTAAAGGGTCATGAAACCAGTGTTGGGCAATAACGCATTACTTTGTAACACGTTACTGTAATTTGATTATTTTTTTAGTAACGGAGTAATTTTACGAGTTATAATTTCCAAATGAGTAATCAGAGTATAGTTACAAGCATGCGTTACCGCTGCGTTACATCATTGCAGACAGAATGTGCTTTATCATCTAGATTGTAAAAAGGGTGTTGGCTAGCACAGGTGACATCCTCTACCTGAGACCTACTTTGACTGGTAAGCGCCTGTGAGGCGGATACAATGAAAACAAAGTCAGCATGGAGAGAGGAAAGTACGCGTTCTGTAACTCGATAATACAATCATTGTTTTGAGTTTATATCTGTCAGAGGCAAGAACATTATTGTGCGTTGTCAATTAGAGAGGAAGAAAACCTTTTCAACCGTGAAAAACTCCATATCCAATTTTAATCACCTGAAAAGGCAGCTTGGCACATTAAAACTTCGTGAGAACGTACCGGGTGCATAGGGCAACGCATCAACTTCTATTGTCTTCACATGCACTCGACCATCAAGTCTTGTCCCGCGCCGCATTCTGTTGCATCGAGTCCAGCGGGAGTGTGGGTCTCCAATCCACTGGCACTGGACTCGACGCAACAGAGAGCGGCGCGGGACAAGACGTGATGGGCGAGTGCGAGTGCGGGCGGGCAGAGACTCTTGTGTGTGTCAAACATGATTTGCGGGACTCCCGCAAAATAGAAATATGTAAACATAAAACATTTAAAACAAATGAACTGCTATTCATGTTTTGCACAAAAGCAACAAGAACAACTAATATAAAACAAAAATGATTAACACGCGTAAGCATAGGCAGAGTTTCTATTTATAACACGTGTTTGCAGCGTTAAACAATGTTGATTTCTGGAATGCAATGGACAATCAGAGAATCCACTCACGGCTGGAAATGCTGTGCATTCTGCAACCACGCATGCAGCAGCCTATTACTTTTAATAACATGCATAATAATTATGCTGGGATGTTAGGCAACACACAAACTTAATATTTCACGTAAATTTTGTGGATGTACAGAAAAAAAGTAATGTAACTAGTAATGTAATTAATTATTTTTGAAATAAAGTAATCAGAACAGTAATTTGATTACTTTTAAAAGGAGTAATCAGTAATTTAATTACTTTTTCAGAGTAACTTGCCCAACACTGTATATGAACATGCTGTTGCACCTATTAACTTTTAAGGCTTATTTTGGGGCATTTATAATCCTTTTAATAAGTTGCGCTGAGTTGTAAAAACCGCTATTACACTCACCTTATGAATGAATCGCATTTCGCGAACTCTACTTACAAAGCAAACAAAAACAAACAGTCTCCTTTGATCCATTAACGTTTCTCTCAGTTATTGTACGCAATCTCATAGTCTGAAGCGTCTGTCATAGCAAATCAGCACACACTGTTGTGAATAATTAGACGAAGCGTCTTCTCATAGGATAAGAACGTGCAGCCTCATGAATAATTATGAGACACCGACGCGTCATCAATGTACTATAGTCCATTGCCATGTCACAAACTATGACGTCATCACAATGTAGATTTTAAACCCGGAAGATGAAAATAGAGCAAAAAAGCTCAAAATTAACCAGTTTTCTCCAACAATTAAAATTAATGGATGCTAACATTGTCATATATGATGTGCAACACAAACACCTCTGCTCAAATCTCAGAAAAAGTAGTCTGGGGTTTCATGAACTTTTAACAGATGTCATCCATGTTGGGGTGACAGTGGAAAAAAAGTGTTTTGGAGGAACATTCAAATGTGGTGTGGCTTAAAAACAGCACATCATTGGCTACCTTAAGGCCGGCCCTTTTAATTACCATATTGCAATATATTGTATTTTTTTCAGAATAACAAGGAAAGAAGAAGAAAGTAATGGTTGCCATATGAAATATATGTTACAGAAGTAAGAATGTTTTATATGATCATTATGTTTAGAAGAAACAATTAATTATTTAATTAATTATTTCATTTTTAGGGTTAGGGTTATTTCACTTATATTTGGATTCCCATTATCAGGAATCCTGTTCAGTTACAGGTCATGAAAGCAATAAGAAAATCTGTTGAGTAGTAATATTTCACAAACTGGTATGGAACGGCATAGTTCCGATGTGAGTAATTAATCACAGAATTTTAGTTTTATTATTTTGTATAGAAATAAATAGTGCATAATTCAGAGGTAAATATTGTTCACAGAGTTATGGAAATACACTCGTATTTTACTCCCATGACTGAAAGATGTCAATAAAACAGTGCTAGTTTAACCTCAGTAAAATAATTCAGAATCAACAGCTTATTTGTTAATTGAATATGATAGTTTGGGGTCTGTTGTTAATTTTAACCTTTACAAACAAGTGCCAATAAATATATATGTGGATCACATAATGTATTACAGTTATACTTTTGACCTTTCATGTTAGTAAAAGGGGTCGTCGGATGCCCATTTTCCACAAGTTTATATGATTCTTTAGGATCTTAATGAAAAGTTTATAATATACTTTGGTTAAAAATTCTCAATAGTAGTGTTAAACAACACCCTTTTTACCTTGTCAAAATGAGCTCTGCAAAAATTAACTGATTCTGATGGATTGTTCCTTTAAATGCAAATGAGCTCTGCTCGCCCCGCCCCTCTCTTCTTTCTGTGGAGTGACCAGCTGTGTTCGGAGATTGTTTACTTTAGCCGCATTTAGCCCGTTTAGCCGTAAAACTTGCTAACTGCCACGTTATTAGGAAAGGTGATTGCAGAGATTCATAAAAAAATAAATAAATAAATCACACTCACTTCTGCTATAGGTGAAGCTGGATCAGGAATGATTCACGCAACATAGACGCATTTATGTAGATCGGGATCACAAACAAATGTAATCCACTGCATCTCAGATTGGGAGTAAATCATGACCACTATGTTCATTATTACATCCAGCAACAGTGTTTGGAGACTCAATCAGAGATATTCTTGTCTAATTTACAATGGAAGTTAGACTGTTAAAGCTGATTCAGGGCGGGTCTGAAGTCGCTCTTGTCAATAAACTGTCGTGGGAGCGGCCTCCATCGATTTGACGCCACACCGACAGGCATCTGAGAATGGCTCGATTTGAAAGAGGGCATATTATTTTTACAGATTAACTAAAAACCATTGCATGAATTTTTATCATTATAGGGTAGATGTGTACATACACTGCCAACACACATTAATGTTCAAACAACATGTAAAATCCTTTGCATTCGATGACTCCTTAACAATATACTAAGTGAGAAATAATTGGAAAAAAGTATTTGTAAAGTATTACTATTCAACGGATCTAAATGTTTTTCTTATTGCTTTCATGACCTGTAACTGAACAGGATTCCTGATAATGGGATTCCGAATATTGGTGAAACTAAAAATTAAATAATGAAGTGCATAATTGTTTCTTATGAACATAATGACCATATAAAACATTCTTACTTGTGTAACATATATTTCTGACTTTTTTAGACCATGACAAGCTACACTAAATATAACTGCAGAAACAGGGTAATGCAGTATTTTATTTTTAAAAATGTCACATCAAAATGTCACAACAAAAAAAAAATCATATCAGGACACAAAAGATGCACTGTACAGAGACGCAGAACCTGATTTTACCAAGTACGACATGTTCCTGGATCAACATCTTTGTTGACCCTGGAACAACATTGTGAGTAACCAATCAGATTTGAAAAAACAGTTTATAGTTTTTGTGAAGTTTAGTCTTACAATCAGTGTTTGGTGCTCGTACATCAGTGTCATTCATCTATCATTTCCTCTGATTTTAGGGATTACTCATGGGTAAGGTTAGGTTTAGGTGTAGGGATGTGGTCAAGATTAAATTTTTGGATTAAAATGTCTAACTCGGCAAAATCAGGACGTGCGTACAGAGACAATACAAGCTCTATATTCAGTACAGTGTGTCTTATTGTAGAATGTGAAGAGCTGCTGGATTCAGTGCAGCAGGATAAAGGAGAGCAGAGAACAGCAGAGGAACAGGAAGCTCCGAGTGACGCTCTTAGCACCGTTACACAGGTTCCCCTCACAGCATGAGATGCTATGAACCTCACTAACTGATGCTGCAGAATCACAAATAGATTTAGAGATACAGCCTTTCACAACCATTGACTGGCCCCCATAACTCGCTGATGAAAAGAAAGAAAACAAATTTATCCATTTATCCATGCTGGAAATTAGTAAATTTGATCTGTCTAAAATACTCACAAATAAGAGAGGTAAAATTACAACTTTTTTCTTTTCCAGATTCTCACCTGTTGCTTTAAGGCAGCGGTCTTCAATCCCTGAACAGCTCAATATGTTTAAGCAGCTCTGTCCATCACAAGAGTAACATGTCTTTCCATTGGGATCATTAGAGGGATCTACAGGGTGAAATCATGTAATATTTTATTTTCTGTGCAAAATATAAAATCGAATGAAATAACACTCTGTTAGCTGCCCCATTCAATCAATTCACAACTGACAAGCTGCACCCTGTATTGTATTTCCTGATTGAATGTCCTTTGGAAATAAAATGTTTTGTTTTGTTGAGTGTTGATGTGCACATGGTCAGTCAGGCACAATACCTGGAGCGTCTTGGATGTTACACTTGTCTGTGTTACAGCACGCAAAAGAACTCTTTCCAATGCCGATGTTCATGGACCCACTTGCACAGTCAGCAGCACAATCTTTAACCTTCACTTTACCACTGATGTCACCTGAAAACAAGAATGATTCAGGAAAGACCAGTTGAACACATTATTTTGACCAAAAAATATATTTATAAAAATGTAGCATTTTCTTATTTCATATATTGATTCAATTTTAATACAAATTATATTGTAAGCATAACAATTTGAGAGAAACAAATTAAACAGCAGAAAAATAGAATATTATACTGTGATTACAATCATAAATTCTGAGAGGAACTCAGCAGTTCTGTGAGAAGTTACATTTCCAGTGAAACAACACCAGTAAAAAACACCAGCATCTCCATCAGTTAAATATAACAGTGAATTTCAGTCCATCATATTGGACTTACCAGATTGTGCTGTTGTTAAACTCAAACAGTTGTAAGATTCACTGGGACATGTTTTCAGCTTTTGATCTGAACAAGAACCCCTCACACTCATGCACTCATAACAGCTGAGAGAGTGTCCTTTAATAATAAAACAAAGATAGGCATTGAGAGAGAGACATTAATGATCTGAATTTGTACCCAGTAACATAACAGACACTATTAGTCTTTGTACTGTACCTGCAGTGAAAAGAACGAACAGGAGAAAAACAGAGATTTGCAGATCCATCTTTGATCAGGAGGTGAATGAAATAATGTGCCTGTTGACTGTTTTGTATAGCTTATCAGAAGGGGTGGGTCTTAATGAGGAAACGAGAGTTTAAAAAAAAGTAGAAACAGAAATGTTAGCTTACATAAAATATAATTATTTTACTAAGGAATTACAAGGAATTCTTAAACAAACCTTCTTAAAGGGATAGTTCACTCCCAAAATGAAGATTCTGTCATCATTTGCTCATCCTCATGTAATTTCAAACCTGTCTGACTTACTTTCAACTGTGGAACACAAAAGAAGGTATCTTATGTGTGCTTTTTGTCCGTAAGATGAAAGCAATAGATTATCTCTTTTTATTTGAAATAAGACATGAGACAGAAAGCGCACACACACACACACAAAACAAGGATATAGAATGTAGAGGAAAAACAGGATATTTTATATAGAAATATATTAATGGGTTTCAGTCATGGCGGCCGCCATCTTTAGGACCTTGCGTAGCCTCTCCTTGGTGATCGGAAACCAAAAAACACTTTACCAACAATGAATAACAATGTTTTTTTTTTTTTTTAAATAGATACATTTGGATTATATCCTTATTTACTGTCAAGTGAACTGTTGACTCCACTAAAGTTTAGTAAAAACGTACCATTTTGACCCATTTTGATACACAGTCCCATGAATATGAAGTACAATGTATAAATGGTTATTTTTGTTCTTTACTGTGTGGCCTGCTAATAATCATACTTACAAAAAAAAGTGTAAGTGGTTAAATGACAAGGAATCTTTAAGAAAGGAAAAAGGAAAACCCAACAGTAGTAATAATGATGACAATCTTAATAATATTAAGTAGAAAAGGGAAAAAAAGAATAAAAGAAAGTGAATGAAAGGGGGAAGGAGTGTGGCTAGACAGACTTAGGTGGGACATAAAACATCCAAGTTTTGTTTTCTGAAATCACATGACTAAAATTAGTGTGAGAAGTTCGTTTTAAACATATAGTTGAGTTATTATTGTGCTTGTTAACATTAGTTAGTGCACTGTGAACTAACATGAACTAACAATGAACGACTGTATTTTCACCAACCAACATTAACAAAGATGAATAAATACTGTAATAAATCTATTGTTCATTGTTTATTCGTGTTACTTAATACATTAATACATTAATTAACATCAACTAATGCAACCTTATTGTAAAGTGTTACCTTATTATTATACATTCCCAAATTGTTGGAAAACGGGGTTAGTTACCCCAGTGTTTAGGACAGATTATCCAACTAAGTGGCAAATTATAGGCCGATTTCAATTTTGCAAATTGTGAATTTCTTAGATACACAAAACTACTTATTGTGTCCTATGCAATTTGGGTTTCGTAATCAGCATTCGACAGAAACTGCTGTATGTTATTTTATTGAGCAAATTTGGCCAAAGTTAGACAAGGGTGGGGTTGTGGGTGCCGTGTTCCTTGATTTACAAAAGGCATTCGATACGCTAAATCATAATATTTTATTATCTAAATTATCATGCTTTAATTTCTCTTAAGATGCAATAAAATTGATTGAGTCTTATCTTACATCAAGGAATTCTCATTTAACATTTGAAAAACATGTTTGAAAAATAGGCTGTGCAGTGACACCTCAGTGGAGTCAACTTTCAATAGAAGCTTCAAAAATCTTTTTGAATTCTTTGATCTTTTCCCATTTTTCTTATTGTATTACTTCATGGTTACAAGCAGGAAAATCTACTCTTAGACCTTTATATACTTTGTATAACTGTGCTTTAAAAGTATTTGACAAGAAACCCAACAGATATCATCGTTTAATTATTAATAAGTACCATTTTTTTTTTTTTTTACAATTTTGTTGTGTTCTACAATTGTTGTTTAATGTACAAAAATGTTAATAAATCTTGCACCTTCACCCTTGAAATAATTAGTTTTCTCTTGTACTGAAAATATGCGGCAAACTAGAGCCTCATCAAGAGGTGATTGTGCAGCGAATTTTAGATTTACTGATTTTGGTCGTTCAGCTTTTTCTGTAAGAGCTGTTAATCACTGAAATAATTTACCAATTAATGTTAGGCAGTGTTTAAGCACAGTTTAAGTTACAACTGAAAATATGGTTAAAGATGAGTCAGGTGTGTGACTGTTGAGTATTTCTGTATCTTGAATGGCTACATAACTTTGGTGAGTTGTAAATTTGTATACATTTTTGAAGGGTGATGTTTTGTAGTGTAGGAAACAGGGGATTTTATTGTACATGGTATTAAATCGATGTTTTTGTTTTATAATTTGTTTTGGTACTCTCTTGCCCAGGGACAGCAGATGAAATTTAGCTTTGTAGCTAATTCTGGGGCAGTTTTTCTTAACTGTCTATTGTCCCTGTCAAATAATGAATTAAATAAAAATTATTATTATTATTATTATTATTATTATTATTATTATTATTTGGGTCTGGTCCAAAACAGGAAAAACATCCATGCATTTTCCATGCCTATGTAGAGTTATGGGGATTCTAAAGAAAAATTATATATTTTTTTACTTTTTAAATATATTTCTAATTATTATGGTATTAATTTCAGATCAGAACTAAGAACAAAACAATAATAATAGCAAATACTTAAATACTTTTAACAAGAATGAATGAATACATGAATGAATGAATAAATAAATAAATGTTAGAGAACAAAAAATGGACTGACAGAAGAAAAGCACAGAAAAAAATATTGGGGGAAAACTGCTAAATGCATTATGCGGACTTAAGGAAATTCAGAAAGGGCTGCCACAGTTTGAAATCATCAATGTTAGTTGGGCTCTAAATGATAATTTTTATTATTATTATTATTATTATTATTATCTTGCAAGTATCATACCCAGCAATAATACATTTCTGTTTATTAAATCTTTAAAAAAAAATTAACCACTAGATATTTTTTGGTCTTGCAACATAAGCTTAGATAAGTCTGTCTTTTGCAGTGCAAACATGTACTTGCAGTATTAATGGATTAGATTGATATAAGAGGATGCATGTTGTGAAAAACAAGTTACACAGTGACATGAGAGATCTTCTGAAAATTATAACCTAATGTTTATATTAACATTTGAATGTTAACTTGTAACATGTAACAAAATGTGTCTAAAAATGCATGTTTGTAGTTTAGTTGATGATGAGTCAGTTAGTAGTAAGTTAGTTGAATGATTGTATGTTTACTTTCTATGTTATTGCTATGACCTGAAGCAAACTGCTGAAAAAAAAAAAAAAAAAGAAGAAGGAAGGGAAATTAAATATAAAGGAAATTTGAGATGTCTTTTATATTGCAGTATTTTTTTTATTATTTGTTTAATAAAATACAGTTATTCCAATCCCCAAAGCACAATAAAGAGCAGCAGACCAACACAGCAAGTTCTATTTAGTCAAGTATAAATAGAAATGCATTTGACATTCACTTTTGTGGTGGTCTTTGCTGCAGTTGTAGACTCAGGAAGCAGTCCATCTGATCAAGACAATAAGGAAATTACTTGTAATTAATGCTGCTAATAGTAATAAAAATTGCATATTCATTGCTGATAAATTTCATCATCATAAAAACTCTTAATAAAATAAAATAAAATAAAATAAAAACACTTGACTAATTTATAAGATTCTCCTTTTTCTTGCTACTCAAGCTTATTTTCAGGAGTGCTCTAAAAAAGATGGTTCTTATTTGTTATTAACTGTTCTTTTCTATTCATTTTTGGTGAGAAGGCTTCCATACAGTCAAAAGAACAATCACCACATTTAAACTCACATGCTCCACTTTTGTTAAAACTTTTGCAATACAGACATGCCCATGTGAATGTAGTCAGGATGTGGGTTTGTGTGGGTATCAGTGAGTCTGAAAAAAATAAGCGAAATGCTTTTTGTAAGTCTCTTGAGCATGTATGCCAAGAAATATATATGCAAAGAGTTTCAACATTTTGGTTATCTTGTTATCCAATTTAAAATGTGCATCCAAAAGACAAAAAGGCGTACAATTTGAGCTACTGTTTAATGGGGTTGGGTGGGGAATAAAATTCGTCGTCAGGTTTTAATTGAAAGGATTATTATTATTATTATTATTAGGGGTTCGAGCGCGTAGCGCTGAAACCCTATTGTAATTGTTAAGATTTTTTTTATTATTATTATTATTCCGCGCTAAAACTGATCGTGCAGCCCAAACCGTAAGGCCTAGAGAGCTGAAACTTGGTCAGAAGGTAGTAGTCCTCCTCGCTACTCAGGCGCAAAGAACCGGCCCAATCGGCCTAAAGGTGGCGCTACAGCGCAAAAAACTAACTTTTTTCGCATTTTTGGCCGTAGCTCGTACATTTTTTGTCGTAGACTCAAAAACTTTACATCGCTGCGATCCTTGAGTCAATACGCACAAAAGTGCACTGGTGCAGATTTTTCGTACGAAGCCCAGTTTTTCCGCAAAATGGCCGAATGTCCGAAACCTACTTTCGCGAACTAGTCCTAGGTTTTTCGCCCGATCGGAACCAAACCAGTGCAGAAATGTTCTCTGGACACTGAATATCAATAATTATCAAAAAAAAGTTGAAATTTTGACTCACGGTCGAATAGGAATGCCAAAACGTTCTATGCTAACGTTAGCAAATTCTTACATTTGGCTATAACTTTTAAATGGAATGAGATATCTTCACCAAACTCGGTACACATGTGTATAAGCTCAATCTTTGGTCAAATAACAAAAATTGCACAGCTCTGCCACTTGGTGGCGCTATAAGCCTGAAAAAACATGAAAATGACTATACCTATGCAATCGTTGGTCCGATCGACCTGAAAATTGGTATGCAGTGTCTCTGTCCAATGTGCCATAAGGGCCTATGAGGACATTGGCATATCTCAAAAAACATGGCCGCCATAGGCCAATGAAGTTTGAGCACCCATTAGACAAGGTTAACGGAGGCCGATCGGAACGAAACTCACTGGGCATATTCGACTCATGGCCCTAAAGGTCTGTAAGAATTTTGAAAGAAATCGGCCACTAGTTGGCGCTAACGAGTTTTTTGCCCCTCTAACGTGCCTCACTCACGTGGTGTTTCACACATCCACACAATATGCATATCATTTGATAGATCTCCACATGCTGAGCAACTTTGCCTCAAGAACCATTGCTGTCAATCAAATCATTCATTAATTATTCACAAATATGTGAAAAACCTACTTTTGCGAACTAGTCCTAGGTTTTTCGCTCAATCTCGATCAAACCACTGCAGCGCAGTTCTCCAGACTCTCTAGATCAATAATTATCAAAAAAATGTGGAATTTTGTCCTTTGGGTAGCTATAACGGGGTCATTTAGAAAAGGGGCGTGGCCACATATACCCCAAAGCCTATCAAACCTAAACAAAAACTCAAAACTTTACAAAAGTTGGAGAAAACATGTGTCAGATGACTCTTAACAAGCATGTATAATTTCATGGAGATCGGACCATAGGTGGCGCTATGACAGTTAAAAAGGCTTCAACAACACGAAATTTCAAAAGTAAATTGCCTTAAATTGCTATAACATGCTCATATAATCACAGAAACACTAGAACTTCATACCATATGATAGATCTCCTCATGCTGAGCAACTTTGCCTCAAGAACCATTGCTGTCAATCAAGTCGTTTATGACATATTCACAAATATGTGAAAAACCCACTTTTGCGAACTAGTCTTAGGTTATTCACTCGATCTCGATCAAACCACTGCAGCACAGTTCTCCAGACTCCCTAGATCAATAATTATAAAAAAAAAGTTAAACTTTTGACTCACAGTCGCAAAGGGGCACCAAAACGTTCAAAAGAGGCGGGGCCACTTTTAGTAAAATGGCTATAACTTTGGAACGGAATGACATATCATCACCAAACTCAGAACACATATGTAAAAGCTCAGCCTTTGGTCAAATCCCAAAAATTGCGGAGCTTGACCACTTGGTGGCGCCATAAGAGCAAAAAAACTTAAAAATGGCTATAACTACGCAACCGTTGGTCCAATCGACCTGAAAATTGGTATGCAGTGTCTCTGTCCAATGTGCCATAAGGGTCTATGAGAACATTTGCGTATGTCAAAAAACATGGCCGTCATCGACCAATGAAGTTTGAGCACCTATTAGACAAGGTTAACGGAGGCCGATCAGAACGAAACTCACTGGGCATGTTCGACTCATGGCCCTAAACGTCTGTAAGAATTTTGAAAGAAATCGGCCACTAGTTGGCGCTAACGAGTTTTATGCCTCTGTAATCACGTGGTGTTTCACACATCCACACAATATGCATATCATTTGATAGATCTCCTCATGATGAACAACTTTGCCTCAAGAACCATTGCTGTCAATCAAACTGTTCATTAATTATTCACAAATATGTGAAAAAACTACTTTTGCGAACTAGTCCTAGGTTTTTTGCTCAATCTCGATCAAACCACTGCAGTAATATTCTCTGGACTCTCTAGATCAATAATTATCAAAAACATGTTGAATTTTGTCCTTTGGTTAGCTATAACGGGGTCATTTAGAAAAGGGGCGTGGCCACATATATCCAGAAGCCTATAAAACCTAAACAAATTCTCCAAACTTTACAAAAGTTGGAGAAAATATGTGTCAGATGATTTTTAACAAGCATGCAAAGTTTCGTGAAGATCGGACCATAGGTGGCGCTATAACAGTTAAAAAGGCTTCAAAAACACAAGCTGTGTATGGTAAATGGTTTCAAATGGCTAAATAAATGCTCATATATTAACATAAACACTAGATCTTCATATCATTTGATAGATCTCCTCATGATGAACAACTTTGCCTCAAGAACCATTGCTGTCATTCAAGTCGTTCATTAAATATTCACAAATATGTGGATAACCTACTTTTGCGAACTAGTCCTAGGTTTTTTACTCAATCTTGATCAGACCACTGCAGTAATATTCTCTGGACTCCCTAGATCAATAATTATCAAAAAAAAATTGAATTTTGTCCTTTGGTTAGCTATAAAGGGGTCATTTACAAAAGGGGTCTGGCAACATAAAACCAAAACAAAAACTCAAAACTTTCCAAAAATTGGTAAGAACATGTGGCAGATGACTCTTAACAAGCATGCAACGTTTCATAGAGATCGGACCATAGGTGGCGCTATAAGCTTCAAAAACTCTGGATTTCTATGGTAAATGGTCTCAATTTGCTAAAAAAAATGTTCATATATTCAAACATAACAGCTAAAAAGGCTTCAAAAACAAAATTTCTATGGTAAATGGCCTCAGATTGTTAAAAAATGCTCATCTATTCACACAAACACAAGATCTTACATTTACATTTGTATGATATATCCCCTCATTCTGAGCAACTTTGCATACCACCTAAAAGGCCTTAATGCTCGAACCCCGGTAATTGCTGCTTGCAGCTATATTTATTATTATTATTATTATTGCCACTTTCCTTACACACCAGTGCATTAACAAACATCAGTCTGTATTTAACAAATGTCAGAAACTGAGCCGAGGGGAAAAGAGAGAATGACTTGTTGTTGTTGTTGTTGTTGTTGTTGTTGTTTATTAGAACTGTGAGATATAATCTCGGAATTGCGAGAATAAAGTCAGAATTTTGAAGTATAATATCAAATTTACCTTTTTTTATTCCTTTAATTCCATGCCTCCATAGACTGCTACTTGAACCGCCCACAAAAACGTCATCCCTATTTAGGATCTGTAAGACTGTAAGAATCAATATAATCTATAATCATTTTAAATCTAACTATTTTATGCCTTATCCGTGTAATTCTCTAGCCGTAAAGGCTATCTCTCCCGGGTTTTCTGCAACTATGATGGACACATTACTCTCTAAACCACACTCAAAATATCTGCTATAAACTGATGAACATCATCACAAAACTGGCCTGAATGGGTACCGTGCCCACTCTAACACAGTATAAAGGAAAAGTATGACAAATAACATAATTTAAACATCACAACCTCCTTCAACCTGAATACAAGTGAGTAATGCAAACTCTATAAACAACTACGAGAACAACTATTTAGCGTATTTCCACATAACTTCATCATTGATAACTGTCTGCAGCTGTATTAATACTCTTTTTAATTAGTTTTAATCTTCTATGAAATATGCTAATAAACTGACTTTTTTTCATGAACTAGATTTTAACTGAACACGAGACGCGATTTTGAGACGTGATGCAATAACGACAATATTCAGTGACAGACATTTCTGGGATAGTTTTATAAGGAACAAGTTGTTCATGTCTTGCACACTTTAATGCTCGTTGAATGGAACATATACGCTGTCTTCGAACTGTAATCAGGGCGGAACGTCGCTATACGTTAGTTCTGTCATCTCAGTTCTTGATTTCCTTTCCGTGAACTTGTTTGCGGAGCGCCGCCTCGCATCTGTTTTAAATCTGTTTATTTAAGTCAGATATATTTTGCATATTTATACTTTTCATATATATAGACTATGATTGTATTTTATTTTTATGACAACAAATTTGATGTTTTAAATGTAAATCATCCAACCTGTGCCCTAGGCTGTAGTTAGGTCCATGCAAATACTTCTAAACGATGCCCTCATATGTGGCATCACCGTTTAGTGACGTCATTGAATGTTCCAAAACTGCTGTTTTGGATTCGGCAATTATACATGTACAAATTAAGCACTGCCCTTATGTGGCACTGGTTTTTAATTAATTAATTTATTTATTTATTTGTAATATTTTTCATCCTCAACAAATCATCTGCTGCCCCCTGCTGATAAATGATGCTAATGCAGTTTGAAACATATTCAAATGACAGCTTCATTTTGCAACAGTTACAAATGGGAAAAAAAAAACGAATTGCAAATTACAAAGTGAACTATGTTTTAATATTTATATATCTATGCAGCAGAAATGTCTGCTCAGATGGTCTTTTATAAGGCTGAGCCAGATATCCCACCTCTCCCACAGGGTAAGGGAGTCTCCCATACTGATAGAGGCTCCCTAATGCCTGCAAATTCTATACAATTTATAGACAGTGAGAAAGAGACATCAGTGTACCCAGTAACCCAATGCACCCAGTTTGTGTACCCTGCAACATTACAAACAGTATAGTCTTTGTATCTGCAGCGAAAAGCTAAAAAGCTAAAAAGCTTGCTAAATAATTATTTCCTTTTAAGTCACGTTTTTGAGAAACCATTCCATTCTCTTTCCTCATCAATATAATGTGTTGTAAGGACCTAAAAATTTGAAAGGGGCTATATGCGATTTTTCAGCCACTCGATGTCGCACACACACCGTATCCCAGATCAAAACAAATGTGCGCTGCGGCCACAAGTCTGCCTCCCTTTTGTTTTTTTGTTTTTTTTGTTGTTGTTGTTGTTTTTGTTTGTTTTTTTTTTTTGTTTTTTTTTACATTGCTTACATTTACTTCTCCTGTGTGTTCTTTCTAGTTGTCGTCTTGGGTTATTTTTGTTAATAAAAGGAAATGCTGCTTTGTGATCCACATCTCATGTTTCCTTAATAACCTTTTTAATGACAGCAAAAATAAGAATTTAAGTTCTACTTCTGCTTCTTTTAATTTTGCTAGCCTACTGCTTTTGCTACCATATTAGCAAAAAAGTTTTTATTACATGAAATTAATTCAATTATGCAAATTTAAAAAAATTTGGATTTTTAACCTTTTAACCTTTACAAACAAATGCCAGTAAATATATTTTGGGGATAAAATGTAACCTTCAATATTATAGTAATGAGTCAAATGAGAAGGTTTCTCCTATAATTTACAGATTTAGTTGTGAAATCAAATGTGAAATGTGGATCAAATGATGTATTACAATTATACTTTTGAGCTTTCATGTTAGTCACACAATATACTGAGTGAAAAATAATTGGAAAAAAGTATTTGTGAAATATTACTACTCAACATATCTAAATGTTTTTCTTTCTGCTTTCATGACCTGTAACTGAACAGGATTCCTGATAGTGGGAATCCAAATATTGGTGAAACTAAAAATGAAATAATTAATTGTTTCTTCTAAACATAATGATCATATAAAACATTCTTACTTGTGTAACATATATTTCTGACTTTTTTACAGCATGACAAAGTATATTAAATATAACTGCAGAAACAGGGTAAAACAGTATTTTATTAAAAAATGTCACATCAAAATGTCACAACAAAAAAAATCATATCAGGACACAAAAGATTCATTGTACAGAGAAAATACCAGCTCTATATTCAGTACAGTGTGTCCTATAGTAGAATGTGAAGAGCTGCTGGATTCAGTGCAACAGGATGAAGGAGAGCAGAGAACAGCAGAGGAACAGGAAGCTCTGAGTGACGCTCTTAGCACCGTTACACAGGTTCCCCTCACAGCATGAGATGCTATGAACATCACTAACTGATGATGTAGCATCACAAAGAGATTTAGAGATACAGCCTTTTACAGCCATTGACTGGCCCCCATAAATCGCTGATGAAAAGAAAGAAAACAAAAGTTTATCCATGCTGGAAATTAGTACTTAGTAAATGCATTCTGTATAAAATACTCACACATAAGAGAGGTAAAATTACAACTTTTTCTTTTCCAGATTCTCACCTGTTGCTTTAAGGCAGCGGTCTTCAGTCCCTGAACAACTCAATATGTTTAAGCAGCTCTTCGCATCACAAGAGTAACATGTCTTTCCATTGGGGACATCAGAGGGATCTACGGGATGAAATCATGTAATATTTTATTTCCTGTGCAAAATATAAAATCTAATGAAATGACTGTTAGCTGCACCATTCAATCAGTTCACAACTGACAAACTGCACCCTGTATTGTATTTCCTGATTGAATGTCCTTTGGAAGTAAAATGAGTGTTGACCTTAAAGATAGTAATTTACATATGGTCAGTCAGGCACAATACCTGGAGCGTCTTGGACGTTACACTGGTCTGTGTTACAGCACACCAAAGAATTCTTTCCAAGGCCCATGTTAATGGACCCACTCACACAGTCAGCAGCACAATCTTTAGCCTTCACTTTAACAGTGGTGCCACCTGAAAACAAGAATGATTCGGGAAAGACCAGTTTAACACATTATTTTAACCGAAAAATATATTTATAAAAATGTAGCATTTTCTTATTTCAAATACTGATTCAATTTTAATACAAATTATACTGTAAGCATAACAATTTGAGAGAAACAAATTAAACAGCAGAAATCTAAACAGAATATCATACTGTGATTACAATCATAAATTCTGAGAGGAACTCAGCAGTTCTGTGAGAAGTTACATTTCCAGTGAAACAGCACCAGTAAAAAACACCAGCATCTCCATCAGTAAAATATAACAGTAAATTTCAATCCATCATATTGGACTTACCAGATTGTGCTGTTGTTGTTAAACTCAGGCACTTGGAAAATCCACTGGGACATGTTTTCAGCTTTTGATCCGAACAAGAACCCGTCAGACCCACACACTCATAACAGCTGAAGGAGTGTCCTTTAATAATAAAACAAAGAGACATTAGTGATCTGTATTTGTACCCTTTGTAACATAACAAACACTATTAGTCTTTGTACCTGCAGTGAAAAGAACGAACAGAAGAAAAACTGAGATTTGCAGATCCATCTTTGATCAGGAGGTGAATGAAATAATGTACCTGTTTCATTGGCCATTTTATAGCTTATCAAAGGGGTGGGTCTTTATGAACTAATGAAAGCTAAAACTTTACTAGAAACAGAAACTTACATAGAAAAGTAGCTACAAGGAGTGTGCTTAAACCAAAACTTGTTGAGCTTTCCAACCACCAAACCTGTTTGACTTATACTTTCTTCTGTGGAACACAGGTTTTTGTCCATAAGATGAAAGCAATAGATTATCTCTTTGTGTTCTGCATAAGAAAATTGTGCATAAATTGTTATATATGAATACTTTGTTTTGTTTTGTTTTGTTTTATTTATTTATTTAAAAAAGCATACACAGACATAGAAAAACAAGAATATAAAATGTAAAGGAAAATATATGTTAAGTAAATATATATTAAGTACAATGCATAAATCATTCATTTGTTACCTTTACTGTCACCACAGTGAATAAAAGACAGTGAACGAAAGTAGGGATGGGGAGTGGCTATAGATAGACTTGTGGCCTGTGAGCCCACACTGGGTAAGACAAGTTTCATTTTCTCTGAAATGAGACATTCAAAAGACAAAAACTGGTCTTGTAATATATAAGGTAATAAATAGGTAAGACACACCAGTTGGCAATATCAAGCAGCAAAACTTTTTAAAGAAGGATTTTAAAGGAAAAAAGCTGTTTAACTGGAAGCAGATGACGCCAGAAGCCAAAATTAAATTTACAAATGGCTGTGCACACTCATATGGGAAAAATAAGGCCGATAAAAGTTCTATTTCTGATTTGCTACAGCTTTTGTACTACAAACACTTCCACCAAAGCAGCATGTTGATCTGCCAGTCATGTGTCCTTCATGCTTCATGCTTTTGTAACCCCGTTACGAAGTAGAAGAATTTAATTTAAAATAGGAACAATCAATACCTAAGTTACTCTTTCTTAAAGCCAATCAAAATACTGTATTGCATGTTGTCCTGCCTATCGCCTTCACTCATAGGTTAAATCTATTCAAGCAAGTTAGGTTTTCAGACTACGCAGATCGCACCGTCCAGAGCACGTCTTTTTGTTGATTGAAGAAAGAGTTATGTATATATTGTTAGGAGATCGCTGTGGAACAGCATCGATTGCTCATCTGTTTCCTTAATCAAATTCGATGTGTATCTTGGTGAGTTTTGTCAGTTATTTTGATATATATTAAGCGATTAGCCTAATTGGCTAAACAACATGCCGTGTAACTGCGTAGCATGCTGTCAGTAATTAAGATCAAGTTACAATATTGTCAATATTACAAATGGCTGTGCACACTCATATGGGAAAAATAAGGCCGATAAAAGTTCTATTTCTGCTTCTTCCATCTGATTTGCTACAGCTTTTGTACTACAAATCTTCCACCATATTGGAGGAAAAGCAGCATGTTGATCTGCCAGTCATGTGTCCTTCATGCTGAGAACTCTCTTCATGTGTTTGAAACTTATTTTTATAAAAGGTCATGTCACATGCAGATTAAATATAAGGAGGATAATATGCGATAAATATTTTCATCAGATTAGAAATTGATTAATAAACACTCCAACAAATCTGCCGTAACACTTTGTATAGTTCTAATCAAATCCTCATCCAATGTGCAATGGTTTGTTGCTAATAATATTTGTTAGTGTGCATGGATCTGGATCCACCGGAAATATAAACATCATCTGGGTACCTTTGGGGGTACTCAATTAAACATACTACTTTTTGGGAAACACTGCAGAATGGTTAGTATGTGAATTGTGATGAGCTGTGAGGTAACCCACTGTAGTAATTTAAAGGTGCTACATAAGATTTTTACATATATAGAATCAGCAAACAACAAAAATAATGAGAAAAATTCAAGACAAAATAAGGGAACAAAAAGAGAAACTGTATTAAGATAAGTTTCAAGAAGGGGAGGTGCAGTGTAAATATGTGGTAAGTTGGCAAATAAGGTTCCTCAAAAAATTCCATGGGATGTGGGGTGGAGTTGAGCAACACCCACACTGTAAAAAATAATTTGTTGAGTCAACTTAGAATAATTTGTAATTTGTAAGTTCAGTCAACTCAAAAAAAAAAGTTTATTCAACCTGAAATGTTAAATTATACTAAGTGATAACTTAGATATTTGAGTTGAATCAACTTAAAGTTTAAAGGCAGCTGGGTTACTTACCCAGCTGTTAAGTTTAGCAAACACAAATATCTAAGTTGTTACTTAGTACAACTTAACTTTTCAAGTTGACTAAACTTATTTTAGTTGACTCAACTTAAAATTTTAAGGCAGCAGTGTAACAAATTATTTTAAGCTGACTCAACAAATTGTGTTTTTTTTATTTTTTACAGTGAACCCTCTGGTTGTGTTCAGGCCAAATTGACCCAGAAAAGATTTTCTTTTTCCCGGAAATACTAGTTAACTCAAACTTACTGATTTTGTTCCTCAACAAAAGTATATCTCAGAATTTTTTTTTTTCAAATTTTATTTCACTTAGTCACACTTGTGGTGTTCCCAGTCAGAAATGACCGGACTCCAAACAACTGGTTATAAATCTGTCATTATGCTATATTATCACTAAAGATGAGATTCATTCTTTTTGTCAACTTGTTTTCTTTCATTTAGGACTTGTTTTGTGTTTCTATTTGCATCTGATTAATCGTAGGCCTCATTCTTCTGAGAGAAGGTACCTCGTTTTTTGAGTGAAAAAAAAATCATTTTTATGAATAGTTTTCACAATATGAGAAAAATTATAAAGATTTGCACGGTTTCTCACACTAATGTGCTTGAATGTTTAATCAGGAAGTCTGCTTTTAAATGCTTTTATTTTTTACACAATTGCAAAAAGTCACACTTGTGGTGTTCCCGGTCAAAAATGACCAGACTCCAGCAATTGCTTATAAATCTCTCATTATGCTATATTATCACCAAATATTGGATTCAATCTTTTTGTCAACTTGTTTTCTTTCATTTATGACTGGTTTTGTGTGTCTGTTTGCATCTGATTAATTGTAAGCCTCATTTATCCAAAAGTAGACATCTAATTTTTTGAGTGAAAAAAGCATTTTTTGTGAATAATATTCATTATAGAGATAAAAATGTATGAACATTTGTACTGTTTCTCACACTAGTGTGCTTTAATGTTTAATCAGGAAGTTTGCTTTTAAACGCTTTTATTTTGTACAAAATTGGACAAAGTCACTCGTCAAAAATGGCCAGCCATTGAAAGTGAATGGGAAAGATCACAAAAAACAGGATCTTTATTTTGAAATGATTTTATTTTCTGAAAAGGGGCACAAAGTAACACTTATGCTGTTCCTGTTAAATCTGACCATTGTGACATACAAGAAAGAACACAATAAGATTATTTACATTATAACATTTCATGGAACAACAAACCAAAACTGTTATATTTTAGTTATATATATCCTGCACACTGACACTGTCAAACTGAGACAATATCATGAAACAACAAGCTGAAGCTCTCTCTGTGCTAAAGCAACTTTCATCTACTCTGTGAGAACATGAAAGCCTCAAAAACTAGGCTAAAGACAAGGCAGTTTGAGCGTGTGAGTGTGTGAGACGTTTATCACAGAGAATTATCATAAAAGCATATTGCATGCAATAGGATGAAGTAGGTATAATACTCACAATAGTGTGTGTGTGTGTGTGTGTCTGTGTGTGTGAGATGCGAGTATACATGCATATGTACACACACAGGTCCAAGGCTTTTATGTTTGCAAGCACAAAATGCTCCTGAACACTAGTTGTTTCCCTTACTTTCATTCTTCCCCATTCACTTTCAAAAGCCTGCATTTTTGACAAGAGTACATTTGTGCAATTTTGTACAGTTTTGTCTACTTTCGGATAAATGAGGCCTACAATTAATCCAATGCAAATAGAAACACAAAACCAGTCCTAAATTAAAGAAAACAAGTTGACAAAGATTGAATCCAATATTTAGTGATAATATAGCATGATGAGAGATTTATAAGCAAATGTTTGGAGTCCAGTTATTTTTGACCGGGAACAACACAAATGTGACAGGAATCCGAGCACAACCAGAGGGTTAAGAACATTTGCATCATCTTATGTGCACAAGGAATCTTGCTGTTTGTAATCAAAAGGAAGGTCATGAAAACTTTAAAATGTTTTGTGCCCTTTGTGGGGCTCAACAATAACACAGAATACTATCCGCACAATATCGGATTTGGATCGGTCTGATTATATTATATATATATACAGGTATACATACATATATAATATATACAGGTGCATCTCAAAAAAATTAGAATATAGTGAAAAAGTTAAATTTTTTGTTTGTAACTTATTTCAAAAACTGAAACTATTCTAGATTCATTACATGTAAAGTGAAACATTTCAAAAGTTTTTTGCTCATGAAAGTAAAAAATCCAGTATCTCAAAATATTAGAATATTTACATTCAAGTTTCATTAAATGTCCATCCCGGGTATCTCTTGTTCTTTGAAACCACAATAATGGGGAAGACTGCTAACTTGGCAATGGTCCAGAAGACTGTCAAAATGGCTGAAAAACTAAATTCAAATTTTGTTCATAAATATATTTATAATTCGAATTATATTCGAATTTAAAATGCATAATTTCAGTTAGGGTGAAAAAAGGCTGTGAGGCCACAAGAGGGCGCATGGAGTAAGATATTACTAATTCACCTTTGTACACTAACACCAGTTGTTGTTGTTGCAATAATACTATTTCATAAACAGTTCATACATATTTTTTCAAATGTCATGGATTGTCCCACCATCATGGTTCTGATACCACCAGATTTCAGACAGTCTTGTCTATCCATATCTGAAAAGATATCCCCCCTAACATCAGTATCTTTTGAGATACAAATATAACAATTTAATCCATGCAAAACAATTTTTTTCTTTAATATGAAGGCTAATATAAAACATATACAACAAATATCATGTCAAATTATGGCAGATCTGGATAGCCCTGACTGTCCTGAAAAAAAAATCACAATATGGTGATATCACACAGTATGGTGATATCAGAACCATGAAGGTGGGACAATCCATGAAATTTGAAAAAATATGTATGAACTGTTTATGAAATAGTATTAATGCAACAACAACGACTGGAGCTAGATTCAAAACCAGATTACTCCAACATACTTTGTTGTACAGATAAGCCACTAGCATCATCTGAAAAGGTGTGTCCTGCTATTTATTTTGATATGTGTTACCCTTGGAGGCTACAAGCACTGTGCGACTTATTCAGCTATGACTCAGCTGTGTGAAAATGAGTGAAGAAATGATCAATGATTGCATCTTTGTTTAATTTGATGCATTTTCAAATCAAGATTACTCCGACCATCTTTGTTCTACAAGCAAGGTATTAGTGTCACTGTGAAACAGAAGGTCCACTCTTTCATTTTTTTTTTTTTGTGATAGCTGATACCTCAATCTCAGGGGTTATTGATGGTCACAGGTATAATCGAGCAGTAAGGCTCCATCCTGAGACTAGCATGGAAAGGTTTTCATCCATGGTTAGAACAGAATCATCAGGAAGATCTTATTCACTTGGAAGCAACTTTGCAAGCAGTCGAAAACCTGTGTGAAGAAATATCTCAGAAAAGATTTGAGGGAACCCTCAAGCAAGATTCACATCAGTGCATTCTGACACGATTCAGTGAGTTCCTCAACTACCTTAGAGAAAACAGTGGTCCCCTGTCTGCCTTCTGAATGTCTTTGCTTAGTCAAGAGAGGGAAAGTGGATGATGCATCTTGCAGCAATCAGAGCAACCATTCTGTGGTGTTTTGCTTATGATAAGCTAAACTATGCCAGATATCTGACATACTACTATGCTCAAATGTCTCGTCTGGAGGTGGATCATCCTGGTGTTCATGCACACTTTATAGAGGGTGAGTATTCTGTCCAGCTGGGCAGGAATAATCCCTTTGGAAAGATTCCGGTAAACCAGACAATTGAGGAGACTGTAAACAAGGACACCCAGACTGCTGCAGCCGAAAAACTGGAGCAGTCACCAGAAGCTATCTCACTTTAGAAAACAGAAGTCAGTATCTGAGGCAACTCAGGAAAATGACAGGAAATGAGTCTACAGAGTGTTTCAGTCATCAGGATTTACAGAATCCCGTGATAGAGAAGGAAAAAGGCAGATGTAAATGAACTTATGAAGAGAAGCTGGGTAAACCCTCTAGGCCCAGATCAGTCTGATATCATTGGTCTTTCCTCACTGGAGAGCAGGCATAGCCTATCAGCATTCAGAAGTGAACGTTTAGAGAAAGAGTCACCTGCAACCAAGTTCCATGACAAAATGAGAAAACAGAATCTGAAGACATTCTCAAGCATTAAGAAAAGTGCTAGAGTAAAACAAGCACAGAAATAAGAGGTGGTCTTGAAAGCTGACAGAAATCTCTTTGGGCATATGATCATTGCTTCACAGAATAGAGAACTAAAAGGTGATGGCAAGACTTTTGGAGAGATTGCTGGTTCTGTGCTGAACCTAGCGTTGCACAAAGGAAGAAACAGTAAGCTTTAGAAACAGTGCAGGCTTTTTTAAGGATACTGTAGATGTGGTGTGAGAGATACAATGGTCCAGCAAGTATAGCATTCAATGGAAGAACATTGCTCCGGGACACAATGTGCAGTGGAGAAAGCTGTTAAGGAATACAGTAAAACAGCCTTGATAACATTCATCGTGAACCAGTGGAAGCTAGCAGAGAACCGAGTAAAGCTTCAGAACAAGCAGCTGTTTGCAACCTGTGGAGAGAGATGTTATTGTCAGACCAAAAAAGACTGGAATGTTGTTAAAGAGCTGAAATCTTCCCATGAGGAGGTGGATACCCTTATGTTTTGTGATCAGTGATATCCCACGCATGGTTGCGATGTGTTCATTGTTAACCTTAGTTTTTTTTTTTTTCTTAAAAAACGCCATTATTTTATTTGAAAAAGTTAATCATTTTATTTTATTGACAAAATATTTTAGTTTGTCTTGTATATTTTTTTTTTCATTCGATCAGACAATATTTTAAGCTGTCATATGGTCATGTTACAACGTGCCCCTCACATGTTACAATGTACCCCACATACGGGGCATGCTGTCACTTTTCACTTCCTTTCTTTTGAGGTAAACAACAAAAAACGTATGCACTGTAATTATGAAACAAAGCGACATATTTGTAATAGACAAGCGTGAAATTAACGTGGATAAAAAAATATACTTTGAACTCCACGTGGATTTACACAAACTGAGAAATTCAAAAAGTGTTAGTTTGTACCCCGCGCTCCCTTACGCAAGTTTTGAGTTATCCTGAATTTGCATGCAGCATAGAGAATGTCGGAGAATTGTATAATGACAGCAGTTTGTTCATTTAGATTATTTTCCTGGCCGACAAACGAAGCTTTTTATTCTTTTAGAGCGTTAGATTTATATGCGCAAATACAGTGGCGGCTGGACAACAGAGGGCGCTAGGGCGCCGCCCTCCTTGACCACGCACACAAAATAATAATTATATAAATGATTTAAATGTATATTTGTATGATGTGATATATTAGAAATTAATCTGTGGAAAAAATTTAGCCATTCAGCGTCCTCAAATTTTATCTTAAATGGGCAATTTTTCTGTTGCCCCAAACTGCTAAAATCAGGGCTGGTCTGTATGGTGCAATTTTCAATTATGTGACAATGGCGAACTCAGGTGTCGTTAATTCCGGACACGAACCTAACGTTAACTCTGTAAAATCTCTACTCCAATGTCTGTTTGAGAAAAGAACTTTGGCAGAAAAACTGAAGGTAAAGGGTCTGGGTCCAGATTAGCCTGACCTCTTAATCAGAGAGCAAGCAAGCGAAAAAGGAAAGAAGTACAAAGCTACTCCCTCTTTCTGTTTTTCCTGGCATTGTTTCACAAGATCATGCCAAATGTAGACATGCTATTCAACCAGCTGCAGAAGAGGAACATCGACCCTGTTTACATTAAAGCAGCTGTCCAAGGATTCACAGACAGCATGCTGGCAATCAGGTAAATACTTATTATCTGATAAAGCCGTTGTAGTTAGAAAGATTCGTTGTCTGTGAAATCTTAATTGTGCCTTGCCATTAAAGTGAATCCCCTCACCCAACCCTAAACCTACCCCTTACAGAAAACCTGTTTGCATTGTTACATTTTCAGATAAACATCATTTACTATTTTTAATTATTTTTTTACATTGTGGGGACCGCAGATAGTAAAAAATTTCAGGTTTTACTATCCTCGTGGGGACATTTGGTCCCCACAATGTAGCAAAAACAAGTACACACACACACACACACACACACACACGCACACAAAGATGGCATATATATTATAATTATAAAGAAACAGATGGTTAAATACCAACAAGGAAGAGAGTGAAAAGTATTATGTTTTCCCCAAAACAAATTCAAGATCCATAACATTTGAGGTTGTTTAGTATGGGCGTTATATTGTAAATAATTATTCCACAAAATGTAAATTCATTTTTTACCCATAATAACCGTTCTTGCAGTGACTCTTTGTAAATGTATTATTTTGGGAACATTTGCCATTCAGAATATAGAAATTCACAACACATGTCGTTATCTTGCTTCTGTGTGTAAGTGGATATAACATTAGTTATTAGTGACAAATAACTTGTATCAGACCAGTCCAGTAGCATAAACCTAGCCACTGTATTAAGATATTAAGCAATAGTTTGACCAACTAGCAGTCTGCCAAACAGTATAAGCTTAACAGTCTACTTTTTAATTAAGCTAACTAAAAAAGAACTGTCTAGAAGAAAATAATTACATCACTAACTTTTAAGACTAGTCTAAGAAAACTATGTAGCTGGCCTCAGTATTTCACAGATTACATATAAAAAATAAATAAGTACATAATATCCGTACATGTAGCAGAAAATAGGTGGTTTATTTATTGAAATGCTACTGTAGACCTTGTTTTGTTTAGGAAACCAATAGCAAATAAGTTGAATGAATGAATGAATAAATACATAATTTAAACAATTCAAGTTTGTACATTCAGGTTTCGAACATTTGATGAAACTTAAATTTAAAAGGAAAATGTAATAATTTTTTGCAAAGATTAAAAACAAAATGTGTTTGCAGTTATATATTAACAAGGTCATACTCATGTATATTTAATAAAAACAAGAGTAACACAAAAAATCTAGCTTGTATTGTTGTGTTACTTTTGTCCCAACCAATGGGGTCGAAAGTAACAATGTGCAATTGTTCAAACTGAAATTATACTGAAGTCTTTCTACATTTTTACAAAATACCACCTGGTATTAATAGACCACAGTTCTGAGTTATAGGCCACAGCAAAAATATATCTCTGTCTACAACTTTATCTTTTTAAATTATGTTTTTCTGAAAAATGGTACTTTTGTCCCCGCTCTCTCCTACATACTGTATAAATTAATGCTGTTGTTTGCAAATATAAGGTTAAAGAGTGTTTTTAGAGGAAGATCAATTTCTCCCTCATGAGTTTACTTCCTCTTTTTGGACGGGGTTCGTATTTCCGTGTCGTAAACTCTAGGGACAAGGCTTCTAAATCGGGGTGTTTTAGAGGCGTGATATTTAAATGATGATTATTTTCAGCCACCACATTTATCAACATACTATCATTCGTAAGACGGGATTGGCGGCATACAAATATTTCATGAATCACACGTGAACTCTGTTGTGACAAATACAACAAATATTGCTTAGTGCACCTTTAATGATCATACATGTTTCTTCTGATCATAATGATCATATAAACCTTTTTTTATTTCTGTATTTCTGACTTTTTTACAGCATGACAGGCTATATTAAATACAACACAACAGAATGTCACAAAAATCTTATCAGCACTCAAAAGATGCATTGTACAGAGAAAATACAAGCTCTATATTCGGTTCAGTGTGTCTCATTGTGGAATGTGATAAGGGGTGCTGGATTCAGTGCAGCAGGATGAAGGAGAGCAGAGAACAGCAGAGAAACAGGAAGCTGTGAGTGACCCTCTGAGCACCGTTACATAGGTACCCCTCACAACATGAGATGCCCTGAACATCAGTAACTATTTTTGTGGCATTACAAATAGATTTGGAGATACAGCCTTTTAGAACTTTTAAATGGCCCCCGATATCCGCTGATGAGAAGAAAGAAAACAAAAGTTTATCAAAAAAAAAAAAAAAAGGTCAATTTGATCTGTATCAAATGCTCATAAGAGAGATAAAATAACTTTTTTTATTTTCCAGATTCTCACCTGTTCCTTTAAAGCAGTGTTCTTCACTCCTTGAGCAGCTCAATATGTTTGAGCAGCTTTGCTCATCACAATAGTAACATTTCTTTCCATTGGGGACATTAGAGGGATCTACAGGATGAAAACAAGTATTCTTTTATTTTATTGTCTGAACAAAATAGAATATCTAATGAAACAACAGTCTTTTAGCTGCTCCATTTAATTCATTCACAACTGACAAGCTGCACCCTGTATTGTCTTTCCTGACTGAATGTACTTCGCGAGTAAAATTAGTTTTGACCTTAAAGAAAGTTATTTGCATATGGTCAGTAAAGCACAATACCTGGAGCATCTTGAGTGTTACACTGATCTGTGTTACAGCACACCAAAGTATTCTTTGCAGTGCCGACATTTATAGATCCACTTGCGCAGTCAACAGCACACTCTTTAGCCTTGATGCTACCTGAAAACAAGAATGATTCAGGAAGATTAGTTCAACACATTATTTTCATGGAAAATATATTTATAAATGTCAAAATGTAGCGTTTTCTTATTTCAGATATTGATTCAATTTTAATACGAATTCTATTGTTAGCTTAACAATCGGAGAGAAACCAATTAAACAGCAGAAATCTAAATAGAATATTCTGTGGTTACAATCATAAATTCTGTGGTGTAAAATCAAGTTACAGTACATTTCCAGTTAAGCAACATCAGTAAAAAAAAAAAAAAAAATACCAGCATCTCCATCATTCAAATATAACTGAATTTCAATCCATCATATTAGACTTACCAGCGTGTGTTGTTGTTGTTAAACTCATGCACTTGGAAAATCCACTGGGACATGTTTTTACTTTTTTAGTTGTACAAGAACCTGACACACTCAAACAGTGGTAACAGCTGAAAGAGTGTCCTGTAGGAATTAAACAAAAAAAGGCAGTGAGAGAAAGACATTAGTCATCTGTATTTGTACCCAGTAATGTAACAAACGCTATTTGTCTTTGTACCTGCAGTAAAAAGAAGGAACAAAAGAAAAACTGAGATTTGCAGATCCATCTTTGATCAGGAGGTGAGCGAAATAACGTGCCTGTTTCAGTGTCCATTTTATAGTTTGTCGAAGGGGTGGGTCTTTATGAGCAAATGAGAGTTGAAACAAGCAATAGATTATTTCTTTGTGTGCTGCATAAGTGTCACGAGCGCGGTCTCTGTGGCTCCCCCTGTCCCGCACGAGCGGGAACCTTCACCGGAATTCTAAACTACATTTCCCATCATCCCATGCCCGGGGCTCACCACTTCCGGTTCCGGGTCTCTCAGTTCACGTCCCCTCTGGCGGCCGCGGCCATTTTAGCGTGCTGCTTCGGCTCGCCCGTTGCGAAGTTTTGTTTGGTTATGCCTTCAATCCTGAGCGTTTTCTTATCGGACTGCCTTACTGTTGCCAACCGGACTGTTAACGTTGTGTGTGAACCTTTGCTGCCTGCCTTTTGTCGACCCACGCTATTCACTCGGATTATTGTGTTTGCTCGCTGCCGGCCCCGACCTTGTGCATGGACTCTTACTATCCCTCTGGACTTGCCTTCACCACAACCGTCTGCCGTTGTCGACTTACGCCTGTTAACGTTGTTGGATTTAATAAAGCTGTTGCATATGGATCCCACGTCTCACGATTCATCCATAACCGCGTCACAATAAGAAAGTTGTGCATAAATTGTTTATATGAATGCTTTATTTTATTTTATTTAACTTACTTTTTTTGGTTGTTTGCATGTTTTGAGGAAAAATATGAAATAAGACATACACAGACACACAAAAACAAGGATATAGAATGTATGTGGGACATCCTGTTTCAACCTCTTTTATAAACAGATCCAACAAAAGTTTCATTTTCCAAGTTTCATTTTCTCTGAAATCATGAATGGTCAGATTTGTGATTTATTTTAATCACATTCTCAAAAACATGACTAAAATTATAATGTGAAATGTTTTTATATTATATTATTATTATTGTCTAGTCCAAAACAGGAAAAATATCCATCCATGCATTTTCCAAACCTGTTCTGTGTAAGGTTATGAAGATGCTGAAGACTAGGTAAAATATACTTTTCTTAATTTGTTTTTAAATATATTTCTAATGATTATGGTTTGTGATGGTCACAGACAATTACCATTGTTAACTGAACATGGGGGTTTCTTGGACAACACAGCCGAGTTGTTTCTGTTATTTCCTGTTCAGTGAATAGAATAATGATCTCTTTTTGCATTTTATTGAGCAGAGTGTTTGTTGTCAACGCTTTGATATGCTGTTTCTTCTTGATTCTATACGTATGGGAAAAGGTGTAAAGTGTTGTATGTGAGTATGTCCCTCCCCATGGGGTAATGGTACTGACCGCCAATATAAATGTGTGTCCCTTTGTTTAATGGAGGTTGGTGTTTGTTGCTGCAGTGGAGAGTGTGGCCTGAGGGCTGTTAACATTTTGTATTTTGCATTCTTTAATAGTTTATTTTTTTCTGTTTTGTTGTTGAAGCTATTTTTGAAAAGATAATATTTTTGTATTATTGATTTTGAATTTAATTTGAATAGAAGATTCTTTTTTTTTTTTCTCTCTCCCTAGCTTATTTATTCATTGTTATATTTTGGGTTTGGATTATTTTTGGGCCAGTTTAAATAAATATTCAAGCATACTTTAAACTTTTTGTATTCACTCTGCCTCTGTTTTGTTTGGCCATATAGTTTCTGTGCCCAATTTGACATGGTTTAATATTTTACGTTGTTTTAGTTGAAATTAGAACTAAGAACAAAACAACAATAATAGCAAATAATAATTAAATCCTTAAAGAAATTACTTAAATACTGAAAAAAAAAAAAAAAAACAAAACGCAAAAACAATTAAGCTCTAAAGAACAAAAAAAAAAAATGGACTAACAGAAACAAAGCACAAGAAAACATTTTTGGGGAAAACTGCAAAGGCATGCATTATGCAGACTAAATGAAATCCAGAAATGGTTGCCTGAAATCATCAATTTTTGTCAGGGTCAAAAGAATTAGTTAGTTGTTTTAATTAGCTGCTGTTAGAGGTGCAGAACGAAGGTATAGGCTATGTTGATGAAATTGAATTAGTAGTTTTATTCTAAACATGCACAAAAGAAAAAAAAAACATATTTAGTCCCTTTGCATTTATTCTGAAAAGCAATAAACCAATGTTTAAGGAAGTGGTGTGGTGGTTTCTTTTGCAAAACAATCAATCATAGCAAAAGAAAAACTCCAACCAGTGGATGTTTGTGGAAGTTCTAGTGGACATAAACTTGCATAAACACGCAAGTGTTTTTCGGTAGTTTCAGCCCGACGCAGTTATCATTTTGACGTTGGTTAAATAAATGCACCGGCGTCCATCTGTCAATAGTGCTTGTCTGAAAACGAGGTTTGTTTAGGCTTATTGCTGGTGTTTGTCATTTTGAGGCAAATTAAAACAATTGCGCTATTGACCAACCTGGTCAATGGCGCCACCAGGGGGTGGCCAGGGGTGGCCGTGGCCACCCCTGGCCGACTCCTGGCCACCCCACTGGCCAGTATAAATTTTAGTAGCATCAGTTATGCATCATCCCTAATGCACAGCCAGGCAGGCAAGCCGCTCTAGACCTTCGATCGCACACAGTAGCCAGCCCTCTCCCCCGCCCCGCCCCTCCGTCCATGCCACTGTTGCGCGCTCAGACAGCAACAGCTCAGCGCGTGCCCGTCGGTCAACAATTTCAAAAGAAGTTAAGAAAGAAGACAAAGAAGACTACCGGTAAGTAAATAAGTCAAAAATATTCTTTAGTAAAAGAAGAAGGGGAATTATGTGTCGTGACATGTGCTTTTTAAATTCCAAATGGTTACAGTATACTGTTACAGCAGCTTTTTGATGTGCTTTTGACACGTTTTGACAAGAGTTACCTAGCTAACGTCGTTATAAATAAACGTCGTTGCAATAAATGTACACCTTATGCCAAATATAATTGCAAAATAAAAAGAATTGTTGTGCAACTCAAAATGTTAACTGTACTGTTATTAGTCTATGCACATTATATCATTAGTAACATTAAATATAACACAATAAACTAAAGTATATCAGTAGGAGTTTCCTTAAGTCTTTCTGATAGTTTTCTACAGGCCGGTTTACTACAACAGTAGAATAAAATTCTGAAATTATGGTTTATAGTTTTGGTGTGCCACCCCAAGATTTTAAGTGGCCCCATCTGGCCACCCCTATGAAAAATTTCTGGAGGCGCCACTGAACCTGGTCTAAAGTCAATGGCTCAGTATTTATTTATTTTATTATTTCTATTATTTCTAGGGCCCTAGATGTCTAAACTGCTCATTTTAGATGCTTCTACTTCCACAGTAAAGAGAACATTCAGTATAAGATGTAAACTTACTTTTGAGTTTTTTTTTTTTTGTTTTGTTTTTTTGAGGGCTTGTTTGAGCACATGTTTTGGCATGTATGTGTCTGTGGTATTGTAGCTGTTGCTAAGTAGGACAAAAATCATAATTTTTTTGTAAGTCTCTATCTACATTTTTTCTGTTGGAATGGGCACGCCGTTTGTAAATGTTATAGGTCAGGCTTCTGGCCTCATCTGCGATATTGCAATGTGGTGTTTCTTAGCATGTTATTTTAATGCATTTCCTAATTTAATACACTGGTTTGTAGGTCAAACAGTTGGACCGTTTACTGTTTGTTGTTATTTTTGTTATTTCCCCAGGGCCGGCCTGTGGTGGAATAGGCAAATGCTAGGGGCGCTGCCAATCCCTAGGGGCGCCAAAATGTGTGAAATTTATTATTTCATAATATAGATATATATATATATATATATATATTTTATTACCAACACTACTTCAATACTATGAATACTTTAAAATTTTACAAAAAAAGAGAGATCGTCCCTAAAAAAACATAACTATTTTTTTACTCTCCTGACTCACCCCAGTTCGAAGCATGATCAATCTTCCCCCAAACAGCCGCACTTCCTTATACATCAGTTACCTCATAGATAGTCATAGATGTTCACTAATAAATTATCACTATGTCAAAAAGACCGAAGACCTCTGGAGCCCAGGGAAGAAAAAAAAGAAAAGAAGAAGAAAAACGGGACAAAGACAGAGGTAATGTGATGTAATGAATGATGATCATATAAATAAACTAAACAAGGTAAAAGTTTGTGAACAAACTTTATGTTGGCCTCGTCTAAAAGTTTAAAATAGGTTAATAACAATGTCTGGAGTTCCAGAGATCCGAGATTTTTTGTGTCACATGACAACTTGTTTTAATAATATTTTTATGCTATAGTTTGGGTATTTATGGTATTTTTAATCATTTGAATTGGCTAATTTAGTAATGTTTGTATATAACTAGGCTGATTAAAAATAGCAACATTTGTTAAAGATGTACGTTTCTCAGTTTAATTCGTGGCGATAACATTAGAAAGAGCTATAGTTTAGTAGAACATTGATGCCATCTACTGAAATTGAACACTTCAAATTTATTTTTAAGATTAAACAGCAAAGTTACTGTATGAAAGAGGAGTGTTTAAACAAAACTGTATTAGTTTTGTGCAGGAATACCAGATGTAATTATTCTTGCTGTTTGTGTTTAGTTCATAATGTGACTTAGGCAGCACCTACATTTTTATAGTTTCACTGGAAATAATTTAAAATAAGGTTAATTTTCAATAATAAACATTAACACAAATTATACTATTACAAATGTATTGTTTATTGTTCGTTCAAGTTAACACCCAGTAGTCACACATACTCCTCCTTTTCTCTCTTCAGATGCACAGCTATTCAGTTTCAATGATTATTGGTGGAAAGGTCTGCAGAACCTTATTTTACCAAGTACGGCATGTTCCTGGATCAACATCTTTGTTGAACCTGGAACAACATGGTGATTAACCAGTCAGATTTGAAAAAACTGTTTATAGTTTTTGTGAAGTTTAGGCTTACAATCAGTGTTTGGTGCTTGTACATCAGTGTTATTCATCTATCATTTCTTCTGATTTTAGGGATTACTTTTGGGTAAGGTTAGGTTTAGGTGTAGAGATGTGGTCAAGATTAAAATTTTGGATTAAAATGTTCCAGGGTCAACAAAATACGTTGACCCAGGAACACATCTAACTCAGCAAAATCAGGACGTGCGGAAAGGTCTATGAGGCAAGGGGCGCCAGGTAAAATCTTGCCTAGGGCAGCAAATTGGCCAGGGCTGGCCCTGTATTTCCCTATAGTGGACAATAAAGCATTAAATAGGCTTACACCCATAGGCTTACTTCTGCATTAAAGAAAAAGGTGAATAGAGAGTGTATGTTGAATATAGTAAATCTAAACCATTGTCAGTATTTCTTGTTATTCAGTCTACAATGTGCGTCCTAAAGGCAAAACATACAAGTCGGATTTTTGGATGAGTTTGTTACACAAATGTCAAATGGAATGTATATTTCTGAAGCAATGTACATCATGAACCTGAAAGTTTTTTTTGTGCAGATACAAAATAGCCTGCACTTTTTGCTGGATTCTGTTGTATAAGCTTACAAAACAGCATAGTTGTGCATTTATAATGCATGCATTTGTAGGAGCTCTTCAAATATATTTATGTATCAGATTCATATGAGAGGATGCATATTGTGGGAAGCAAGCTACACAGTGGCATGAGAGGTCTTCTGAAAATTATCACAACCTCATGTTTCATATTAACATCTGAATGCTAACCTTTAACACATAACGTAAAAAAAACCTCCTCGTTCATTTATTGTATAAACGGAGCAAAAACATAATATAAATGTCTAAAAATGCATGTTTGTAGTTTAGTTAAATGATAGCGTTTACTTTCTATTATTGCTATGAACTGAATGTCTGAAGCAAACTGCTGAAAAAAAAAAAAACAACAACTTGGTGTAGCAAACTCTTTTTAAATTTATTTTTTTAATACTTTATTATATTCTATAATAAAATTTAGGAAAATACATATTTAAATATAGAAAAAAAGGAAGGGAAAATGAACTATAAAGTTAATTTGATTGCAGATATCAATTTTTTTTTTTGTTTCAATTTTGTCTTTTATAGTGCAGTGTTTTGTTTATAATTTGTTTAATAAAATACAGGTATTCCAATCCCCAAAGCATTGTTCACTGAATTTCGTATGATCCACTCCAACACACACCAAACTTACATATTTGCTTTATTAGAAGTAAGTTTTGCATCAGAATGTTTTGAAACTGATATTTCAAGATTAAAGAAAAAAAAAAACACATACAAAGTTGTGTTAATTAAAATCGATTTAAGTTCTTGTAATGCAGCAGGCCCTTGTTATTTCTTGGCTGGACTACTGCAATGCTCTTTTGGCTGGACTTCCATCATGTGCAATCAAACCTCTACAAATGATTCAGAATGCAGTAGCACACCTGGTCTTATGAGCCCCAAAGAGCCCTTGTCACACCACTCTTTATCTGTATCTTTATCTGTGCACTGGTGTCAAACTCAGTCCCTAGAGGGACACACAGCTGCAGTTGGAACTAAACTCTGCAGGGCTGTTTGACACCCCTGATATATCACATCGAACTTGGGACAATTGATGTTTGCATACAGATCAGCCACAGGGTCCACCACACCCTCTTACTTCCACTCTCTCTTCTGTGGAAGGGTGAATGCCCCCCCTAATGCCCTGTACTAATTAATAATTTTGAGCTGTTTGATGTCAGCAATTGGTTTAGGTATAGAAAAGATCATCTGCTGCCACCTGCTGTTTTAAACTGTATTTAAACCATTTTTCCCTTGTTTGAATAATTAAATAATTGTCATTCATGTTTGTTCTGAACATGATGATCATTTATTTTTATTTCAATAAATAAAAAGTTTTTATTTGTAGTGTACATTTCTAAATTTTTACAGTATGACAGGCTGTATTATGTTTAACCTTAGAAACAAGGTGGTGTAGTATTTTATTTCATAAAATGTCACATCAGAATTTCACCAAAAAAATCATATAAGGACATAAAAAAGCTGCTGTATTCAGTGCAGCAGAACAGCAGAGGAACAGGAACCTCTGAGTGACACTCTTAGCTCTGTTACACAGGTTCTCCTTACAGCATGAGATGCTCTGAACATCACTAACTGATGTTGCAGTATCACAAAGAGATTTAGAGGCACAGCCTTTTACAACCACTTACAGGCCCCCAAAACTCCCTGATGAAAAGAAAGAAAACAAAGGTTTAAAAGTTGGAAATTACTAAATGTGATCTGTATCAAATGCTCACATATAAGAGAGGTAAAATTACATTTTTGTTTCTTTTTTTCAGATTCTCACCTGTTGCTTTAAGGTAGCGGTCTTCACTCCCTGAACAGCTCACTATGTTTAAGCAGCCCTTCCCATTACAAGAGTAACATGTCTTTCCATTGGGGACATTAGAGGGATCTACTGGATGAAATCATGTATTGTTATTTTCTGTGCAAAATTTAAGATCTAATGAAATACTCTGTTAGCTACATTATTCAGTTCACATCTGACAAGCTGCACCCTGTATTGTACTTCCTTATTGAGCATCCTTTGGATGTAAAATGAGTGTTGACCTTAAAGTGATTTTCATATGGTCAGTAAAGCACAATACCTGGAGCATCTTGGACGTTACACCGGTCTGTGTTACAGCACGCAACAGAACTCTTTGCAATGCCAATGTTTATGGATCCATTTGCACAGTCAGCAAAACTTTATTTTAAACTTTATTTTATGCATGTCATCTGAAAACAAGAATGATTCAGGAAAGACCAGTTCAACACATTATTTTGACGGAAAATATACACTGCTCAAAAAAATAAAGGGAACACTAAAATAACACATCCTAGATCTGAATGAATGAAATATTCTTATTAAATACTTTGTTCTTTACATAGTTGAATGTGCTGACAACAAAATCACACAAAAATTATCAATGAAAATGAAATTTATTAACCCATGGAGGTCTGGATTTGGAGTCACACTCAAAATTGAAGTGGAAAAACACACTACAGGCTGATCCAGCTTTGATGTAATGTCCTTAAAACAAGTCAAAATGAGGCTCAGTAGTGTGTGTGGCCTCCACGTGCCTGTATGACCACCCTACAACGCCTGGGCATGCTCCTGATGAGGTGGCGGATGGTCTCCTGAGGGATCTCCTCCCAGACCTGGACTAAAGCATCCGCCAACTCCTGGACAGTCTGTGGTGCAACATGGCGTTGGTGGATGGAGCGAGACATGATGTCCCAGAGGCGCTCAATTGGATTCAGGTCTGGGGAACGGGCGGGCCAGTCCATAGCATCAATGCCTTCGTCTTGCAGGAACTGCTGACACACTCCAGCCACATGAGGTCTAGCATTGTCTTGCATTAGGAGGAACCCAGGGCCAACCGCACCGGCATATGGTCTCACAAGGGGTCTGAGGATCTCATCTCGGTACCTAATGGCAGTCAGGCTACCTCTGGCGAGCACATGGAGGACTGTGCGGCCCTCCAAAGAAATGCCACCCCACACCATTACTGACCCACTGCCAAACCGGTCATGCTGGAGGATGTTGCAGGCAGCAGAACGTTCTCCACGGCGTCTCCAGACTCTGTCACGTTTGTCACATGTGCTCAGTGTGAACCTGCTTTCATCTGTGAAGAGCACAGGGCGCCAGTGGCGAATTTGCCAATCTTGGTGTTCTCTGGCAAATGCCAAACGTCTTGCACGGTGTTGGGCTGTAAGCACAACCCCCACCTGTGGACGTCGGGCCCTCATACCACCCTCATGGAGTCTGTTTCTGACCGTTTGAGCAGACACATGCACATTTGTGGCCTGCTGGAGGTCATTTTGCAGGGCTCTGGCAGTGCTCCTCCTGTTCCTCCTTGCACAAAGGCGGAGGTAGCGGTCCTGCAGCTGTGTTGTTGCCCTCCTACGGCCTCCTCCACGTCTCCTGATGTACTGGCCTGTCTCCTGGTAGCGCCTCCATGCTCTGGACACTACGCTGACAGACACAGCAAACCTTCTTGCCACAGCTCGCATTGATGTGCCATCCTGGATGAGCTGCACTACCTGAGCCACTTGTGTGGGTTGTAGACTCCGTCTCATGCTACCACTAGAGTGAAAGCACTACCAGCATTCAAAAGTGACCAAAACATCAGCCAGAAAGCATAGGAACTGAAAAGTGGTCTGTGGTCACTACTCCTTTATTGGGGGTTTCTTGCTAATTGCCTATAATTTCCACCTGTTGTCTATTCCATTTGCACAACAGCATGTGAAATTGATTGTCAATCAGTGTTGCTTCCTAAGTGGGCAGTTTGATTTCACAGAAGTGTGATTGACTTGGAGTTACATTGTGTTGTTTAAGTGTTCCCTTTATTTTTTTGAGCAGTGTATTTATAAATGTCAAAATGTAGCATATTCTTATTTCAAATACTGATTTAATACTAAATATAAGCATAACAATCTGAGAAAAGCAAATTAAACAATCCATCGTATTGGACTTACCAGATTGTCCTGTTGTTGTTAAACTTATGCACTTGGAAGATCCACTGGGACATGTTTTTACATTTTGATTCACACAAGAACCCATCAGACCCGTACACTCATAACAGCTGAGAGAGTGTCCTTTAGTAATAAAACAGAGAAAGATGCATCAATAATCTGTATTTGTACTCAATAATATTACAAACATTATTTGTCTTCATACCTGCAGTGAAAAGAACGAACATTAAAAAAAAAAAATGAGATTTGCAGATCCATCTTTGATCAGGAGGTGAATGAAATAACATGCCTGTTTCAGCACTCATTTTATAGCTTATCAAAAGGGGAGGGTTTTTATGAGACAATGAAAGCGTTACAGACATAGACGTTACTAGAAACAGAAGCTTCACCTTACATAATTTACATGGCAGTTAATGAAAAAGGGAATCTTAATTAGGAATTACAAGGAATGTATAAAACCAACCTTCTTAAAGTTATAGTTCACCCTAAAATGAACTTTCTGTCATCATTTGCTCATCCTCCTGTCATTCCAAACTTGTTTGACTTACTTTCTTCTGTGAAGCACAAAACAAGATATTTTGTTTTGTTTAATAATGTTTGGCTCCCAGCATATCTCCTTGTGTTCTGCATAAGAAAGTATTATATTGAAAACATGCATTGTTTCTATATGATTATGAATGCTTCATTTTATTTTGTTATATATACTTTTATTTGAGAAAAAAAATGAAATAAGACATAAGACAGAAACCACACACACACACACACACAAAAGCAAGGACAAACATATGAAGAGTTCAGATGCAAAAGCCTCTAAATCTGTCTGACGTATTTAAATTAGCATTTCTTTCTGGCTAGTTTGTATAGGTTTCTATGTAAGTACTGGTACTTCTGATTGGGCTGAGGCTTAAGTTTAGCGAGTTTGAAGTAAAAGTATTTGATGGACGTACACTATGTGTCAAGAGCATTCACTCAGTATCATTATCTCATTTTTGGCCGAGATGGCTTTTAGCTGGTTTTGCATCTAAACTCTTCATATATACAATAAATATACAGCGTGAAGAGGTTCCACAGACCTTCAACATATATGACTAATAATATTAATAATAAAAAAAATGCATTTACAGAAAATGTAGAGGAAAAAAATCTTAATTACGAGCACACTGGTTTGTAGTGCAAATAATTTTACCATTTACTGCACATTGTTATTATGTTCGTTATTTCCCTATAGGCAATACTATAACACAAATGTCATGCCAATAAAGCAACTTGAACTTGGAAAAAAATGATTACTGCTGTTGTTACTTTTACTGTCTCCACTGCTATAATCACAATCATTCCAAAAAGTGCACATGCCAAAGGGGTCGTAGTTATAACGATGACAATCTTCATAATATCAAGTACTGATATTTAACCAGTTTTAACAGATGTTTAAACAAGCGCATGTTGTTATTCTTCTCGCTATTTCCCTATATTATATATTATCCCTATATATGGATTATATTGTATAAGCTTACAAAACAGCATATATTGTATATTTATAATGCATGCATTTTTAGGAGCTCTTCAAATATAGTATTTATATATCAGATTCATATGAGAGGATGCATGTTGTGAGAAGCAAGTTACACAGTGGCAGAGAGGTCTTCTGAAAATTATCATAACCTATTGTTTTAAATAAACAATTGAATGATAACCTTTAACATGTAACATAAAAAACCCTGCTAATTAATTTATTATATAAATGGAGCATTAACATAACATAAATGTCTAAAAATGCATGTTTGCAGTTTAGTTGAATGATAATGATTATGTAAGGATTGCGCACTTCTCACTACAATGGAACTATAATTAAGTGCAAGTGCAATGTTTTTTTTTTCCCTTCTGTTACAATGTATTTAGTTGGAAACACAATATCCCTTGTAACTCAGAGATCAATGTACTTTTATCACAGAACCAAATGTCCTTTTGATTCAGAATTTAAATCCAATATTTGTTCAGTAGTAAAATCCAGTGTCTTTTTAGTCCAATCAGTATAAGTGTATTTAGGAAAAAATACGGGAAAAAAATCGAATGAACCTTTCAAAATTAGAATCAGAGCTTTGATTAAAAAAAATAATAATAATAAGATGTTCTACCCGAGTAGCATTTTTTTAAAGTGTGATGAGATCTCCAGCACTTATCTGTGAGATGAAATGAAACCAGATTGAATGGAACTGTTCCTGCTGATAAGGACTCCTGGCACACTCTGCTCATTCGCCATGATTTGTGCTCAGATTTTGTAAACCGTACTTTCAGTTTTTGAATCTGTACCCACAAATTCATAATCCGTGCGCATGCTTTCGCAATCCGTTCCCACAGGTTTGTAAACTGTACTCACAGATTCATTGTAGAAGAGCAACAAGCTCCTAGGTGGCCTACGTGCTAACGAATCATATTGTACAGGTGCATCTCAAAAAATTAGAATATTATGAAAAAATACATTTTTTTTATTGTAACTTAATTTTAAAATGGAAACTTTCATATATTCTAGATTCACTACATGTAAAATGAAATATTTCTAATTTTTTTGTTTTGTTTTAATTTTGATGATTAGAGCTTACAGCTCATGAATGTCAAAAATCCAGTATCTCAAAATATTAGAATATTTCCTAAGATCAATTAAAAAAACGAATTTGCAAAAAAAGAAAAGTTCAAGTTTTTTTTAAGTATGTTCATATATGCACACAATACTTGGACGGCAGCACATATTACAGCAAATGACTTGCTCCTAGCACAAATTACAGCATCAGTGAAGTGTGGCATGGAAGTGATCAGCCTGTGGCACTGCTGAGGCACTGTTGAACCTTCAGATCATCTGTATATTGTTGGATTGACTGTTTCTCATTTTTCTCTTGAAAATATCCCATAGATTCTTAATGGGGTTCAGGTCAGGCATGTTGGCTGGCCAATAAAACACAGTAATATCATGGTCAGCAAACCACTTGGAAGTGTTTTTTGCACTGTGGGCAGGTGCTGAAGTCCTGCTGGAAAAGGAAATCAGCATCTCCATAAAGCTTGTCAGCAGATGGAAGCATACAGTGCTCCAAAATCTTCCGGTAGACAGCTGCATTGACTTTGCACTTGATAAAACACAATGGACCAACACCAGCAGACGTCACGGCACCCCAAATCATCACTAACTTCAGAAACTTCACACTGGACTTCAAGGAGCTTGGATTCTATGCTTCTCCAGTCTTCCTCCAGACTCTGGGACCATGATTTCAACATGAAATGCAAAATTTACTTTTATCTGAAAAGAGGTCTTTGGACCACTGACCAACAGTCGAGTTCTTTTTCTCCTTAGCCCAGGTAAGATGCTTCTGACGTTGTTTTTGTTTCAGAAGTGGTTTGGTTGCCCTTTTCCTGAAGACGTCTGAGCGTGGTGACTCTTGATGCGCTAACTCCGGCTTCATTCTACTCCTTGTGAAGCCCTCCCAAGTGTTGGAATTGGCTTTACTTGACAGTATTCTCAAGCTTGCGGTCATCCCTGTTGCTTGTGCACCTTTGCTTACCCAGTTTCTTCCTTCCAGTCAACTTTGCATTTAATATGCTTTGATACAGCACTCTGTAAACAGCCACCCCATTCAGTAATGACCTTCTGTAATATACCCTCTTTGTGGAGGGTGTCAACGATTGTCTTCTGGACCATTGCCAAGTTAGCAGTCTTCCCCATTAGTGTGACTTCAAAGAACAAGTGATACCCAGAATTTATACTATAGGGATGGTCATTTAATGAAACTCAAATGTAAATATTCGTAAAATTTTTGACTTTCATGAACTGTATGCCCTAATCACCAAAATTAAAACAAACAAAAAAAACTTTTTAAATGTTCTACTTTTCACGTAATGACTAATTGACGTTTTGACTAATTTGTTTCTCTTTTGTAAGTCGTTTTGGATTAAAGCTTCTTCTAAATGCATATGTAACCTAAATGTAATAATAACAAGAGTAATAATAAGTTCAGATGTAGTTGCTGTTTACGCAGTCACTCTCCATTCCCACATTATAAAAGTTCAGAAGGGGCGCTGCACTGTGGCGACCTGTAGAAGCAGTAACGTCAAAGTAGCAACCGTTTGTTTGTTTGTTCGCTGTTTGTTTGTATGAGTTAAAGTTCTTAAAGTTCCTACTTAAAATTCTTCACTTCATTGCTTTTAATGAACCATCATAATAATTTATCACACGGTCGTGAACTACTTGATTATCTGGTTACTATTTGGACATCTCGTGAGAGGACAGCGTGGGAATGGAGAGCGACTTCATTATAGTCCGGACTTTCTTATGGAGTGCCATGTTTTTGAGTACAGCGCGTTGGATCAAATCCACGACTGGCCTTTGGAAATCTTAAAGTGCCCCTATTATGCCATTTTAAAGGTTGATAATATTGTTTTAATAGACTCCCAAAACAGGTTTACATGTATGCAAGGTCAAAAAACACTTCAGTTTTCTCCAAAAATAGATTTAATTTTACCCCATTTCTAAATGATTCCTAAACGATTCGTGTGAAGCAATTCGAAGAATCAGTCTCTCTAAACCCCTCCTTTCCGTGAGGCCTCACTGCTGTGATTGGTCAGATGGCGCAGTCCTTTATGATTGGTCTACCGCGTACAGCGTGTCGGAGAACGAAACGGCCATTGCCATAACTGACTGACAGCCTTGGATACTTGTCAATACATAAAAAGATGGCATCGATTTTGCCATACCAATTCGAGCCAGAGTCTGATGATGAAACGACTGAAGTGGCTGATCGACATGTTAACACGGTCTACCTTGGAAAGTGCTCGCAATTTGCTTATGTAAGCGAATCGGGCACACCTCTATGTTGTAAATTCTATGCTATAATGCATTAAGGCGGCTTTCACACCGAACGCAGAAAGCACTGCGCTGGCCGGTGGGTTCAGTGCAGCCTTTCAGAGCGCAGCGGCAAAAGTTTATTTGAACAACTTATTTGAACTTTGTCCGCTTTGGTCGAGGCAGAAACAAGCCATCCTCGCAGGGCGGAAGACATTGAAACGAATGGGTTGCATAGCACAGCGCTTTCCACATTCGGTGTGAAAGCCGCTTCGTACGCCATCCTTTATCATTACTTCAACTAATGAGACAGTCAAGCTGCATCAATCACAAATTGTCAGACTACAGTGGGTCCACAGCTGAACAACAGAACTACAGAAGCGTGAGTTAGCCGGTTAGCAAGACATGTGCAGGGTTGTTACACAACCTAACATACACAACTACGTATTTTGAACGATCGCCAGAAAATACAATCTTTGTAGATTCATCTTTTGGAAGTGAATATAAAACAGTTTTACTCAGAGCGTATGATACAGCGTCTTCTGTATAATGTACGTGTAAATTTCCATGTGACGTAAACCACATGGAAATTTCACTGTTTGTGGGCGGACAAGTTGTTCGCGACGTAGAACGTGGGCGGCCATTAAGCAAATGTGTTACTTCGTGACGTGTGGCCGTAACAGAAAAAGATTCGAATTCCTGACAACTCGTTTAGGCAAATGTGAGCCGACTCTTTTTTTTGATAGACAATAACTTTATTTATTGTGCACTGTCGGCTTCACAACTTTGCAGATAGTTTATGTTCACATACAGCTACATGACACACTGCATGAAAGGACATATTTGAAAAAGCATAATAGGGGCACTTTAAGGACTGATCTTTCTCGCACCAGCACAGAGAAGACTGTCAGTTAAAAGGCGGGAAAGAAGGGGGGACTGCACCAGAGAGTGGGTAAACAGCAGCTACGTCGTATTCCACTCCCCTCAGTAATTTTAGCCAATGCCCTGTCTCTCCGGAATAAACTGGACGATTTACAAGCAAATGTTCGGTTTCTCTCGCACTATAGGAAAGCTTCTGTTACTTCCTTGACTGAGACTTGGCTTAAAGAACATGATTCAGACTCTGATCTGGAAATAGAGGGCTTCGGTGCCCCATTGAGACTGGAGAAGAATGCTGCTGTGACTGGAAAAACTTTGGGTGGAGGTGTATGCATCTATGTTAACCAGTGTTGGTGCAAATCTGTGATTCTGCTGGAATCTGTATGCAGTCCCGATATTGAACTTTGCCAGGGGAGTTTCCACAAATATTCATCTCTGTTGTATATATCCACCAAAGGCTAATGTGGAAAATGCATCTGATATCCTATGTAAAACAGTGCATTGGTTGCAAAGTATCTCTCCTAATGCACCCATTATTGTGATGGGAGACTTTAATAATTGTAAAATGGAGAAATCACTTAGCCATTTTGATCAATATGTGGATTGTCCTACCAGATATGAAAATATTTGGATCTCTGTTATGGGCCTATTAAAGGGGCTTATAAGTCATCTTTGAGGGCCCCTTTGGGCCTGTCTGACCATCATGTTGTCCATTTGGCCCCTGTCCTAAAAAGGGAAAAAATAGAAAAAAGTTCCTGTGTGGTCTGAAGACTCGATCCAAGAGGTGATGGGATGCTTTGAATGTACCAATTGGGAACTGTTTAAATCTGTATGTACTGATTTAGATGATCTCACAGAGACTGTGACTAATTATATTGGAATTTGTGAAGATGTGGTCATTAAAAGAAACCTTGTATAGTATTTCCGAACAACAAACCATGGATTACTAAACAAGTTAAAAATGTAATCAATCGGAGGAACATTTATTATAAACAAGGTGATGTTATTCTGTACAGAGAGGCCCATAAACTAGTGAGAAATGAGGTGAGATTAGCCAAATTGAGGCATAAGGAAAAGGTAGAAACTATGTTTACAAGTGGGAAATCTTCGTCAGAAAATCAGCAGCTCTGTGAGAAGTTACATTTCCAGTGAAGCAGCACCAGTAAAAACACCAGCATCTCCATCAGTCAAAAATACCAGTGAATTTCATTTCGTCATATTGGATTTACCAACTTGTGTCACTGTTGTTAAACTCATGCACTTGGAAGATCTTCTGGGACATGTTTTTAGCTTTTGATTCACACAAAACCTGTCACATTCATGCACTCATAACAGCTGAAAGAGTGTCCTTTGGTAATAAAATAGAGAGAAACATCAAAAATCTGTATTTGTACTCAATAACATTACAATCATTATTTGTCTTCGTACCTGCAGTGAAAAGAATAAACAGGGGAAAAACTGAGATTTGCAGATCCATCTTTGATCAGGAGCTGAATTAAATGACTTGCCTATTTTAGCGCTCACTTTATAGCTTATCAAAGGGGAGGGTTTTTAAGAAAAGTTGGGGGCAGAAATGGACATTACTAGAAAGAGAAAATTTTATGCGTTTTTATTTTCAGCATTGCGCATTATAACCAATCACACATGACTCTGTTGAGCAGTGGCCAATCAGAGGCGTTCAGAATAGTCATTGCTGAAACCTGGAGTTTTGTTTAGACTGAACTCGCGAATTCTCTCATTATAAGCGAGAAAGTGCAGATGTACGAACTACACTGTTAAACTACACTTTTTTTCATTATACGATGAAATACCTGTTGTTTTACAGATATTTTCTGTATTTTAAAGTTCCACCATTATATTTACAGATAATTGCTTGTATTTTGATATTACATACATTTTCTGTTTTTTAAAAGGAAATTTTACAAATTTTTTACAGAGTAATGTGTAATTTAACATAAAATGTCATGTAATAATTACAGATTATTCCTGTAAAAATAAGAAAAAAATTAACCACATATCATTTAGTCAAAGTGTTTTTATTACCATTGAAGGTCGTTAATTATGTGAAGGCTAATGTGAGGTTTTAAGGTCAAATAATAGTATTTGTACATACAGTAGCCTACATGTACTGTTAATCGTTTTAAAATACTTTTACTACTCTTTTAACCTTGTCTTGCAAATATCCTCATTTTAATAAAATTTAGTGTTGTTTTCTGTCATGGTAGGTTTAAAAAGTGTGTGTGCGCGCGCGCGCGCTCGCGCACAATCCGCTCATTCAAATTTGAACGCAGATTCAAATTTGCCGCTAGTTTAGCTCTGCCCACGACGGTTGGCTGAGTTGTTTCTGTATTGGACAACAAGGATGGAACGGCGCGCGGGAATGATTTGAATTTATTTCAGCCCATGCATTCGGTAATGTGTGAGAAAATAACGCGTTCTTTCTTCAGTGAGCCTGTTTCACCAACTACAACAAATTCGGACAATGCTACAGCAGACATCATGCCAACCACTGAGGTAAGTCTTTCATACATGTTAACGATATTTTTATAGTGTAGCTGCGCATTTGTTGTATTTTGTTTTGAAGCTAACATTAGCATTTCTAAATAAGTTTTAGTAAACTTGTTATTCGTATCAAAATCCATTTGAGTGTATATAACGTTAAAGTCTTTGCTTATCCGGAAGTACCCGGCAGTTTTTCAAACTCTTTAAATGCGGGACATTTTGAAACGCTGAACGTGGCTAATGTTACCTAAGTTATATCAAAAACGTTTTTAGAGCGAATTCGGTAGGCTGTACACTTTATTGATTATGAATATGAACGCAGCATGATAACGTTAAATCGCAAGGTAGGCGCTTTCCCCCTTTCATACTCTCCTGTACATATATATATTTTTAAAAGTACTCAGAATTTGGTCCTCCATTGTCACTAATGTGTTGAGCGTTTTGCAATGGTTTTCTATGGGAAAATGCTCAATCTAACTTGCAATTAAAAAGCGTTGCATTCACATTCTGGGCGCATTTGCTCGCCTGCATCTATATTATGCACGTGTAAGTGCATATTTTTGTCTTATAAGTAATAATAATTGTTATAATCTTTGTGTTCTGATTAGGAATTAAACGCACATCTTGAGGCCTGAGGCTGAGTAAACTGTCATTTTTGAATAATCAGTATGTTGGTATACCCATACCTGTCAAGTTTTGGATTTGAAAATAAGGGAAATTTTCCGGCGCCCGCCACGAGCAGTCCCACCACCCCAACCAAGCTCCAGTATCCCTTACATTTTAAGACAGGTGACAAGAAAGCTAAATCACCACTTGTCAACCACTTATAAACTACAATCGGCTTTATGCACAGCTGCACTACTTCCTGAACTTCAGGCAGCTCCTTTGTTTCCTGTCTGCCATTATTGGACAAACTGATTAATCCAGGTGATCAGTTTGTCCAATAATGGCAGACAGGAAACAAAGGAGCTGGCTGAAGTTCAGGAAGTAGTGCAGCTGTGCATAAAGCCAATGATAGGCCTACCTTTGTTGACATTGACATGCTGTGAACATTCATAGCCTAAATGAAAACACAAAAGGGTATATATGAAGAGCATTTATTTAAAGGCTTATTTGCATATTTTATGTTCATTTAACATTGCTTGTCTTTACATTTACATTTCATTTTCATTCCACATTCTTTTCACATTCACACACTCATTCATTTCATATTGTTTTTTTGTACAGTTTTTCTTTTCATTCCACATAACTTTTCTTTACTCTTTTAGTGACTTATTGTACTCATTTGTTGCAGACTTTGCATTCTTTAAGACTGTTTTGGAAGGATACGTTATATAGGCATGTTTTTGTGCCTCTAGCCCGCGCTTGTGCTTGGCGGATTTCTCGTGCTGGCATACATCATTCCTTCCCCCGTGTGCGATGCTAAAGTCGCAGTTACAAATTTTACAGAACGCGTGACTGTCCCCCACCCTGCTCTTCTTCAGAAATATAAATTTGTTGTCCCATTGATCTTTTTTTTGGGGGGGGGGGGGGGCGTTTTTTTTTTTTTTTTTTTTATAACGCAGGTTAAAATACGGGAGATTTACGGGAAAATACTAATACGGGAGGACGGCGGGAAAGAAGGGTAAATTACAGGACTTTCCCGGCCAAAACGGGATACTTGACAGGTATGTATACCCACTTAGATGCATTTTATGCCTCAACAGATCTTGGACTCCAAAAGTGATTTTCAGAAGACATCTTGGAATGCATGGGGGTGAGTAAAACGAGATAATTTTCAACTTTGGGTAGGGCTGGGTATAGTTTTTTGATACTTTTTAGGCACTCACCAAATTGCCTTAAAACTATTGAGTATCAAAAAATGTCTGGTTGTTTGAAGTATTAAATGTCAGAATGCTTTATGTGCCCAAATCAAGTGTTGGTCATTGGCTGTGGTAAGGCATCAAGGGCTTTAAAATTCAGGAACCAATATTGAAATCAAGGTATCGTTATTGATATTGAACATTTTTGAATGTTTACATTAATTTTTGGATTAACTAGGACCGTTAAAACATGTCATTTGGGCCTAGAGTTAAAAATAATTGGGTCTGTCATTCAGAAACATGGCTTTTCATTTTACTGCTATTGTAGTGACACACATCTCTCCCTTTCATTCCAGCTGGATTTTCTGACTGTTACTGCTCGTATCTCTGCCTCCTGAACAGAAATGCCTTGCTGAATGTTGAATGACCATCAACTCAACCTTGCCAAGACAGAACTGCTCATGTTTTCAGCCAGAGCAACTTTGGTGTTACAGTGGACACATATGAACTTCACTGACCACATTGCACTGGCCCAATCCTGCAGATTTGCCCTTATAGGGGAAGCAACAGAACTTCTTGTCCAAGCTCTTATTCTGTCTAGATGGGACTACTGTACTTCTCTCTTAGCGGACCTTCCAGCATGTCCCACCAAGCCTCTGCAACTAATCCAGCATATGGCACTGAGTGCAGTCTTTAATGAGTTGAAGAGAGTGACGTCACACAAATCATCACTTTGCACTGGTTGCCAGTGGCCATTCACATCACATCCCAAAGAGGTACAAATTCACTTTCACAGACCTTTACTTTGACTGTTTGTCGCTGTTGTAATGTTTGACTTTGTATGTTGCTTTGGATAAAATGTCATTGTAAATGTATACAGGTATACAGCAGTTGCCTCTTGTATGTAAGTATTTTTGCATGTTCTAAATTATGTACTAAACGTATTTCCTATAATTTTATTGTGGCTGAAAATGTTGCTGTTGTTTTTATGTATTTCTAAGTACTGTGCTGTTTTCTCTACTGTCCAAACATTTTAAACTGTAATATTTCTGGAAAATGAATGATTAAAATGTATATCTTACAGACATTGTCTTTGTATTACGAATTTACAACATTTTTATGCAACATTTCTTGATTATTGTAGTTAATAATGTCTGTATTTTAACAAAATGAGACATAAAATAACTTCTAAATACCTTTTATAAATAAAAATCTTCTGTAAAAAGAAGGATTAATCCTTTAAAAAATATGTGTTTACTGTGTTTTTATAAATTATTTCTTAGTTATTGTACATGGAAAAACGGTAGTTTAAAAGTAAATTACTGTAGATGGACAGATCAGTTCTATAAAATAACTAATTAAAACCTTAAATTTATGGCAATTAACCTTAAAGTTGATTGTTTTTCTATGTAATTTAACATAATTTTTGTATATTATCAACGATAATATATTGTAATTTAATGAGTTTTGACCATAAAATTTATTCTGTATTTTTACAGTTTTTGCTTGTAATTTTGAGAAATGGTGATTTTCTGTAATTTAACGGAATATCTCTGGAATCTCGCTGCCAGTCTTTTTACCGTTTTTTTTTTTACAGGATTTTTTTTTACAGTGTATGTAAGTAAGATATTTATTTATCATACAGTGTATGGACAGCTTATTGATTATAAGAGGAGTTATGAGTTCTTAAACACTAGCTAGACTGACTGTGCTCATTTAGAGTCGTTTTTTCACTGCGTGATTCAGTCTAATTAAATGCATTTTTCCAAAATTCAGGATATGGGTGCAGAAAATGTTTATATCACTTCATATAGTTAAATAATATCACACGAAGAGTGCCTTTTTTTTTTTTTGCAAAAAATCACAAATGTGATATTGATTTTATGCAATAGTTCAATAAACTAGAAGTTAATATTAAGAGACTTATCTTTTAGACACCATATTACCTATTTTTGCTCTATTTCGCCAACAAAAATCATTCCAAACACAGCCACTGCACTGTTTTGCGTCTCTAAACAACATGACGGTGTTTCGTTCCTGAATGAATCAACCGTTTAAATGATTCGGTTCAATCGCAATGACTCACTTATTAACTGTGAAATACTGACACCTACTGGCGGTTGTAATTCCACATTTAAATTACCTTTTCATTTTTTTCAAATAATTTTAAATATCAGCATTCAGCGTTTTAGGATTAAAGCATTATATTAAAACTGTTTTCATGCAGGGGGTATGAGTCTGGTTAAGGGGACCCCCCAAAGGCTTTGACACAATTTGAACACTGCGTAGTGGTCATCGTTTACTCCCGACATCTGTGCCACTGAAGATGCAGATTACGTTTGTTTGTGAATGGAATGCACCTCCGGATCTACATATATCCGTCTATGTTTATGCAAATCATTCGTGATCCAGCTTCACTTACAGCAGAAGTGAGTATAAGGGTTTTTTTTATGAATCTTTGCGATCGCCTTTCCTAATAATGTGGTAGTTAGCAAGTTTAGCAGCTAAACGCGGCTAAAGTAAACAGGCTTGTCACTCCACAGAGAGAAGAGAGGGGCGGGGCGAGCAGAGCTCATTTGCATTTAAAGCAGCCTTGACCAGAATGGGACGTTTTTTGCAGAGCTGATTTTGGCAAGGTACAAAGGTGTTGTTTTACACTGCCATTGAGAATTTTTAACCAAAGTATATTATAGACTTTTCATTAAGACCCTAAAGAATCATATCAACTTGTGGAAAATGGGCATCCAATGACCCCTTTAAGAGAAGGAGAGAGGAAAGAAACAATAGTAATAATGATGATAATCTTAATAATATAAAGTAGAAAATAAAAAATAGAATAAAAGAAAGGGAGAAAGAGAGATGGGGGAAAGAGGATGAGCAGTGACAAGATAGACTTTGTGGCCACACGCACTGGGTGGGATATGCAACATCCTGTTTACAGAACCAGAAGTTTTCTTTTCTCAAGGATCATCTGTGATCAGACTTGAGATAATCAACCACATTCTCAAGCACATGACTAAAATTAGTCTGAAAGGTTATTAAGTTTTTAAAATTGTTTGTTATTGTTGTTGTTTTTACATATATACAAACAGAACTAAGAGTAAAACAACAAAAAACAAACAAGAAAACATTAAAGAACAAAAAAAATGGGCTACCATGTAGGAGGCAAAATTATGTCCTCATGAAACCAAACATCAGGAACTCGCACAAAACAGCCATGCAAGAAAACAATAAAACTAACCTGGAGAAGAGATTTCCAAAAAGAGCAATTGACACCATCTTGTCCAAATGTCTCTCCTTGCTCATTTCCATCCCATGTCTCCCCTCTCCCTATATACAGAAGCAAAATCTTCAAATCAGTTGTAAAAACATAAAAGACCTCTTGGTTTGTCATTGTTAGAAGTGCAGAAAGAATGTTGGTGAAATTCAATTAGTAGTTTTATTTTAAACATGTGCGCACACACGCAAAACTTTTGTCCCTTCGTATTTATTTTGAATAGCAACAACCCTAAAGGAAGTGGCATGGTGTATCTCGGCCAAATATTGTCCTATCCTAACAAATGCATTTATACAGCTTTCAGATGATGTAAACATCTCAATTTTAAAAAATTGACCCTTATGAATGGTTTTGTGGTCCAGGGTAACAAAAATAAAAATTCATATTTGTACTTTAGTTGAATGATATTGTTTGCTTTTTATTTTATTGCTATGAACTCAATGTATGAAGCAAACTACTGGGGAAAAAAAAAAAACAAAAACGAACAAAAAACAACTTGTTTTACCAAACTGTAAATGGTTTTATTATTATTTATTATATTCTACAATAACTTTTAGGAAAGTGCATATTTAAATACATAATACATAGAAAGTATATAAAGGAAATTTGATTTGATTTGATTGCTCTACAAAATTGCTGCAAATTTTTTTTTTGTTTTGTTTTTTTTTGCACAATTTTGTGATTTTTATAGTGTTGCAGCTGCACTTGAAACAGGAAGTAGAAGAGCAGAGGAGACAACAGCAGAAGGAAGCTTCTCCTATACATGCCATCTGATCGAGAAAATTATTTGAATTAATGCTAAATTGCATATTCATTGATACATTTTTTCACAATAAAAATTCTTTATTCCCGCCTTTTTGTTTTTGAAATCTATAACTGTCAAAGTCCCCTGATAACACATGCACATCACAGAGACGTCTATTTGACGTCTGCATTTACATCTGCAAGACATTTTTTGGAGTATTTGCTCATCTGCAATACGTCTATAGGACGTTTCCTATCAGATAGGAATGTATGTAAAACTGACATCTTACAGACATCTGGCAGATGTCTGTACGCAGCAGATGCTTTCCAGATCAAGTGATCTTTAACAGACATCTTGCTATCTGGGTCACCTCACATTTTCCTTTTACTATTTTGTGCCTTAATAAACATAATTGTTTTTACAAACATTTACAAATGGATGGAATAATTGGAAGAGACACACTGTAACTGTATCTCCCAACCTCATCATCTACAGAGAGAAGCTACAAATCAGTTACACTCTGATATCAAAGATGATTGTGAAGAGAGTTCACCAGAATATTTCGTGAGCCCATCAGATTGTGACCTTTTTCTTGATGGTGTGATTAAATTTTGTTAGAGGTCACATTAGCACCACACTGCCCAGCTGAAGAGTCATCTGAACGAGACTCAAAGGTCCGAGTCAGTAAAATGATCCGAACTTCCCATCACTACAGCGGATGAGGTACCCAGTTCCACCTTGTAAGCTCCGCCTGCGCTAGTTGATTGGCACTCCTCATTTGCATGGGCGTTTTCGGTTTCCATTTGAGCATTTGATTTGCCGTTTGCGATGTTGATTTGAGCATTTGATTTATCATTTGAGCATTTAATTTGCCGTTTGCGATGTTGATTTGAGCATTTGATTTATCATTTGAGCATTTGATTTATAATTTGCGATGTTGATTTGAGCATTTGATTTATCATTTGATCATTTGATTTATCATTAGAGCACTGAGTTATAGATTTAATTATGACAGGTTTATACTGGGTTGATCGTGAAAATTGAATATCAAATACAAATGATTTTAATTAGATTTTTGATACAGTTAATGCTTCCCTGAATGAGGAAATTAAATCACATTTGACCATTTGATTTCTCATTTAAGAAGCCATTTTGAGAGTTTGATTTATTATTTGATAATTTGAGCATTTGATTTATGATTTGCGCAGTTGTTTTGAGAGTTTGATTTATGATTTGATCATTTTAGGCATTTGAATTTTCATTTTAATTTTGTTAGGAAAAAATTTCCATACTTTGGAGCCACCCTTAAGTGTGCAAAGGCCCCTTTTGGTTGAGATCCACTGTTCTAATCAAACATGTAATGCTTGTGTGTCAATCATAAACATAAACATCCTGTAAAATACATTTTTTATTTTATTATTTGCTTACATTACATTTGTTAATTTCTCAAAATGCAAGAATAAAGTGGGCTTTTCCCCAAATTTTTACTAGACGTACCTCTGTATCCAGTAAAATGTCAAACTCAGTGTTTTTTTTTTAAGCAAAATGCTACCATAGAGGACTTACATCTGTGATAATTTCACGTAATGATAGAACAAAGATATACAAGCTAAATTCTGCATATAACATTGTGGCTGCTGGATTCAGTGCAGCAAGATGAAGGAGAGGAGAGAACAGCAGAGGAACAGGATGCTCTGAGTGACCGTCTGAGCAACATTATACCTGGCACTCTTAGTATCATTATACACAAAGCTTCGGGTGACACTCTGGATGAAGCTCTGGGTGGCGCTCTCGGTGACACATTTATCACCGTTATACATTAAACTCTGGGTGACGTTCTGGATGTAGCTCCAGGTGACGCTTTCGGTGTCACTTTCATCATCGTTACAGAGGTCCCCCTTACAACATGAGATGTCATGAACACTCCTAACTAATGTTATAGTATCACAAACAGCTTTAGAGACACACCCTTTTACCACCACTGTCTGTCTTTCAACAGTCCCTGATGAAAAGAAAACAAAAACAGAGAGTTGAGTTGGCCAATGGTATATGTGAACTGTAAAAGTTTAAAAATATGACCCATAAATGATAAAGAGGCACAAATAATAACTTTAATCTTCTTCCTTCAACAGATTCTCACCTGTTCCGGTAATACAGCGATCTTCAGTCCCTGAGCAGCTCAATATGTTTGAGCAGCTCTGTCCATCACAATAGTAACATTTCTTTCCATTGGGAACAATTGTTTCTGGGATCTACAGGAGGAAACTTTTTTTTTTTATCATTTCCTCTACAAATATAACATCTAATGAAACCATACTCCTTTAGTTGCTACAGTTCTTGACAGGAGTCCCATTATATGTTTTGAGTTGATGAGTTGAAAGAAGGCATTTGTACTTGGTCAGTAAAGTACAATACCTTGAGCATTCCTGGCATTACAAAAGGAAGTGTCACAGCAGAAATAAGATGACTTTAGAATGCCGAGGTTCATGGACCCACTTACACAGCCATAACAACTTTGAGCATTCATTTCGGTACTAATGCCACCTGAAAACATGAATGATACAGAAAAGACCAGTTAGCAACCAGGGGGAAAGGGGGGTGGAGGAGTGCATGGGCCCTGAGTCCCAGCCAACCCCCAGGTTTGGATATCTATCCGATTAAAAAAAAAAAAACTGTTCCATTCCCGCGTATATGCAATTTTAACTGAGTCTACGTTGAGCAGCTAATTTAAAGATGAATGACCGAATGGAGAGAGCACTGGAAAGATCAGTTTGATAAGACTGTGTGTTGAGCCGCGTAGAAAGTTAAAATAAGTAGCAGAAGCTCAAGTTGCGTCATGTTAAGTTCCTACTTAACGCGTCGGTTTGCTCAAGAGATACTCAGCTACTCATACGCGGCTATGCGTGCTGCATTAGCGCTGTTATATCTGTCTGTTACATGTCATATAGCCTATAACACGCTCTCGTTTCAGAGGGCATTTAGCATACAGAAGTTTTTTCATGATCGGATAGTTATCCGAGAAGAGAAAATGCATGAAGTGACCAAGCGTAAAATGTATTGATAAATGTCAAATGAGAAGAATCAGTTAGAGCTTAAAAAAATGAAATAAAAAAGTCTTTCTGACAATGTGTCATATTTAGAGAAAATACAAAATTGAGACTATTTTTTAATTTCAAACTTTTTTGTTTATACAAATTTCATTGTTGCTGTGCAAAATGAGAGAAAACAAATTAGACATCAGAAAACTATACAAAAATTATTCTGTGATTACATTTGTAATTTCCACCAGGAGAATTAGTAGTGGTTTAGCGGTAAGTTACACTGTCGCAGCATCAGTAAATTATAGCAGCTTGTCTATCAGTCAAAAATATCAATAAATATCTGCACCATATTGTACTTACCAACTTCTATTGCCACTGTTGAACTCACGCAGTTAGAAGCGCTCAAGGGACACATCACAGGTTTTTTTGTACAAAAAAGACCCGTGCACTCATAACAGTAAAGAGAGTGTCCTTTATTAATTAAAAAAAATTTAAAAAATAAAAAAAATAAAGAGAAAGTTATAAAGCAAGACATCCAGTGATCTGTATTTGTACTCAGTGACATTACAAACACAGTTTGTATTTTGTACCTGCAGTGAAAAGAATGAACAGAAGAAAAACTGAGATTTGCAGATCCATCTTTGATCAGGAGTTGAAACAAATAAAGCGCCTGTTTCAGCACTCATCTTATAGCTTCTGAGAAGGGGAGGGTCTTTATGAGAAAATGACAGTTTACCAGAAAGACTATAGAATAACAAAACATATATTTTATGAATTAAAAACTTAAGCTTGTACAATTTACTCTTCACTTAATGAGAAAAAGAAGTTTATTAAGGGAATGAATTTGTCTCTTTGTAGGAGATGTATAGGTGCATTAAAAAAAAAAAAAAAAAAAAAAAAAAAAGGACAAAAATTTCCACACGTAAATGATCATTTTCAATGATTTTGGGTGAACTATCCCTTAACGACAAACTTAAAAAAGTTCTTAACCAGTATAATCATTTTTATGTTTTAGATTTGAACACATAAGCTTTCAGCTGGTGAAATGTGATGTTTTTCTGTTTCACCAACTAGATGAGCATAAAAAAAAGGGAAAATGTACTGGTAACTTTCTGCCAACACATTATACATTAATTTTACTAAAAGACAACGCAAAAAGTGCTAACTTCAACTTCAACCTCCAAAAAACAGGAAACTGATATAGGTCAAGGCTGCTTTAATTCAGCAAGGTATAGAGGGCTTGACAAAAGAAATTTAACTGTGTGTTTTTTACAAACCTTTTTACTACACAGTTAAGGTTAAGCCTGTACTGGGTGGCAATAATGGCAAAGAAGGAACTTTGATCATGGCAAGTTTTTAAAAAATCAGGCCAAGATTATTTTATATTCTCTTCTCACTTGAGTATCCCATATTGCTGCAACTAGTGGAGAACATGTTTAAGGAAGTGTTGTGTTTTTTGTTTCTAGTCTGAGTTTTGTGAAGAAAAAAAATTCTTAACATTCATGTTCATTCATGTAGTAGAACAATTTTAAAAATTGTTATCAGTTTTTAACTTTTTTAATCTGTTCAGTTTTGATGAGAAGGCTTCCATAGTCAAAAGAACTATCAGTAAAACATTTAAACTCGTGTTAGATCGCTGTCTCCATGCCTAGACAATTAAGATCCAGCCCCAAACGCCAGATCCTGTCAGAAAATATAAGTTTGTCCGGTAACAGACCAACTCGTCAGCAGAGAGGTCTAATACCCAAACCCTGTTAACAGGAGGTCTTGTCTGGTAAAAAAAAAAAAACTATTAACAGTCTTCTATCAGCCAAGAAGTTGACTGAGGAAAAAGCCAATGAAGTGAAGAGCAGAAGCAGGAGATGAAGTAATGATGATAAAAGTAGCAGAGTTTATTGAATAGTCTTAGTTGCGTAGGTCTCAATGCTCAGACTTCGTCTGAAGAACACAAACCCAACAATTGTTATACGAAACTGATTCACAACAACATCCCATAAACCTTGAGTTTCTATAAACATTCCCTTGTATCGCTCTGGATTGCCCCTTTAAGACTGGTTTTGTGGTCCAGGGTCACATATTATGAGGTGTAGGTGGCAACCTTCCCTCAGGTAACAGGTGTTAAATTACTATAATGCCACTTGTCTTATATACCCAGACCAGAAGCAAAATCTTCAAATCAAAAACATAAAAGACCTTTTGGTTTGTTAGGATCTTGTGACACAGGGTCGCTGTAAGCAGCTAAGTCTAATAGTTAAAGCACCCACCCCCTTGTCATCCAAGATGTCTTTCTTTCTTCAGTCATAAAGAAATTGTTTTTTGAGGAATATATTTTCAGGCCTAAATTAGAAACCCCACCTTGTAAACAAATAGGACCTGAGCCATGCAATGTGGTGCTAATGTAACAAAATGTAGTTGCACCATCAAGAAAAAGGTCACAGTCTGCAGCCCTGTAACTAAATTTTAGTAATTCTAAGACTTGGAGCCCCTATTGGTTGTGAACCACTGTTCTAATCAAACATGTAGCTTAATGGTCTGGTGTGTTAATCATAAACATAATTACTGTAAAATACATTTTTTATTTTATTATTTGCTTACAGTACATTTGTTAATTTCTCAAAATGCAAGAATAAAGTGGGCTTTTCTCCAAATTTTTACTAGCCGTACCTCTGTATCCAGTAAAATGTCAAACTCAGTGTTTTTTTTTTAAGCAGAATGCTACCATAGAGGACTTACATCTGTGATAATTTCACATAATGATAGAACAAAGATATACAAGCTATGTTCTGCATATAACATTGTGGCTGCTGGATTCAGTGCAGCAGGATGAAGGAAAGCAGAGAACAGCAGAGGAGCAGGAAGCTCTGAGTGACCCTTTGAGCAACATTATACCTGGCACTCTTAGCATCATTATACATGAAGCTCTTCTTGACACTCTTAGCATCGCTATACTTGACAATCTCAGCATTGTTATGCACAAAGCTTTGGGTGACACTCTGGATAAGGCTCTGGGTGGCACTTCTGGTGACACCTTTATCACTGTTATGCATGAAACTCTGGGTGACGCTCTCAGTGCCACTTTCATCATCGTTACAGAGGTCCCCCTTACAACATGAGATGTCATGAACAGTATTAGCCAATGCTTTAGAATCACAAACGGCTTTAGAGACACAGCCTTTTACCACCGTTTTCCGTCCTTCAAAAGTCCCTGATGAAAAGAAAACAAAAACAAAGACCTGAGTTGGTCAATGGTATATGTGAACTGTAAAAGTTTAAAAGTATTGACCATAAATGGTAAAGAGGCACAAATAAAAACTTTAATCTTCTTCTCTCAACAGATTCTCACCTGTTGCTGTAATGCAGCGGTCTTCAGTCCCTGAGCAGCTCATTATGTCTGAGCAGCTCTGTCCATCACAATAGTAACATTTCTTTCCATTAGGAACAATTGTTCTGGGATCTACGAGAGGAAACATATTTTTAAATCATTTCCTCTACAAACATAACATCTAAAGTAACAACACTCCTTTAGTTGCTTAATTTCTTGACGGGAGTCCCACTATATATTTTGTTTCTGATTAAATGTCATATGACTGATGATGAGTTGAAAGAAGGCATTTGTACTTGGTCAGTAAAATATACCTTGAGCGTTCCTGGCATTACAAAAGGATGAGCCACAGCAGAAATAAGATGACTTCACAGTGTTGAGGTTCAAGGACCCATTTACACAGCCATAAGAACAACCTTGAACATTCGTTTTGATACTAATGCCACCTGAAAACATGAATGATGCAGAAAAGACCAGTTAGCAACCAGGGGGAAAGGGGGTGGAGGAGTGCATGGGCCCTGAGTCCCAGCCAACCCCCAGGTTTGGATATCTATCTAATTAAAGCGTTAAAAAAAAAAAAAAAAAAAACTGTTCCATTCCCGCGTATATGCAATTTTAACTGAGTCTACGTTAACGAGAGCAGCTAATTTAAAGATGAATGACCGAATGGAGAGAGCACTGGAAAGATCAGTTTGATAAGATAAGATTGTGTGTTGAGCCGCGTATGAGTAGAAAGTGAAAGTAAGTAGCAGAAGCTCAAGTTGCGTCATGTTAAGTTCCTACTTACTTTCACTTTCATTTGCGGCAGTTGCGCGTCGGTTTGCTGAAGAGATACTCAGCTACTCATACGCGGCTATGCGTGCTACATTAGCGCTGTTATATCTGTCTATTACATGTCATATAGCCTATAACACGCTCTCGCACGTTTATTGTTTTAACGTTTTGGGAGGCTTAAAATTCACATATGTGGTTTTCAGAAGCCAGATGCATTTACACTTGTCCAATATGCGTCCGCTGATCACCTCCTGAAGGTTTGAGCGATTGGATTTAAATCCGTCTCGAAATCGTTTCAGAGGGCATTTAGCATACAGAAGCTTTTTCACGATCGGATAGTTATCCGAGAAGAGAAAATGCATGAAGTGACCAAGCGTAAAATGTATTGATAAATGTCAAATCAGAAGAATCAGTCAGAGCTTAAAAAATAAAATAAAAAAGTCTTTCTGACAATGTGTCATATTTAGAGAAAATACAAAATTGAGACTATTTTTTCATTTCAAACTTTTTTGTTTATACAAATTTCATTGTTGCTGTGCAAAATGAGAGAAAACAAATTAGACATCAGAAAACTATACAAAAATAATTCTGTGATTACATTTGTAATTTCCACCAGGAGAATTAGTAGTGGTTTAGCGGTAAGTTACACTGTCGCAGCATCAGTAAATTATAGCAGCTTGTCTATTAGTCAAAAATATCAATAAATATCAATGCATCATATTGTACTTACCAATTTCTATTACCATTGTTGAACTCACGCAGTTAGAAGCGCTCAAGGGACACATCACAAGTTTTTTTGTACAAAAAAGACCCATGCACTCATAACAGCGGAGAGAGTGTCCTTTATTAATAAAAAAAAAAAGAGAGAAAGTTATAAAGCAAGACATCCAGTGATCTGTATTTGTACTCAATGACATTACAAACACAATTTGTATTTTGTACCTGCAGTGAAAAGAATGAACAGAAGAAAAACTGAGATTTGCAGATCCATCTTTGATCAGGAGTTGAAACAAATAAAGTGCCTGTTTCAGCATTCATCTTATAGCTTCTGAGAAGGGGAGGGTCTTTATGAGAAAATGACAGTTTACCAGAAAGACAATAGAATAATAAAACATATACTTTATGATAAAAAAAAACTTAAGCTTGCATAATTTACTCTTCACTTAATGAGAAAAAAAAGAAGTTTATTAAGGGAATGAATGTCTTTTTGTAGGAGACGTATAGGTGTTTTTTTTTTTTTTTTTTTTTTTTTTTTTTAAAGGACAAAAATTTCCACATGTAAATGATAATTTTCAATCATTTGGGTGAACTATCCCTTAACCACACAAACTGTCAAAGTTCTTAACAAGTATAATCATTTTTATGCTTTAGATTTTAACACTTTCAGCTGGTGAAATGTGATGTTTTTCTGTTCCACCAACTAGATGAGCATTAAAAAAAGGGAAAATGTACTGGTAATTTTCTACCAGCACATTATACAATAATTTTACTAAAACACAACACAAAAAGTGCTAACTTCAAAATACAGGTAAAACAGATTTCTTTTTTTTTTTTTTTCATAGTGACCTCCAAAAAACAGGAAACTGATATAGGTCAAGGCTGCTTTAATTCAGCAAGGTATAGAGGGCTTGACAAAAGAAATTTAACTGTGTGTTTTTTACAAACCTTTTTACTACACAGTTAAGGTAAAGCCTATACTGGGTGGCAACAATGGGAAAGAAGGAACTTTGATCATAGGAAGTTTTTTAAAAAAAGATTAGTTTTTATTCTCTTCTCACTTCAGTATACCATATTGCTGCAACTAGCGGAAAATATGTTTAAGGAAGTGTTGTGGTTTTTGTTTCTAGTCTGAGTTTTGTGAAAAAAATTCTTAACATTAATTTTCATTCATGTAGAACAATTGAAATAACTGTTATCAGTTTTTAACTTTTTTTATCTATTCAGTTTTGATGAGAAGGCTTCCATAGTCAAAAGAACAATCAGTAAAACATTTAACCTCGTGTTCTCCACTGTTGTTAAAGCTTTTGCAATGCAGACATGCATGGACATGTAAATGTGGTTAGGATGTGGGATGTCAATGTTTTTTTAGGCATCAGTGAGTCAGAAAAAACAAACAAATACTTCTTGTAAGTCTCTTGAGCATACGCCAAAAATTGTACATGCAAAGAGTTCCAACATTTTGGTTATCTTGTTATCCAATTTAAAATGTACATCCAAAAGACAAAAAGGCATACAGTTTTAGTTGCTGGCAGAGCTACTGTTTGTAATGTCTTACCATATAGATTTTCTAAAGCAATGTATGTTTGATAAATGACATTACATTAGAGATTCATAACAGTGTGTGTTTGTGGATTATGTGTGCATTTATAATGCGTGCATCTGTGGAAGTTTTTCATCTATTTGAAGATCAGATTCATGCGACTGTGAGAAGCAGACTATACAGTGGTGTGAGTGGATTTCTAAAATGAGGAGGAAAAGTCCCCTCTGTGGGTTTGGGTTTTTTTTTGTTTGTTTGTTTGTTTGTTTTTTGTTTTCCATTTAGTGCGGTGTAGCAGTGTACTTTTCTAAATTTCTAATATTTTCAACTGTTAATCGTTTTAAATATGCATAAACCCAAATAGGAAATAAAACAGTTAAGAATAAGCATGTGTCCTAAACTCCTACATTGGTGTCTCATTTTAGAGCAGTCAATGCAATTTTGGAAAAGTCAGTTAAATCTGTGTGTGTGTGTGTGTGTGTGTGTGTGTGTACTTGTTCTTGCTACACTGTGGGGATCAAATGTCCCCACAAGGATAGTAAAACCTGAAATTTTTGACATGGTAAGGACCGGCCTGCGGTCCCCACAGTGTAAAAAACTGATTAAAAATAGTAAATGATGTTTATCTGAAAATGTAACAATGCAAACATGTTTTCTGAAAGGGGTAGGTTTAGGGTTAGGGTTGGGTTAGGGGATAGACTATATCGTTTAAAAGATAGACTGTATCAGTATAAAAACTATAGAAGTCTATGGAAAGTCCCCACAATTCACAAAAACAAACGTGTGTGTGTGTGTGTGTGTGTGTGTGTGTGTGTGTGTGTGTGTGTGTGTGTGTGAAAAAAATTCAGATGTAACCCTCTTTGTAATCATTAACGTTTTCAAAAGTAACCGTAATTTAATTACACATTTTTTCTCAGTAACTGTAACTAATTACAGTTACATTTATTTTGTAATTAAATTACGTAATTCCATTACATGTACTGCAACCCAACACTGACTATTAACACACTATTATTAAAACAAGTAACTTATCAGCTTTAGGTTTGTTTATTTATTTATATTGTTTCAAACATAAATGCAAAACAGCAACAAGAATCTTTGTACAAAATTGTTAGTTAGGCCTATTATAACAACTGAAAAGTCTCTAAACTGAAGAGTCTGTAAAAGCTTAAAATCACTCAAGTCACTTTAGTTCAGTTGGGCTCAAAGGATGTAAGAAAGATGCCACTCTCCTCTGAACCTTTATCTGTACCTTCATCGGTAACAGGCAGTCCATGAGCAAGGGCTCTCTCTGCTGGCGTGGCGTTACAGAAACCAGCATGCAATATATAGAATAGTAAATTAATTAAACAAAGAAATACCTATTTGCAGTATCAAACATCAAAACAGACCATTTTCAGTTCAGTTTACAAATGGATGTGCCACTTTTACGTGTCACTCCTGTTACTGTGAATATACAGTAATGCAGTACAGTACAGTAAAACTGCAACGCTCCAGTAATGGAACTCCCGCCTATGAATTAAACTTACATAACAGCGGTTGTACATCTATTAATGTGCTAACGAATAAACTTAAATACCATATAGTCGCCTGAAGGTCGTGTTATAAGTGTATGAGAGTGCAAATATGAGCGACGAGTGAACGGTCTTTACTTGAAAGGGCCATTTGAGGCGAAGCTGCTAGAAAAGAAACGTTTCATATACTCAAATGACGTTAAACGACGTCCATTTTAGTTTAGTCCAGTTTATGTATAATGTCTTTTTGTCTCGTGTTTACCAGAACAGAAGCATATAACTTAGCAGCTTCTCTTTTATTTACTCTATCATTTATAACGCGGGAGTTCCATTACGTGTCGCTTTGTCGCTGCCTGTCGCTTGTAGTGTGAACGCAGCTTTATAAATGATAGAGTAAATAGAAGAGAAGCTGCTGTTAAGTTATATCGTCTGTTCTGGTAAACACGAGACAAAAAGACATTATACATAAACTGGACTAAACTAAAATGGACGTCGTTTAACGTCATTTGAGTATATGAAACGTTTATTTTCTAGCAGCTTCGCCTCAAATGGCTCTTTCAAGTAAAGACCGTTCACTCGTCGCTCATATTTGCACTCTCATACAGTTATAACACGACCTTCAGGCGACTATATGGTATTTAAGTTTATTCGTTAGCACATTAATAGATGTACAACCGCTGTCATGTAAGTTTAATTAATATTTCCCCTTTAAAACGGCATACAATTTCATAGCAGTATTCCTCCTTGCACTGAATATAGCCATGTATACAGTAAGGTTATACCATGGCAAGTCTACAATTACTCCATAAAAAAAGACTAGAAACGGCCACATTTTTTTTTTTCAAAAGCCCTCTTAAAACACATTTAAAGTACATAAACACATAAACACTTACTTTGAGACCCGTGATGATTATCGTCGAAAAGTTAAGAGCACAGATCCAACTTGCTGCAGATTCAGTCAGAGTCTTCCTCAGAGTCGATTCCCGCCGGCGCCTTCACCAGGCGGGAACTTCTTCTGAAGCTCGTTACCGCCACCTACTGCTTTGAAACTTCGTCGAGTAATATATTCTATCAATCCTGGTAAACTCAAAACTCACATCAGTGGCTCACACTAATGTTGAAACAATTAAAAAAATAAGTAGAGTAAAATTATATATTTAAGTGGTGCCTCATTCAATAAACAAGTAGTTCAGATTAATTAAAACAAATAAGTTTTATTAACTCAAAAACTAAAAAAAGTCACAGGAACTCAAAATATCTAAGTTAGTAGAACTTTTTTTGAAAATTAAGTTTACTGTACTTAATCTATTTAAGTATTTTGAACGTTCTGGTTTACAGTGTAGAAAAGTGTATGGAAACCCCACAGAATAAAAAATAATAAAAGGTAATTACGACTTTTTATCTCAATTCGATATCAACAATTTCGAGTTTACATTTCGCAAGTCTGACTTTTTTTCTCAGAATTGTCATATAAACTCGCAATTCTGACTTTTTTTTCCTCAGACCTGTGAGATATAAACACACAATTGCGAAGTCCAGTTACGAGAAGAGAAAAAAAGACTGATATGTTCAGAGAATTGCGAGTTTATATCTCACAATTCTGCCTTAATAACTCGCAATTGCCAGTTTATATCACGCAATTCTGACTTTATAACTTGCAATTGTGAGTTTATATAACAAGTCGCAATATCCTTTTTTTTTTAATTCAGTAGCGGAAACGAACTTCCATAATAATGTGATGAAACGTTTGAAAAAGTGATTTTTTTTTTATATGTTGTGTGATCAGTACTAAGAGTTTTGAATATTTACCAGTTTAGCAGCTGTCACAAATATGTATGGAAGCCCGTTTCCGCCACTGAATAAAAAATAAAACAGGTAATTGCGACTTTTTATCTCATAATTCTGACTTTTTTCTCGCAATTTTGAATTTACGTCTCGCAACTCTGAATTTTTTTCTCAGAATTGTGTCATATAAACTCGCAATTCTGACTTTTTTCTCTGAACTGTGAGATATAAACGCACAATTGCGAGTTATAAAGTCAGAATTGCTAGATATAAAGAAAGAACTGCGAGATATTTTTTCTCGCAATTGCGACTTTGTATCTCGCAATTCTGACTTTTTTCTCAGAATTATGAGATACAAACTCGCAATTGTGAGTTGTAAAGTCCAGCTATGAGGAGAAAAAAAAGACTGATTCGTTCGGAGAATTGCAAGTTTATATCTCACAATTCTGACTTAACTCACAATTGCCAGTTTATCACAGAATTCTGACTTCATTTCTCAGAATTGCGACTTTATAGCTCGGAATTCTGACTTTATACCTCGCAGTTGCGAGTTTATATCTCACAATTCTGAGAAAAAAAGTCAGAATTGAGAGATAAGTCGCAATAACCTTTTTTTTATTATTCAGTGGCAGAAACAGGCCTCCATTATAATGTGATGAAATGTTTAAATTATTTAAAATTATTATATTATATTATATAAAAGTGAATTTTTATATGTTGTGTGATCAGTACTAAGATTTTTTAATATTTACCAAAAAAAAAAAAAAAACTATAAAGAAAATTGCCACATTCACTTAAAAGTTATATCATTCATTGTAAATTTACATTTCTGTGCAGTTTTTTTCTCACATCAAGCAACTGTCACAGATATGAACTCTTTTGTTATTTCGTTTAGTTTTTGTCTTCTGCTCTGGTTTAGGTCCCGTTTGCCCATTTTTGGTTCTCTTCCTCTTCTCATTCGTGCATTAGTTCATTAGTCAATTATCAGTTAACCCTCAGCACCTGTATGTCACTCATTTACTGCCTTATTTAAGATCTCTCCTTTGTTTTTTTTAAGTGGCAGGTTATTATTGTTGTGAATGCTTGTGTTCCATTCTGTCTTAGATTAACCTTCATGGTCTAAAAAATCTTATTAAAAGACTTTATTGGATTATCTTTGTGTTCGTGCTCTTGATGTAGTGTGACCGCAACATTGTTTTTACTCATATTTTTCATTTTGTTAATAGTTATAATAAATGAACATGATTAATACAGTGACAATATGAATACAACACAATTATGAAAGAAAAACAAAGCAAAACATTGAGCTGTAGTCTTCAGTAAGAGTTCCATGTCAGCAAATACAAAGGTTTTGTTTTTCTCTGCTGCCACCTGTTGATAAATTATGCTAAATTCAGTTTTAAACTTTATTCAAACGACTATTACAACATCGTGCAACAGTTCCAAAGAGGAAAAACAAGTTGCAAGTACAAAGTGAACTGTGTTGTTACATGATATTAATTTATCAATGCAGCAACATGTAATATTTTATTGCATGAAATGTCCAATATACATTTCAGTCCATCACATCAAAAAAACAAGAACAGGGAAAATACAAGATATATATTTATATTCAGTACATTGTGTCTCATTATAGAATGTGAAGAGCTGCTGGATTCAATGCAGCAGGATGAAGAAGAGCAGAGAACAGCAGAGGAACAGGAAGCTCTGAGTGACACTCTGAACAGCGTTAGCACTTTGAGTGACACTCTGAGCACCATTACACAGGTTCCCCTCACAACATAAGAAGTTTTCACCATGAATAGATGTTAGGGGATCACAATAACTTTTAGAGACACAGCCTTGTGTCACATCCTCTTGGCTGAAATTCCTTCCTGAAAAGAAAGAAAACAAATGTTAGTCTAAGATTGCAACTAGTACACGTATATGTGATCTGCTGTTCTTTTTTATTTATTTTATTTTTTATTTTTTTTATTTGAATGTTTAAAATGAATGATGGAGAAACAAAATAATAACTTACATCTTATTCCTTTTCTAATTTCTTACCTGTTAATGTAAAGCAGCGGTCTTCACTCCCTGAACAGTTCACAGTGTTTAAACAATTCTGTTCATCACAATAGTAACATTTCTTTCCATTGGGAGTATTAGTGCTGGGATCTACAGGACGAAAGCAAGTATGGAGTGAATTTTGTGCCAATATTCATCAAACAAATCCAGTGTTTTGCAAATAAACAATCTGCTTTGCAAAGAAAAAACGTGACTTTCAAACAAGCGCAAAGTGATTCGCAAATACAAAACACTATTTAAGAGGAAATGCAGTGGTATGGAGAAATATATGTAAGCCTTTTTATGAGGAAACTTGGCTTGATTTTCTCACAAATGTGTGCAGGTAGCTTTTCTCACAAATGCAATTGAGCAACTCCTTTTTCCAAAGAACAGCAGATGGCGCTGTCGGTCAATTTACGCTTGTCTCCTGAGACCCAAAACACTCGTTTACCTTTTCAGGGAATACAGCAGACCAACATGAGTGGGGAACAGTGTTAACATGTGTTAAGTTGTTAACATGACTGATTAGGTCAAAAATCAGTAGAGACATGGCAAAACATTTAACTATGCAGTCTTTCCCTATAAAAACAGATCAATTCTCCATATCCTCTGTTGGATCGCGGGATATAGAATATATACATATGTTGATACACCTGTTCAACATTCAAAACAACGCAAGGGTTTAATAACAATATATCATGTCACAAACACATTACAATATATTGTAACGCTAAAATGCAAATGTATTATGGAGAGCGACAATATTGTGAACCAATAATAAAAGCTTAGTTTAATTTAGTATTAGATATGTATCAGTAATATTACTCTTAATTATATTATTAAGAGGAACTAAAAATTCAGATACGAGCATGGCATCGTTAGAAACTGCAATGGCTCTTTTATTTGTATATAGTCATAATAACAACAAAACAATGTGCTTTTGTAAAATAAAGAAATCAAACAAGGTGCTTGAAATGTCTACTTGTAAATAAACCAGTTCATGATATATTGTTATTATACCCCTGCGTTGTTTTGAATGTTGAACAATTGTACCAACTTATGTATATATTCTATATCCCGCGATCCAACAGAGGATAAGATGTACGGAGAATGTATCAGGTTTTTTTATATATATATATATAGGGAAAGACTGCATAGTTAAATGTTTAACCATGTCACTACTGATTTTTGTACTAATAAGTCATGTTAACAACTTTTCAGCACTTACTGTGAATTTCACTGACATTGTAGGGTTGTTTAGTGAAAGCATCTAAATGGTTAATTATAGACATAGTAAGACAGAAACTCACCTGTTCCCAACTCATGTTGGCCTGCTGTATTCCCTGAAAAGGTAAACGGGTGTTTCGCGTCTCTGGAGACTAGCGTAAATTGACCGACAGCGCCATCTGCTGTTTTTGGAAAAGGAAGTTGCTCAATTGCATTTGTGAGAAAATCTGCCTGCAGGCTTTTGTGAGAAAATCAAGCCATGTTTCCTCATAAAAAGGCAAATGATGTAACGATGATGAGTTGTAACACACAATACATATATTTGTCCATACCTCTGCATTTTCTCTCAGATAGAGTTTTGTATTTGCAAATCACTTTACGTCTGTTTGAAAGTCGAGTTTTTCTTTGCAAAGCAGATTGTGTTTATTTGCAAAACGCTGGATTTGTTTGATGAATATTGGCACAAAATTAACTCTATAAGCAAGTGTTTATATATTTTATTTTTCATACAAAATATGACATCTAATGAAACAACACCCCTTTAGCTCTGCTCCATCCAATCAATTCCTAGAAAATCAAGTCCACTCTGTATTTTAATTCTTGAATGAATGTCACATGGGTGTAAAATAAGTGCTCACTTCAAAAGTCCGTGTAAAACAATATTAAATGCGTGTTCTGAGTTTATCACACCACAGAAAAATGTGTTATACCACCTAGCCAAATTTTATGGATTATCAAAATCTTGAAAAATAAGCAGTATTCTCTGCTCTCAAACTGTCAGGTACTGCTACAACCTGAATGGATGCTTCTTCTAGCAGCTTAATTTAAATAAGGAGACCGAGCTGTTTTGTAAATTGTTGCAACCAGATATTATGCATTTATTACGTGACGAAGGCATAGCTAGCCAGCAAACTGTGGTCTGTAGTAACTAACAGTGTTAGTTGGTGTTAAATGACAGTAACTCGCAGTTGAGCTGGTGAACCACTGATGCTAATGCTCTCTAGTTAATTTTCTTTATTATTATTATTTTTTTTTTTTTTTTTTTTTTGCGCTCTAGTTATTATCATCTGCTCAGTGGCTGCATATTGTGTCATCAAGTCATGATTTTACCCCAAAAATTCCTGAACACGAAAATGGTTTAAAACGGTTTAACGGTCTAACTCCATAGTTCACGATCTTTGTAACATGTTTCAGCAATGCATTTCTAACATTTATAATGTGTTTAGAAACAATTCTCAGTATTGACTTTGCACAGACTTTAAGGATCATTTGGACATGGTCAGTAAAGTACAATACCTGGACCATCTTGGACGTTACAAAGGTCAGTGTTACAGCAGGAAGAAGATACATTTAGATTGCCGAAGTTCATGGACCCACTTGTACAGTCAACAGTGCAATTTTTAAATCCTGCATTAAAAATAGTTTCACCTAAAAAAAATATGAATAATACAAAAAAAGATCAGTTTAACTGCACATTATTGTGATGCAAATATGTACACCTTTTTAATATGTCAATGTAGAAAGCAGTTAGTGTTAAAAGCAAAAATCTTTATAATGTATCAAAATAAATCAATACAATTTTTCAAACAGTTCAAACATTTTTTGTTAAAAACACTTATATTGTTACTGAGAGAAAATAAAAATATCAGAAATCTATATAGAATATTCTGTGATTGAAACTGTAAATGCCTTACCAACTTTATATACTTTTGTTACACTCAAGCACTGGGAAAATCCACTGGGACATGTTGTTACATTTTGATCCACACAAGAACCGTCATTCTCACTCCAGCACTGATAGCATCTCAGAGAGTGTCCTTGAGTAATAAAACAAACAGAGACATCAATGATCTGTATTTGTAATTAATAACATTACAAACACTATTTGTCTTTGTACCTGCAGTGAAAAGAACAAACAGAAGAAAAACTGAGATTTGCAGATCCATCTTTGATCACGTAGTAAATGAAATAACATGCCTGTTTCAGTGCTCACTTTATAGCTTTTCAGTAGGGCCCTCTTTATGACTAAATGAAAGTTTAACAGATGTAAACAGAATGAATAGGTTTAAATAATGAATAGGACAAAGAATGAATAGGTCTAAATAAGCCAGTCAGCAATAATGACAAGACATAAAATAACAATTTGTCATAGTACTACACACTACTATACTCTGCAATGTGAAGAAATGGATTTAAAATGGGCCTGATTTTGGACATGGACACAAATTTCCCCACCACAGTGTAATAAATGAATATAATAAAAACTATGTTGTTATATTTTACAAAATAATATAGGCTATACTATTTTCTGTTCTGTAAGTTTACATTTATTGCAATTACTCATTTAATGCCTCCCTATTTTAAATAAACTTTGATGTAGATGTATGCCCAATCTGCAGTCTTGTCACTGTCACATCCTTCTTAATAGTTCTTCTTTCCACCCCACATTTCTTTGTATACTATACAAATGCCTTCCTCTTATCTCTTATCTCTAATCATCCCCTTTATTTCTGCTTTACTCATCTATTCCCTGATGCTAATATCAGGATCCTGTAATGTCTCCTTTGTCAGTCTATCAGCTTCCTCATTCCCGCTTACTCCGACATGCACTGGAACCCATTAAAAACTTACCCTTTTAAACATAATACAAACCTGTATAATACAGCAATATTCTACAGTTCTATATACTAATAACATTACAATAACATTGGAAAAATACGTTCTAAATCTAAAAAAAAAAAAAAAAAGAAAAGAAATACTATCAAAACAGTTGTAGCTGAACGCCTACACAGGTGCTAGTCTTTCAATTTCATTATCATACAAAAGGGGACGACTCAGCTATGATGTTGTAATGTAATGTAAATTTATAACAATGCAGTAGAAAACTGCCAATCTTGTTTTTATACAGAAATTTTAGTAACAAAAGCATTGTAAGCACTGTGTGTGTGTTCCGGCATTTGTGGTTTATTAGGACACTTCCTGTGTCCCCGTAAAACAAAAGGCTTAAAAAACATACTAAACAGTGTTTTATGAAATTCAAAAAGTGTGCAGTCTCCTGTGAGGGCTAGGTTTAGGTGTAGGGTAGGTGTAGGGCAATAGAAAATAGGGTTTGTACAGTATAAAAACCATTACGCCTATGGAGAGTCCCCGTAAACCACAAATGCAAGAATGTGTGTGTGTGAGTTGAATGAGTTGATATGAGACATTTATGAAGTGTTTGGTATTTTTTAAGTGCATAGTGACAAACAGGTAAGGGGTTGTTGTTGTATTTTTTGTAGCTGCATAGTTATGTTTTTCCTTATGTTAGTAAGTCTATATTTCAGAAAACTTTTTTTTTTTTTTTTTTTACTTTAACTTATTTTTACAACTTAACAGATAAAAGAGAGCTCAGAATAACAGAAGAGAAGCATCCGTGTGGCTGTGCTGTGTGTGTCAGTGCAGAAGAAGTGTGGGTGTTACTGTTGTGTTCTGTGTTTCCCGCTGTCTCTTCTCCTGTTTACTTTCACTTTTCGCAGTTACCGGTCATTGGTCCTGTCACCCGCCAATCATCATTAACTGCTGACGTCACTCATCCTGCCGCTCCCAATCGGACAAGACCCTCCCAGATAAAAGTGCACGCAAGACCACTCGCAAGCCCCCATGTTGTTGCTGTTTGGTGTTGTGTTTTTTCTTGCCATCACGTTTGATTGTTATATCCCCTTTTGTTTATGTTGCTTTGTTTTTGTGTACGCTTTTGCCCCGATACATATTTTTGTTCCCTCTTCCCTCACTGTAACATATTTGAGCAAACGTTATATGTTACGAGGCCGGAAGAAGCGAACAGGTAAGGACGTCACGTGACATACATTGCAACATGTAGGAATATTATCCTGTATAGTACATTAGGTTAGGGGCGAGTGCCACCCCTTGTACTTTTGTTTATTGGCTAAAAAGTGTAGGTTAGTTAGGGCGTCTCGGACGTTTGAGACTCGGCCCTAACCTAATGTACTACAGGATAATATTCCTACGTGTTGCAGTGTATGTCACGTGACGTTCTTACCTGTCCGCTTCTTCCCGGCCTCGTAACATATAACGCGTGCTCAAATATGTTACAGTGAGGGATATATAGGACGATTTTGAAGTTGAGGGAGAACATGAGATGGGGAGTTTTTCGACATACCCTAACTGTCACGAACTGGGAAAAAGCAGTCCAGGCAGAGAAAGACAAGGATTTGACATTAAAAAGTATATAAATTGTATTATTTTTATGAAAATAACCGAAGTGCAGCAGCAGTCAACAGCAGAAGGAAGCTTCCCTTATACACGCCATTTGATTAAGACAATAAGGAAATTGCTGTTAATTGACGCTGCTACTAATAATATTAAAATTGACCCTCAATCAATCAACTATGTACAATAATGCGATGTATATATAATTGCACATCAGTAAATCTAGGCTTATTTGACAGTAGAGCAGAATGGATTTGTGAAAAAAAAAAAAATGCAACCATACTGTAAATGAACACAATTAACTGCATCATTTTATGTTACAGTAGCTCTAAGGATAGTTTACAAATCGACTTTGCTCATGATTCATAACTGAGAGTACTTAAAAGTAAAAAAAATACAATGACCCCAGAGCAGCAAAACACTTTTTTTTTTTTTTTTTTTTTTTTTTTTTTTTTTTGTCAGCATTGGAGTTGGGATTCATAAAGGGATCTCAGATTGTTGCATGTCATCGAGGCCATCTTATTTCAGGAAAGGAGCCATTATAAAATCGAAAGTTATTCCTTGTGAGGTTTATAGTATATAGGTGAAACACACAGGCTAGTGAAAAGGAGAATATGATGAAATGTTTGAAAAAAAGTGAAATTTTGATCTGTTGTGAGATTAGTACTAAGGGCTTTAAAAGACATGTCATTAGATTGTCAAAGTACTCATAAAGTTGTTACAAAAAAACTGTAATGGAAACTGCCACATTCACTAAAAATGCGTAATTTTACATTTACAAATTCTTTGTCCATGTTTCATGAATGAGACTGCTTTATACACAATTACATCAAATCAAAGCAAATCAGCGTTACTATTTTTTATTTACATTTTTTTTTATCCTGTACATTCTATACAGTTAAATGGAAATACATTTATTATAATAATACATTGAAATGATCGATACAATTATATCAATACAACAATTCCGGAAAAAAAAGTTTGAGATCATCTGCTGCCACCAAATGAAGCTAAATTCTGTTATTCAAAGCTCTGTTCTAATATAAGCTAATATTGATTAATCAATGGAGCAGAAATGTCTACTCATGGTATGGTCTTTCATAGGGCTGATCAAGAAAATAATAGATTTTCACACAATAAAAAAATCACATATCCAGTATGCATCTATATTAGTATTACCAGTTTTCTCCTCTAGATGTCATTCTCTTATTTACCTTGCTACGGAAGCAGCGGAAACCCCGTGTTGCCAAATCCACGGAATTTAACTAGCGTACTTTTATTCTGTTGTTGCGGGTTGATCTGTACTACAGAGCAGTGTTTTGAACGGCAGTAAATAGATCATCTCTCCCTTTTTAATGCTAGATACAGCATTAAAAAGAATCATGAATAAACGTCAGAAGGTATGTTGAAACTTAATTATATGTAATCGCTCAGTGTCTCAGTCGCGGAAAGATGTAAATAAAACAGATTAACAGCGTTACTTTTACCTCATTAAAGTCATGCAGTGTCTATAGCTATAGCTATTCAGTGCAGCAGGAAGGAGAGCAGGGAACAGCAGAGGAACAGGAAGCTCTGAGTGACACTCTGAGCACCGTTACACAGGTTCCCTGAACAACATGAGATGCCAGTAACATTACTAAGATAACTCAGTGATGTTGCAGTATCACAAATAGATTTAGAGACACAGCCTTTTAGAAACAATGACTGGCTGATATTCCCTGATGAGAAGAAAGAAAACAAATGTTAGTCTAAACTGTAAATTGGTATATGTTATCTTTATCAGATGTTTAAAATGAACAATGGAGAAACAAGATAACAACTTTAGGTTAATTCCTTCACCTGTTATTGTAAGGCAGTGGTCTTCATTCCCTGAACAGCTCACTGTGTTTGAGCAGTTCTGTCCATCACAATAGTAACATTTCTTTCCATTGGGAGTGTTAATGCTGGGATCTACAGGAGGAAAACAAGTGTTTATTTATTTTTCATTCAAAATATGACATCTAATGAAACAACACTCCTTTAGCTGCCAGATCCTGGTAGAAAATCAAGCTGCACTCTGCATTTCATTTTCTTTATTGAATGTCATATACCAAGCGTTGATCTTAAAGGTAGTCATTTGTATATGGTCAGTAAAATACAATACCTGGAGCATCTTGGATGTTACAAAGGTTAGTGTTACAGCAGGAATAGGACGCCTGTACACTGCCGAAGTTCATGGACCCACTTAGACAGTCAGTAGTACAAATTTTGAAACTCACTTTAGAACTAATTTCACCTAAAATACATAAATAATACAGAAAAGACCAGTTCAATTGAACATTATTTTATTAGTGTCATCTCACAGCTGCAAAGCAGAGCAGAATTTTTTGTTAATAAGAATTGTATTGTTACTGAGAGAACAAAAATTAAGAAATAGCAGAAATATACAGAATATTCTGACAGGAAAACAGTGTGAGGTTCTGGGAGGTTATATTTTTACTTTTTCAGCACCAGTAAAAAATAATACAAGCATCTCCATCAGTCAAACATAACAGTATTTCAATAAATCACACCAGACTTACCAACTTTAGATACTGCTGTTAAACTCATGCACTTGGAAGATCCACTGGGACATGCTGTTACATTTTGATTCGCACAAGAACCCGTCAGACTCCAGCATTGATAACAGCTGAAAGAGTGTCCTTTAGTAATAAAACAGAGATACGTCAATGATCCATGTTTGTACTCAATAACATTACAAACACTATTTGTCTTCGTACCTGCAGTGAAAAAAGCAAACAGAAATAAAACTGAGATTTGCAGATCCATCTTTGATCAGGAGGTGAATGAAATGACGTGTCTGTTTAAGTGCTCACTTTATAGCTTATAAGACAGGGTGGGTCTTCATGAGAAAATGAAAGTTTAACAGAAGTAAATAGATAATGAATAGGTTAAAATAACAATTTATTATTTATAATATTCCATACACTACAAGTTTACTCTCCAGTGTGAAGAAATTAACTAAAAAAGGGCCTGATTTGTGGACATAAAACATATCTACATTTCCCCAACCCAGTGTAACAAATTAATACAATAGAAACTACATCATTATATTTAATAAAGTTAAAGTTAATAAAGGCTTTACCAGAAAAAAATATAAATACTGTAGATGAAACCCCTCTCTAAATGAGCTTACAAGCAATTATTTTTGGTTTTTAAACACTCTACTAAAAGATAGAATAATGTACTGGTTTGGAATGACATGAGGGTGAGTGCATGAAGTATAAATCCCTTCACACACAAACTTTTATTGACTGTTAAACTCCAGAGTGAGTATACTAATAACATTCTGAAGCACATGACGGAAAATAAGTGGAAATACAAGTTGAGGAGGGGAGGGAAAGGCAAATATGTACAATGGAAGGTAAATATGCATGCTTTTTTGCATGTTTAAGAGAAGCATATCATATTTCACTTGACTGTTGATTGAAAGAGAAGGATGTTTATGCCGAAACTATTCCACTGACTTGATTGATGAAGCATTGGGGGAACAGACCTTAGTCAAGTTTAAGACGGCTGAAAATAAGGCTGTATGAACATTATAAATCACGTAATTTTCACAGCTCACAAATGTTTTATGGATTTTTTTGTCTACTTAAGGTTTTTTCACCAAGACATTTTGCCAGTTGTGCAATCATTATGTTGTTAAATAACAATACAATTCATTGAACACACTGAACTTCAACCCTTTACAGCCTCATTTTCATTCTTGTCAAAAAGTAAACATGTTCATATGGTTTTGCATATATAGTATGCCTTAATTATGAGCTACACTCTTAAAAATAAAGGTGCTTCACGATGCCATAGAAGAACCTTTTTTCATCTAAATGGTTCTATAAAGAACCTTTAACATCCGATTAACCTTTCTGTTTCATAAAAGGTTCTTTGTGGCGAAAGAAGGTTCTTAAGATTATAAAAAGGTAAGAAAGAGATGGTTCTTTAAAGAACCTTAGACTAAATGGTTCTTTGTGGAACCAAAAATGGTTCTTCTGTGGCATTGCTGTGAAGAACCATTTAAGAGTGTAACGTATAGGAAAGATAGAGTATAGTGGTGTTAAAATGTCTAAATACAGAAGAAAATATTGCTCTTTATTAAATATTGATCACCTTTTTTTAACATCATTTTTTGCTGTGGTAGATCTTATGCTTACAGTATGTTGATAAAATGTAAATGTGTTGTTTTATTTTAAACAAACAAAAATATGGTGACCAAAAACTCTGTTTGCACAAAGACTGAATGCACCTGCAGCTCCCTCCTGCCCTCCAGTGGCTTAGAGTTGCACGTGTATATTTACTCTCTTCAACTGTAGAGGGTGCACAATCATTAGGAACTATTTCTCAATACTTCAGGTCACTTTTTCTAAACTCTTCACACAGTGAGCACAACAGCCATCTGAGTGGGCTACACTGTGAATCATTTCCTATTGCTTTGGTATAAAATACATTCAATGACTTTTAAAGTAAAGTAACTCTTTACAAAATCTAGTTCAAGTTCAAAACATAATACAAAACTAAACAAGATAACAATCTGCTTCGGTGCCGATAGCCTTGTGATTAGTGCACTGACATGAAGCCCGAGGTTCGATTCCCATCTTAAGGTCCTTTTCCAATCCCTCCCCACTCTCTCCACCCAATACTTTCCTGTCTGCTCTCTACTGTCCTGTCTAATTTAAAAAAAAAAAAAAAAAAAAAAAGATTACAGTCTACAGCCTTATACCCTAATACCATTTTGAAAGTCTACAAAATGAAAAAATAAAAAATAAAATTACATGTAGCAGATGTAGATGGTCATTCTATAATTCTACATTTAGAATTTGACAATGTGAAGAAGAAAGTTTTCTTTTTTCTCAAAAACCCAAACATGACTTTACATAGCTGCTTTGAAACGATCTATATTGTATAAAATGCTACATAAAACATCCAACTAACACTGAAAATGGTGCAAGAAAGTACAACACAAATTTGTACTGACTTATGTTGGCTGATACCATGATTTGGTGCCTGGATTAGTTTGTTTACTAATCCAAAAGGTAACTTGGTTGATATTTTTAGTATTTTGGGCCTATACTTCACATTAAAACCTAGAACTATTGAGCATATGGTATATTTAGAAATATATTTTCATATATTTTAATAAATTGTCTTGTTAAATTTTGCAGCAATGTTACTTGTGTAACACTGTTGACAGTCAATTAATCCACTCTTGGCACAGGCTTGCTAGTTTAACCAATATTACAGGAAAGAGAGCGGACATACAGGTGCATCTCAAAAAAATTTTTTTAGTAACTTATTTTAAAAAATGAAACCTTCATATATTCTAGATTCATTACATGAAAAGTAGAACATTTCAAAAGTTTTATTGTTTTAATTTTGATGATTAGAGCATACAGCTCATGAAAGTCAAAAATCCAGTATCTCAAAATGTTAGAATATTTACATTTGAGTTTTATTAAATGACCATCCCTACAGTATAAATTCTGGGTATCACTTGTTCTTTGAAGCCACACTAATGGGGAAGACTGCTAAATTGGCAATGGTCCAGAAGACAATCAATAACACCCTCCACAAAAAGAGTAAGTCACAGAAGGTCATTACTGAATGGGGTGGCTGTTTACAGAGTGCTGTATCAAAGCATATTAAATGCAAAGTTGACTGGAAGGAAGAAACTGGGTAGGCAAAGGTGCACAAGCAACAGGGATGACCGCAAGCTTGAGAATACTGTCAAGTAAAGCCAATTCCAACACTTGGGAGAGCTTCACAAGGAGCAGAATGAAGCCGGAGTTAGCGCATCAAGAGTCACCACGCTCGGACGTCTTCAGGAAAAGGGCTGCCAAGCCACTTCTGAAACAGAAACAACATCAGAAGCATAAAATAACCAAAAAAATAACCGTTGCTCAGTGGTCCAAAGACCTCTTTTTAGATAAAAGTAAATTTTGAATTTCATGTTGAAATCATGGTCCCAGAGTCTGGAGGAAGACTGGAGAGGCACAGAATCCAAGCTGCTTGAAGTCCAGTGTGAAGTTTCTGAAGTCAGTGATGATTTGGGGTGCCGTGACGTCTGCTGGTGTTGGTCCATTGTGTTTTATCAAGTGCAGCCATCTACCAGGAAATTTTGGAGCACTTTATGCTTCCGTCTGCTGACAAGCTTTATGGAGATGCTGATTTCTTTTTCCAGCAGGACTTTAGCACCTGCTCACAGTGCAAAAACTACTTCCAAGTGGTTTGCTGACCATGATATTACTGTGCTTTATTGGCCAGCCAACATGCCTGACCTGAACCCCATTGAGAATCTATGGGATATTTTCAAGAGAAAGATCAGAAACAGTTGATCAAACAATATACAGACGATCTGAAGGCTCAGTAGTGCCTCAGCAGTGTCACAGGCTGATCACTTCCATGCCACACTTCACTGATGCTGTAATTTGTGCTACGAACAAGTCATTTGCTGTAATATGTGTTGCCGACCAAGTATTGAACTGAATTAAAAAACTGAATTAAAACAAACAATTTAAAAAAAAAAAATGAAAACAAGAGAAACAAGTTATTTGAACTAACCAATGTATGATCATTTCAGAGATTCTCATTATCTATATAAACCTGCAACATGTTAAATCAAGTGACCACAGTCAGCCTTTAGTCATTGCATGCAATGGTCTTGTGAGCAGTTTTTCCGTGCATAGTGACAGACAGGTGTTGAGAAAATGTGTTGCTGTGTTTTGTGCAGCTATATGTTATTTTTTAAAATATTATAATTTTAGTTTACAGCCTTTAATCCATAAAGCCCTGTATGTGTGTACAGGCATTTGTGGTTTATGAGGACACAAATGTGTATAATGACATGGGTACTACAATGTAAAACCCGTAAAACAAAAGGCTTAAAAAACATACTAAACAGTGTTTTGCGAAATTCAAAAAGTGTGCACAGTCTCCTGTGAGGGCTAGGTTTAGGTGTAGGGCGATAGAAAATAGGGTTTGTACAGTATAAAAACCATTACGGAGAGTCCCCATAAACCACAAATGCAAGAATGTGTGTGTGTGTGTGTGTGTGTGTGTGTAGTGCGTGTCAGTGGTTGTGATGCTACACAGTGGCAGGTGTGTTCTTCTGGAGGAAAAAAACAAAAGTCCCCTCTTTGGTTTTTGTGGCTTCTTGTAGGCACGTGTGTTTTATGTTCTATTTCCATTTGCTGTTTCTGGGTTAATGACATATGGAACAGCATTTTATTTATAATAAACATGCAAAATAGGTTATCGTAAACTAACATTGAAAAATACTTCTAAAGCATTTATTAATCTTGTATGTTAATTTCAACATTTACATTATTAAAATCAAAAGTTGTACTTGTCAGTATTATTTAATGGACCTGAGCTTACATGAACTAACAATGAATAGTTTTATTTTTTTTATTAACTAAACTTAAAGATTAATAAGTACTGTAACAAATGTAATGCATATTTACAGTGTTGGGAAAAGTTACTTTTAAAATGAACGCACTGCAATATTGTGTTACTCCCTAAATTGTAACTAATTGTGTTACTTAGTTACTTTTCAAGGAAAGTAATGTTTTATTACCTTTACCTTTACGTCACTTTTTAAATCAGGGCAGGGCTTGCTTGTTTGTTTTTAAAGTTCTATTTTGGGCAAAAGTAAAAGCCCTCTCACACCAAAAGTGAAATGAAGGCTGAGACAAAAGTAAATTTACATCTGTACATAGAACACAGGAGAAGAAAGTTCAGTCTTCTTCAGCAATAAAATAAATAAATAAATAAATGTAAAAAAATAGGCACAAATGTTAGTTTACCTAAAGTAATGTTTGCTTGTTAGTATGGCTGAACTGGATCACTGAAGGTCATCAGCAAACATATTGCAAAATATTCTGAGTTTGCATTTTACTGCTCTTATCCATTTCCTGAAGCTGTTTTGCAAGCGAGATGAGTAAATGCAGGTTTACATTTAGTCTAGACCAGCCGACTTGCCTCAACACACCTGCCTGGAAGTTTCAAGTATACCTATTAAGACCTTGATTAGCTGGTTCAGATGTGTTTGATTAAGGTTGGAGCTAAACTCTGTAGGACACCGGCCCTCCAGGACCGAGTGTGGTGACCCCTGGTCTAGACCTACAGTAACCATACACAGGGCACACAATGACTCTGCACTTACCCCTGATTTCTCTCAACATGGGGACAGGAGAGCTGTCAGTCAGTAAACTCTGATATATTTTCTTGTAAATTAAAAGAAATGCATTGCTTTACTAGTTACCTAAAAAAGTAATCTGAATACATAACTTGTGTTGCTTGCAGTGTGTTACCCTCAACACTGTTCATTTAGTACAATAATCATGCTTAGTAATGCATTATCTAATGTGAACTAATGGGACTTTATTGTTAAGTTTTGTGTCTGTTTACCGCCTTTTTGGATCATTCCTCAGATCCTCAGTAATCACTTCAGTTGAAGGTGTAGCTTTAACCTTACTAAACTGAGGAATGAATAAAACCCAGAGTAATCTCAGATCATTATTTCAAGTAATTTCAATTCAAATGGGTTCAAGAGAGGCAGTTGAGATGCTGCCACCATTTTATCTGTATTCAATATCTGTTTGTCACATATACATGATTAATTTCTAAGGGCACGTATTTCTTTTATATTCCTTTATACATATTTTTTACTTCCACAAATCACGACACCAAAGAACAGCAGTGCAACAAACAAAGTGAAAGAAACATTTAGTGAAATATTTTTGTTGCAAATAATACATTAAATACTTGCTGTTTTTTGTACCTCTAGTGAGAAAAATGAGAAGAACAACAACAGAGATGCGCAGATCCATCATGCATCAGGAACAAAATGATTAACTATGTTTCCCCTTCCTTTTATGGCTGTTCAGAAAGGGGTGGGTTTACTGAGAAACCTTTAAGAGGTCCTACACAAACCACTGACTGTTACTGTTACAAAGCGAAAGGTATTTGTAACTTGCACATCAGCAAATACAGTGGGGATCGAAAGTTTGGGCACCCCAGGTAAAAATTTGTATTAATGTGCATAAAGAAGCCAAGGAAAGATGGAAAAATCTCCAAAAGGCATCAAATTACAGATTAGACATTCTTATAATATGTCAAAAAAAGTTAGATTTTATTTCCATTATTTACACTTTCAAAATAACAGAAAACAAAAAAATGGCGTCTGCAAAAGTTTGGGCACCCTGCAGAGTTTATATCTTGTACTGCCCCCTTTGGCAAGTATCACAGCTTGTAAACGCTGACATCTAGCCAGCCAAGAGTCATTCAATTCTTGTCTGAGGTATCTTTGCCCATTCTTCCTTACAAAAGTCTTCCAGTTCTTTGAGATTTCTGGGCTGTCTGTCACACACTGCTCTTTTAAGGTCTATCCATAGATTTTCAATTATGTTGAGGTCAGGAGATTGTGAAGGCCATGGCAAAACCTTCAGTTTACGCCTCTTGATGTAATCCACCATGGATTTTGAGGTGTGTTTAGGATCATTATCCATTTGTAGAAGCCATCCTCTCTTTAACTTCAGCTTTTTCACAGATGGCATCAAGTTACCGTCCAAAATTTGCTGAAATTTTATTGAATTTTCCTTCTACTCGTGAAATGTTCCCTGTGCCACTGGCTGCAATACAACCCCAAAGCATGATTGATCCACCCCCATGCTTAACAGTTGGACAGAGGTTCTTTTCATTAAATTCTGTGCCCTTTCTTCTCCAAATGTACCTTTGCTCATTCCGGCCAAAAAGTTCTATTTTAACCTCATCGGTCCACAGAACTTGTTTCCAAAATGCATCAGGCTTGTCTATATGTTCATTTGCAAAGTTCAAACGCTGACTTTTGTGCTGAGGACGTAGAAGAGGTTTTCTTCTGATGACTCCTCCATGAAGACCATATTTGTACAAGTATCTCTTTATCCACCTTATTTTTCAATGCGGAAGTAAGCTGTTTTCTGGTAATGCGTTAAACATCCGGTTCAAAATCCGCCATAGGGAAATAATGAAAAGAATCTCAAAGTGCAGTAAACGGTAAAAGAGTTTGCACTACAAACCAGTGTATTCACAATTAAGATAATACATTAAAATAATGTGGTAAGACACACCAGTTTGCAATATCAAGCAGCAAAACGAGCTTTTTGTGCAGCTAAAAATAGCTGGAAAATAGACCGGAAGCCAGGCACAAAAAAATGTACAAATGGCTGCACCCACTCTTATGGGAAAAATAAGGTGGATAGTGGAATAGTGTACCACAACTCCAGTGTCTGCCAGATCTTTCTGGAGGGATCGTGCAGTCAAACGTGGGTTTTGACTTGCTTTTCTCACAATCCTGCGAGCTGTTCTGTCTGATATTTTTCTTGGTCTTCCAGATCTTGCTTTAACTTCCACTGTTCCTGATGACTGACAACCATTCTACCGTAAATGTTCACAATTCATTGCATCATTTTATGTTACAGTAGCTTCAGTTATAATGTACTAATTGACACTGCTCATGCTTCCAGGTTAACAGTACTTCATGACATCAGAGCAGCCAAACATTTGTTTTCAGATTCGGTGTTGGGATTCATAACCTTTTTGTGTCACAGAGTCAGTCACAATATCAACGCCGGATTCTACAGCTCCATCCACTCACCCACTGTGATTGTGATCATCTGCTGCCACCTGCTAATAGATGGTGCTAAATTCGGTTTTTAAGACTGTTACAACATTTTGCAGCAGGTCCAAAGGGGAAAAACAAGTTGCAAGTTGTAAACTATGTTCTGATATAGGCTAATATAATCAATGCTGCAGAAACCTCTGCACAGATGGTCTTTCAGGGCTGGGCAAAAAAGAGATTCTTAGACAGATACAGAGTCTCTACTATAGAGAAGTGTTTCAAACGGCAATGAATAGATCATCTCTCCCTCTTAAAGGAGAAGTTCACTTCCACAACAGAAATTTACAGATAATGTACTCACCCCCTTGTCATCCAAGATGTTCATGTCTTTCTTTCTTCAGTCGTAAAGAAATCATGTTTTTTGAGGAAAGCATTTCAGGAAGTATCTCCATATAGTGGACTTCTATGGTGCCTGTGAGTTTGAACTTCCAAAATCCAGTTTAAGCTTCAAAGGGCTCTAAATGATCCCAGCCGAGAAAGAAGAGCCTTATCAAGTGAAACGATCAGTTATTTATTTTTTAAATTGCAATTTCTATACTTTTTAACGTTAAAGGAAAAGTCCACTTTCAGAACAAAAATTTACAGATAATGTACTCACCCCCTTGTCATCCAAGATATTCATGTCTTTCTTTCTTCAGTCATAAAGAAATTATGTTTTTTGAGGAAAACATTTCAGCATTTTTCTCCATTTAATGGACTTCTGTGGTGCCCCGAGCTTGAACTTCCAAAATGCAGTTTAAATGCGGCCTCAAACGATCCCAAATGCGGTTGTAAACGATCCCAGCCGAGGAGGAAGGGTCTTAGTGAAACGATCGGTTATTTTCATAAAAATAATATAATTTATATACTTTTTAATGTCAAACGCTCATCTTGACTTACTCTGCATGAACTGAAACCTCCCATCTTATGTTCTCCCTCAACTTCAAAATCGTCCTATATCGCTGTTTTACCTTTTTTGTTAAAGGTGTTTGATCTTCTTTGCATGTTCACTTTGCAAAGACTGGGTCGGTACTTCTGCAGCAATGTAGGATAGTTTTGAAATGATTTTTGACGTTGAGGGAGAAAATACGATTGGAGTTTTTCGACATACCCTAACTGTCTTGAACCAGAATACATAGAGTTCAGGCAGGGCAAGACAAGCGTTTGAGATGAAAAAGTATTTAATGAAAATAACAATCGTTTAGCTAGATAAGACCTTTCTTCCTTGGCCGGGATTGTTTGCAACCGCATTTGGGATCGTTTAAAGTCGCATTTAAACTACATTTTGCAAGTTCAAACTCGGGGCACTATAGCAGTCCATTATATGCAGAAAAATCCTGAAATGTTTTCCTCAAAAAACATAATTTCTTTACGACTGAAGAAAGAAAGATATTAACATCTTGGATGACAAGGGGGTGAGTACATTATTTAAACCGCATTTTGGAAGTTCAAACTCGCAGGCAACATATGGAGGTAATTCCTGTAATGTTTTTTTTTTTTTTTTTTTCAGAAAATATTTCTTTACAACTGAAGAAAGAAAAACATGAACTTGTATGACAAGGGAGTGAGTAAATTATCTATAAATTTTTGTTCGGGAAGAGAACTTCTCCTTTAACCGCTCGATGCAGCATAAATAAATAAATAAACATGAATAACCGTCAGAAGTTTTATTGAAACTTACTGAAATATATGTAATATGTAAAATAGTGATCTTTGACATTTTGACGAATGATTTTATTATTTGTTTTTTTATTTATTATTTATTATTTGTTAATGAGGGGTTTTTGGACACATTTATGGGTTTTTTTTTTTTTAGATTGTGGAAATTTAGATTACTGTTGTTATGATTAAGTAAAAGGCTAAAATAAGACTAAGTCATAATTTCTAATTCCTTGTTATTGTGACTTACAGAATCATTTTTTACTCAACTGATCTTTGTTAGAAACAGGCTTCCATATTATTTGATTTTAATTAAATTCGTCTTAATATTATCTAAAAAAAAAAAAAAAAAGGGTCAAAGTGACTGAAGATGATCAAGTGTGTTATTGTGACAAATATATTCAGAGTTTCTGTTAACTAGTTAAAGAAGTTTAATTTATACATGTGCGTTCACTATACAGGTAACCATTTCGCTTGGTACATTTCTATAATATTACAGCTTACAAATAAACAATAGACACCAAATCTATCAAATTGAATTGTTATTTTTTTTTTAGATATGGTAATCAACACTTAAACAGAAACTGAGTTCATAGATATTTAATTATGCATAAGGCATTCAGTACAGTATGTCTCATTGTAGAATGTGAAGAGCTGCTGGATTCAGTGCAGCAGGATGAAGGACAGCAGAGAACAGCAGAGGAGCAGGAAGCTCTGAGTGACACTCTTAGCACCGTTACACAGGTTCCCTGAACAACATGAGATGCCATTAACAGTACTAACCGATGTTGTGACATCACAAATAGATTTAGAAGCACATCCTTTTACAACCAGTGACTGACTCCCAAAACTCCCTGATGAAAAGACAGAAAACACAGGTTAGTCTAAGCTGGAAATTTAAGTGGTCTGTATAAAATGTCTAAAGTGAATGATGGAGAAACAAAAATATCAACGATGATCTTCCTTTTCCAGATTCTCACCTGTTGCTGTAATGCAGCGATCTTCACTCCCTGAACAGTTCATTATGTTTAAACAGCTGTGCCCATCACAAGAGTAACATGTCTTTCCATTGGGGACAGTAGAGCTGACATCTACATAAGTAAACAAGTGTACCTTTATTTTATTTTCTATACAAACATAACATCTAATGAAACAAATCTTTTTCCCTAATTGAATGACATATGGAAGTGAAATGACTGCTGACTTTAAAGAAGACAGTCATTCACAAATGATCATTGAAGTCCAATACCTGAAGCATCTTTTGCATTACAAAGGTCAGTGTCACAGCAGGAATAAGAAGTCTTTACAATGCCGAAGTTCATAGACCCATTTAGACAGGCAGGAGCACAGTTTTTAATACTCACTTTAGAACTACTGTCACCTAAAAAAGATGAATGATACAAGAACAGTCATATGCATCATCTCAGAGCTGCAAAGCAGAAGAGAAATACAATTTTGCATTTTCTCATTTTAAACAACTGTTATTACAAAAATAAATTTTTTGCTGTTGTAACATAAGTAAATCATAGCAGCATCTCCATCAGTCAGATTTAACAGTAAATTTAAAAAAAAAATCAAATTGGACTTACCAATTTGTGTTACTGCTGTTGAACTCATGCACTTTGAAAATCCACTGGGACACGTCGTCTGTTGTTGTTCACAAGGACTCGATAGACCCATACACTCATAACAGCTAAGAGAGTGTCCTTTAGTAATAAAACAGAGAGATGTAGATTATTTATTTCTGTATGCAATAAAATTTCAAGCTATTTGTCTTTACCTGCAGTGAAAAGAACGAACAGAAGAGCAACTGAGATTTGCAGATCCATCTTTGATTAGGAGGTGAATGAAATAACGTATCTGTTTGAGTGCTTACTTTATAGCTTACCACAAGGGGTGGGATTTAATGAGAAAATGAAAGTTTAACATAACCTTGGAATGATCTACCTAAGCCAGTTTGTTAAAGGGGTTATCGGATGCCCATTTTCCACAAGTTGATATGATTCTTCAGGGTCTTAATGAAAAGTCTCTAATATACTTTGATTAAAAATTCTTAAAATTAAAAATTCTTTGTAAAACAACACCCTTTTTACCTTGTCAAAATGAGCTCTGCAAAAATCATCTCATTGTAAGGGGGTGTTCCTTTAAATGCAAATGAGCTCTGCTCGCCCCGCCCCTCTCTTCTCTCTGTGGAATGACGAGCTTGTTTACTTTAGTCCCATTTAGCCGCTAAACTTCTTAACTACCACGTTAGAAGGAAAGGCGGTTGCAAAGATTCATTAAAAAACACTTATACTCACTTCTGCTGTAAGTGAAGCTGGATCATGAATGATTTGCGCGAACATAGACGGATATATGTAGATCGGGAGACGCATTCCATTCACAAACAAATGTAATCCACTGCATCTTCAGCGGCTCAGATGTCGGGAGTAAGTGACGACCACTATGTTCATTATTACATCCAGCAACACAACACTTCAATCGCTCAATCGGAGATATTCTTGTCTAACTTACATCCCTGCTTCAGCATCAAATCAAGGAAAGTTACTGGACTGTGACAGCTGGTCTGAGGTAAGAGCTCATGTCAATCAACTATCGTGGGAGAGGCACACCAACAGGCATCTGAGAATGGCTCGATTTGAAAAAGGGGATATTATTTTTACAGATTAATTAAAAACCACTGCATGGATTTTTATCATTATAGGGTAGATTTGTACATACACTGCCAACACACATTAATGTTCAAACAACATGAAAAAGTGAAGTTTGCATCTGATGACCCCTTTAACAGTAACAAGAAGACATTATAAAATGAATTGGTCACACTGAGTCTACTCCTCAATGTCAAGAACTGGATTTAAAAAGATTCTGATTTGGACACAGAGCTGATGGAGGTATTTCAGAATGGCCAGAAGCATTATTATACATAAATGAGAGCCACAGGCCACCTGTAAATCTGTAGCATGCATTATACACACCCCAGTATGCCCCAGTTTAACAAATGAATACAATAGCAGCTATCTCAATAAATTTTAACCATTTCAACTATGTAATGATAATTATTATTTCTCTTTGAACAGATACTGCCAGAAGAACATCTATTAAAAGAAAGCCATACATGTTTGGAATGACATAGGGGTGAGTAAATGAACTTTCACATGCAGAAAGAAGATTGTCTGAGGCATATGTTGATTGTTTAGTTTTATTTTTTTAACCAAATGAAATTATGAGTATGGGACACAATGAGAAAAGAAAGAAGTATATTGCACAAAGACTGTATGCGCCTGCATTAGCAGGCCTTGAGTTGTGCTTGCAGACTGATCACATTTACCCTCTTCATCTGTAGATGGTTGCACAAACACTTACCAAAATAAACAATTTTTTGTACAGAATCATATTCTCGTAGTTTGCACTGTCTACTGCTGTACCACTTATCCACCTGCACAAGATGAGAACACATTTTTGTATTTTCTTGTTTCAAGATAGAATCAGAATGTAAAGTATATTTCCTTATCTCCTAAAGTGAAACACTTGCTCATGTCGGATGCACTTGCCATAAGGATGTGTTTGTGTTGTCACATATGCGCACTGCAGTAATCCAAAAGAATGCTGATTGAGGTGTTTACATGCTGGGTAAATTCAGAGTACAGGGTGAAAATCTATCTGTTGATCAATTTATTACTTAAAAGTTGTTTATGACCTTATGGCAATAAAGGAAACCTGTTTAATGTGTTTGGCCACATACTAACTGCACTATCACCACCTATTTGGATCACTGGTCATCAGATCCTCAGAAAACTCTGCCTGCGTTATACATGTATTAGTTTTTCCTATAGTTGGTTATACATGTTCGCTGAAAAAACACTAGCAAACACTGCATTCAAAACAGTTTGTAACCAACAACAAAAAATTATCTATTTATCCTACTGCTTGAAATTAGCTTTATTATTCTTATTTTATTATTGCTTGTTTACATAGATTTACATTAAATACTTTTTTCTTTTTAGGCTTGGTTTGCTGTGGTATGGGTGTCTTTTACCCTGAAAACCCAGTTTATGGTAACACTGTAGTATAGATAGCACTTCTCACTATTAAGTAGTTGCTTATTACTAGCATGTTGGCTTTTTATTAGTACTTATAAAGCACATATGTGACCCTGGTCTTAAGTAGCAAGGGTGTATTTGAAGCAATAGCCAATTACAAACAAAAATACATGTGGGTGAGACTGCTCTTATTAGAGTTACAAATTACCTACTCTTATCATCCGATCTTGGTTGTATCTCTCTGTTAGTGCTACTGGATCTTAGTGCTGCATTCGATACGGTTGACCACAACATTCTTTTGAACAGACTTGAAAATTATTTTGGCATTAGGGGTACTGCATTGGCATGGTTCAAATCGTACTTATCTGACCGCTATCAATTCGTGGCAGTAAATGAAGAGGTATCATATCGATCACAAGTGCAGTATGGAGTACCGCAAGGCTCAGTGCTAGGGCCATTACTTTTTATGCTTTACATGTTACCCCTGGGTGATATCATCAGGAAATATGGTGTTAGCTTTCACTGTTATGCTGATGATACTCAGCTCCATATTTCTTCGCAGCCCTGCGAAACATACCAACTTGATAAAGTAACGGATTGTGTAGTTGAGTTAAAAAATTGGATGACAAGTAATTTCTTACTGCTAAATTCTGAAAAAACAGAGGTGTTAATTATTGGACCTAAAACCTCAGCGTGTAATAACCTAAAACACTGTCTAATACTTGATGGCTGCTCTGTCAATTCTTCGTCATCAGTTTGGAACCTAGGTGTGCTATTTGATAGCAATCTTTCCTTCGAAAACCACATCTCTAGTATTTGCAAAACTGCATTTTTCCATCTCAAAAATATATCTAAATTACGACCTATGCTCTCAATGTCAAATGCTGAAACATTAATTCATGCGTTTATGACCTCAAGGTTAGATTACTGTAATGCTTTATTGGGTGGTTGTTCTGCTCGCTTAATAAACAAACTCCAGCTGGTCCAAAATGCAGCAGCTAGAGTTATTACTAGAACCAAAAAGTATGATTATATTAGCCCGGTTCTGTCAACACTGCATTGGCTCCCTATTAAACATCGTATAGATTTTAAAATCTTGCTAATTACTTATAAAGCCCTGAATGGTTTAGCTCCTCAGTACCTGAGCGAGCTCTTATCGCATTATAGTCCCTCACGTCCGCTGCGTTCTCAAAACTCTGCCAATTTGATAATGCCCAGAATAGCCAAATCAACCGCGGGTGGCAGATCTTTTTCTTATTTAGCACCCAAACTTTGGAACAATCTACCTAACACTGTTCGGGACGCAGACACACTCTGTCAGTTTAAATCTAGATTAAAGACCCACCTCTTTAACCTTGCTTACACATAACACATCAACACATTTCTATAATTCAAATCCGTTAAAGGATTGTTAGGCTGCACTAATTAGGTCAACCAGAACCGGGAACACTTCCCATAACACCCGATGTACTCAGTGCATCGTCAGAGGAATGGCATCTACGCTAATATTAGTCTGTTTCTTTCTTATTCCGAGGTCACCTTAACCACCAGATCCAGTCCGTATCCAGACCAGAGGGTCACTGCAGTCCTCCGGATCCAGTCCGTACCCAGCCCAGACGGTGGATCAGCACCTAGAGATGACCTCTACAGCACTGAATGTCAGCGGAGACCACATCGACTAGATGAGCCCCAGAGACGGATCCCCAGTGAAGACCTCGCCACCTACACGGCTGTCAGCACAGGACCACAGGACCTGGTGAGTCCTCCGTGTCTGGCCAGAGGAGAACTGGCCCCCCGACTGAGCCTGGTTTCTCCCAAGGTTTTTTTCTCCATTTATCACAGATGGAGTTTTGGTTCCTTGCCGCTGTCGCCGCTGGCTTGCTTAGTTGGGGACACTTTATCTTCACTTTATCTTCACACAATATTGTATTTTATTTTATTGTATTTGATTAACTACCTTTACCTGAAAATTGAGTGTTTACTGTTGCCCTTTGCATTGTTGATGTACTATTTCCTATTTAATACTGTACAGCCGCCTTGTCACAATTCTGTATTGTTAAAGGCGGTATATAAATAAAGGTGATTTGATTTGATTTGGGTCAAAATTATATATTTTTCTTTTATGCCAAAATCATTAAGATATTAAGTAAAGATTATGTTCCGTGAAGATATTTTGTAGATTTCCTACTGTAAATATATCAAAACTTAATTTTTAATTAGTAAAATGCATTGCTAATAACTTCATTTGGACAACTTTAAGGGCAATTTTCTCAAGATTCAGATTTTTTGCACCCACAGATTTCAGATTTTCAAATAGTTGTATCCTATCCTAGCAAACCATACATCAATGGAAAGCTTATTTATTTATATTTATATTTTTTTATATTTTTATATTTATATTTTATATATGTATAAATCTCAATTTAAAAAAAAAATAATAATAATAATTACACTTTTGACTGGTTTTGTGGTCCAGGGTCACATATATTACATGAACATATTCTATACAGTATATACAGTATCCTCAATACCTAAACTTAACAACTATCTTACTGAGCAGTAATTAGGAGATTAGTGAGGCAAAATCTGTAGTTAATAGTTAGTTAATAGTGAGAATTGAATCTTAAAAAAAAGTGTGATCATTGTTTTTCTTTACAGCATGACAAGCTTTAAGTCAAGTCACATTTATTTATATAGTGTTTTGCAATACAGATTTTCAATATAGCTTCATGGTAATAAACAGAGAAAAGCAGGGGAAACTGAAGGTCTGATTGACACACTCAGCACTGTTACTTTGGGCGATGTTCTGGCCACTACTCTGGGTGATGTTTTGTGTGCCAAAATGGGTGATGCTCTGGGTGCCACTCTAAGTGAGTCGCTGGGTGGCGCACTGGGTGACACTGTGGGGGTAATACTGTGGGTACCGCTCTGAGTGAGTCGCTGGGTGGCGCTCTGGGTGACACTGTGGGTGATACTGTGGGTACCGCTCTGAGTGAGTCGCTGGGTGGCGCTCTGGGTGATACTGTGGGTACCGCTCTGAGTGAGTCTCTGGGTGCCACTCTGGGTGACTCTCTGGGTGCCACTCTGAGTGATACTCTGGGTGGCGCTCTGGCTGTTACTCTGGCTGGCTGGTGAAACTGTGGGTGCTGATCTGGATGACATTCTGGGTGACGCTCTGGGTGACACTATTAACATCATTACACAGGTTCCCCTCACAACATGTGATGCCACTAACACTACTATTCAGTGCTGTAGCATAATCACAAAAAGATTTAGAGGCACAGCCTTTTAGAGATGATGATTGATTGCCAGCCCCTGATGAAAAGAAAGAGAACAAATGATAATCTAAGCTGACAATTAGTAAATGTGATCTGTATCAGATGTTTACAGTGAATGATGGAGAAACAAAATAATGACTTGATTCTTATTCCACTCGTGGATTCTCACCTGTAAAGCAGCGGTCTTCACTCCCTGAATAGTTCACTGTGTTCTTTTCCATTCAACAATTCTGTCCATTACAATAGTAACACATCTTTTCATTTGGGGTGATAGTGCTGGGATCTACACAAGGAAAAAGTGTTGTTTTTTATTTTTCATGCAAGTCCTCTGCATTTTATTTCCTGATTGAATGTCATATGAAAGTAAAATGAGTGTTGACTTTAAAGTTATTTGTATATGGTCAGTAAAGTACAATACCTGGAGCATCATGGAAGTTACAAAGGTCAGTGTTACAGCAGGAATAAGACGTCTTGAAAATCCCAGCATTCACAGACCCATTTAGACAGTCAACAGCACAATTTTTAACAGTCATTTTATAACTAGTTTCTCCTAAAAATAAACAAATAATACAGGAGAGACCAGTTCAACTGTACATTATTTTGATGGAAATATGTACACATTTTAAAATAAATATATATCAAAGTAGAAAGCAGCAGTGAGAGTTAAAAGCAAACAATCTTTAGGGTAATGTGTCATCTCACAGCTGCAAAGCAGAAGAGAAAAGGCGGGGGCATTATTTTATTTCAAACATTTTTTGTTGATAAGAATTATGTTGTTACTGCAGAGAAAAAATAGCACAAATCTATATAGAATATTCTATATAATTCCTTACCAAATTTTAATACTCTTGTTTCACTCATGCACTTGGAAAATTCATCAGCACATGTTGTTTCATTCTGGTCCACACAAGAACCCATCGAACTCCAGCACTTATAGCATCTGAGAGAGTGTCCTTTAGTAATAAAACATAAAGACATCAATGATCTGTATTTGTACTCAATAATATCACAAACACTATTTGTCTTTGTACCTGCAGTGAAAAGAACGAACAGAAAAAAAAACAGAGATTTGTAAATCCATCTTGATCAGGAGGTGAATAAAATGACGTGTCTTTTTCAGCACTCATTTTATAGCTCATCAGAAGGGGAGGTCTTCATGAGAAAATGAAAGTTGAACAGAAGCAAACATATGTTTAATGGGTCTAAATAAGCCAGTCAGCAATAATGACAAGACAAAAATAACAACAATAATTTATCATAAAACTCTACACACTACTAGTCTACTCTGCAATGTGAAGGGAAAAAAAAATTAAAAATAACTTTACATTTAGGCTTAGTTTACATACAAAAGCTTAAGATATGACCTATGTTGGTTGATGAAGGAAAGTTATTGAAAAAAGTCAAAAGCAGTTTCTTTTGTCTTTTCAGTTAAATACAGTATATTGTATTGTTTCAACTTGCAGTGGGTGTTTGTTTGATTGACTGATGTAGGGACAGGAAACATCCTGTTTGACTGCAAGCGAATAGGTTTCGTTTTCTTTACATTATAAACAGTCATTTAAATATTTTTGATGTATATTCCTGCAGATATTCCACCCCCTGCAAATCTAATAGATGTGATCAGACACACTGAATCAAACAAAAATGTGATAGCTTCAGCATCATCCATTAACAAGACAAAACATCTTGTGAAGGAAGGAAGACAGAAACTAAAGACCTAGAATACATGAGTGAGTTACTGATAACAATTTTAAGCACATGACTGAAGTGGAAATACACGTTAAGGAGGTGATGGAAAGCAAATATGTACAGCGGTAGATAAATATAGGAGCACATCATATTTCTCTTGACTGTTACTTGAAAGAAAAGTATTTTTAAGCCAAAAAATGGGCTTGATTGAGAAATAATTTCTTAAACGTTGTGGGAATAGACCGTAGTCAGGTTAGATGCCATATTAAATTTTGAAAAAAAAAAAAGGGGGGGGGGGGGGTACTGTTTTATGGAGTTTTTGTGTACTGAAAGTTTTTTAAGAAAGATGTTTCATCCATCTTTATGTTGTTTAGTTCCTCACAGCCTCCTTTTTATTCCTGTCAAAAGACTAAGGTCTATACAAGACAGGAATGAAGCCCAGACCTCATCTGGGACCCATTTCTCAATACTTATCTCAGTGATCACAACAGTGATCTGTGTGGGCTACACAATGGATCGTTTCCCATTGATTTGGCACAAAATATTGTGATATTAAATTAGACACAACCACCACTATACCCCTGTGTTGCTACCTATGGGCCAAGATGCATGTTCACATACTCACAAAACTGTTAAATGTTACACAAAACTTTATAACACAACATTTTACTAAATTCTACAAACCATTAATACCATATTGGAATATTAATCTTTTAGTTTCATTATCATCTATCCATCTTTTTCCTCAGTGCGGAAGAAAGTCTGTGGGTGAGACTCACGGTTCATTTTGGAAAAGATAAAGAATAACAGTGTGCAGTAAACGGTAAAACTGTTCAAACCAGTGTACGTAAAATTAAGATAATACACAAAAATAATATGGTAAGACACACCAATTTGTAATATCAAGCAGCAAAACCAACTGTTCTGCACAGCTAAAAATAGCTGGAAGTGGATGAGACTGGAAGCCAGACCTATAAAATGTACAAATGGCCGCACCCACTCTAATGGGAAGAAAAAGGTGGATACAAAATGACACTCTTAGGAATAATGTTGTATTTTAATGTAAACTTGTCACATAAACTGCAGTAAATCCTAGCAGTAGAGAGCTGTCAATCTTGTTTTGTAAAGTAAAGAAAAGTAAACACTGTTTTTAGGTAATTGTGACATTGTGTATTTGTTGGCTGAACAATGAGATGGAAGAATGATTTAAGACAGTTTTGGTAGTTTTTAGTGCATTTTGGATGTGAAATTAATGGCTGTGCCAACCTGAATGTCGGTTAGGAGAACTGTGTGAAGAGCTTTGCAAAAAAAAAAGGCCTAAGCAGTTTGCTTCCTGCATGAACCTGCAACATGTTTAATTATGTGACCTCAGCCTTTAGTCATTGTTTGCAATAGTCTTGTGAGCAGTTTTTGAGCTCAAAGTGCACAGGTGTTGAAGAATGTGTTGCTGTGGTTTTTGCAGCCCTAGGTTTTTTTTTTTGTTGTTTGTTGGTTTGATTTATACAGCCTGTTATGCCCTGTGTGTTTGTTAGTCAGTCTACAGTATATGTTTTTTAGTGCATTTTGGATGTGAAATTAATGGCTGTGCCAAGCTGAATGTTGGTTATGAGAACTTTGAGAAAAGTTTTGAAAAAAATGGCCTAAGCAAAAAAAAAAAAAAAACTGCATGAACCTGCAACATGTTAAATCAAGTGACCACAGTCGGCCTTTAGGCATTGCTTGCGATGGTCTTGTGAGCGGTTTATCAGTGCATAGTGACAAACAGGTGTTGAAGAATGTGTTGCTGTGGTTTTTGCAGCAGTTGTTTTTTTTTATATATATATACAGCCTTTAATCTATAAAGGCCTTTATTGCTGTTATGCCCTGTGTGTTTGTTAGTCAGTCTACAGTATATTTTAGAGAACACTTGTGTTACGAGCCCCTGCTCTTTCTTTCTGTTTTCTTTCCTGAGTGCAGCTGCTAATTGGATGGGGGCGGAGACTAGTAAGAACACTGGTGGCACTTCAATGGCAGCTTGCCCTGGGAATTCTGTTTTGTGTTTTGATTTTGGTTTGCTTTATTTTCTTTTGTTTAAGGATGGTGAGTGATTGTTTGTTTAGTTACTACAGAGTACATAGAAAGCATAGGTAAGTGAGCTGACCCGGAAGATTTTGTTGTGTTTGATTTCTTCCTCGGAAGATAGGAAGTTTTCTTAGCTCTTGAGTAAGTTGTAGTTTAAATTAGTTAGCTCACCAGTCCTTGTTTATGATTTGTTTTTGTTTAAATGTGTTTCTTGTCGTTTTCTATTTTTGGCTATATTCTTCTTAATTATTCAATAAAATCTTAACTTTTTGCCCTGGCCACTGTTGTATTTGTTTAGAATGGCTTTCTTATGTTGGACTCTAAATGGGTCGTAACAACTTGTTAAAGTTTTATTGTTATAGAGAGCTCAAAATAACAGAAGAGAAGCATCAGTGTGTGCTGTGTGTCGGTGAACGTGATTGTGGTGTCGATGTGGGATGTGTGTAGTGCGTGTCAGTGGTTGTGTGGCCATCGCTGTGTAGGAAAAATAAGCATGATGCTACAGTGGCATGATTGGTCTTCGGAAAAAAAATAAAATCCCCGCTTTGGTTTTGTGGTCCAGTGTGTTTTGTGTTTCTGTTTATTGTTTCTTTGTTAAAAACATGGAACAGCATTTACTTTATAATAAATATGCAAAATTAATATTTTGATGATATTTGTGATCGTATTTTATATAAACATTGCTTTAGAAATAACTACATTAAGCATATTTATTGTCTTTTATTTATTTTGTCTCTTCTTCTTTTCTATTTCAAATTATAGCAAGGTTTCATTCATTAACATTAGTTAACTACATGAAATAATGCAAATACTCATAAAACATTTATCATTCTTATTTGATGTTAATTTCAACATTTACATTATTAAAATCAAGAGTGGTATATGTAAATATTGTTTAATGGACTTGAGAAACATTAACAAACTATGATCACTTGCATTTTTTAATAACTAATATTACTAAGATTAAAAATACTGTAACAAATGTAATGCTCATTTATTTAATGCTTCTTTATTGATCTAATGTTAACTAATGGGACTTTATTGTAAAGTGCTGCCATTTCTTCTAATTTTTTCCTCTGGTTATTTTTATTAATATCACCACCTTTTTAGATCATTTCTCAGATCCTCAGTGATGACTGCAGGTGTTATGATGATCTCAGGCAGAGGATGAAGCTTTAATTAAATTGAGGACTCACTGATCTTACTCTCAGATCTCTATTTCAAGTCATTTAAATTCAACTGGGCTCAAGGGAGGCAGTAGAGATGCTGCCACTCTCTGAAATATTATCTGTACAATGTTTGTCACAAACAAATGTGTGATTTCTCAGATGTGGATGTGGCATGCTAGTTGAACAACCAAAAGAACAACCACATTTTCATGATTGACAAGCTTTATTTATTTATTGAAGAAAAGACATGTGTGTGATATTTAGTTTCTTCTGCAGCTGTAGAATCTGAAGTGCAGCTGGTCTCACTGAAACAGGAAGTAGAAGAGCAGAGGAGACAACAGCAGGAGGAAGCTTCCCTTATACACGCCATCTGATCAAGACAGTAAGGAAATTACTGTTATTAATACTGCTACTACTAATAATAGTAATTAAAAAAAAGTCAATACTTGACTAATTTATAAGCTTTTCACTATTGAAATTTGATATTTTGCTTTTTTCATGTGTTTATATTACTGTGGGGGGAAAACACATACATGCATATTAGCACATGATCATATAAAGGACAATACCTGCTGCGTTGCAGAGGTCAGTGTCACAGCAATGTGTAGATACTATCCCTCCAGCAGGTTTACATGCACGGGCACACCCTTTAGTTGTGACAGACACTGCTAATTTAAAAACAAACAAACAAACAACAAAAAACATTAACGTCTATATACAGTAATAGGATACCAATTCCATAAAATATTCCTCTTGCAAGAGACAAATAATTGCGATTATGTGATAAGAATAATAAATACTATATACGTCATATTATCACTTTCAGTAAACTATGACAGTACATTTCCACATAAACTGGACTTACCAATGGATTGTCCTACTGTTGTGCTTTCACATTTGGAAAATCCATCTCCACATGTCTCCACTTTTGCTTCACAGTAACCCGCAACAGATGTGCATGTGTAACACTTGAGAGAGTACCCTTAAAGACAGAGACAGACATATAGTGACCTCTCTATGCCTGCAAAATAAGTACTTGCAAAATAAATACTTGCTGTTTTTTGTACCTCCAGTGAGAAAAATGAACAGAAGAATGACAGAGACACGCAGATCCATCATGTGTCAGGAACAGAATGATTAACTATGTTTCCCGCTTCTTTTATATCTGTTCAGAAAGGGGTGGGTTTACTGAGAAACCTTTGTGAAGTTCTACACAGGACTATGACAGTTACTGTTTCAAACCGAAAGGAATTTATAACCTTCACATCAGCAAATCTGGTCTCATTTGACACCAAAGCATATGGATTTGTGAAAAAAAAAATAATAATAATAAAAAATCTGTTATGGCACACAATTTATTGCATAATTTTATGTTACAGTAGCTTTAAGGACAATTTTCAAATTGACTCATGCTTCATGATTGAGAGTACTTTTTTAAAAAAAAATTACATTTTCTTGTTTTTCAGCACTGCAGTTGGAACAAACTTTTTTTCTATTCTTTTAACTTTTCTATTATTTTTATATAAAAAAAGACCATCTAACATTAGCATTGCATAACCTTGCTATGTGTACTGCGTTAGGCTTACTGAGACTTACATATTATCCCTCTTTGTTGGTTTTGATTGATTCTGTTGTCCTTATCTGTAAGTTGCTTTGGATAAAAGCATCTGCTAAATGATTAAATGTAAAATGTAAATATAGATGAAACACATAGGCTAGTGAAAAAGATACTTTGGGATTTTGTGTATTGAAAATTGATCATTGAGAATATGCTAAAATATTTTTTTGATAATCTGTTCTGAGATCAGTATTAAGAGTTTTAAGATGTACCACTGGATTTTCAAAATACTAATAGGGTAGTCAAAAAACTGTAATGTAAATTGTCACATTCACTTAAATGATTTACAAATTCTCTCTGTCCATCTTGACTGTTACTTGAAAGAGGAGTATTTTTAAGCCAAAAAATGGGCTTGATTGAGAAATAATTTCTTTAAAGATGTGGGAATAGACCGTAGTCAGGTTAGATGCCATATTAAATTTGGAAAAAAAAACAAGAAAATACTGTTTTATGGAAAACTGTTTTATGGAGTTTTTCTGTACTTAAAGTTTTTTAAGAAAGATGTTTCATCCATCTTTATGTTGTTTAGTTCCTCACAGCCTCCTTTTCATTCCTGTCAAAAGACTAAGGTCTATACAAGACAGGAATGAAGCCCAGACCTCATCTGTTGGAAAACCTTAGACGATTGGAAGCTGATAACAGCAAACGGAGGATCAACTCCCGATGGACACTTGTGCTTTTGCATTAATATAAACATTAAGCGGACACAGGAATATATGAGCTGTCAGGTTTTCACATGCTTTTGTCCATAAATGGTGTCTTTATAATGAGCTAATGCATATGAATGTCAGGATAAAATAAAGTTAAAATGTATAAATACAGAAAAAATCTTACTAACTATTAAATACTGATAGAGCAACATCAGTTGTGGTAACATCAATTTGTTCATTTGCAAATCAAATTCATGACAGCTAGAGAGGCCTTTACCCTACATTTGTATAATATCAATGGGCATCATGCCCACGTGCCCCCTCAAATTTTTGAGCCAAGTGGATTTTGAATGCAGTTTCCAAAAGACAAAAAAATAGCCAATTAATATTTTCTATATTTGACACAATCACACCGGCGTGATTAGAACGTTCAGTGCGTCATATCAGAGACGGGCACGTTTTTACAGCGCTGCGCATTATAACCAATCACACACGATGCTGTTGGGCTTATGAATGCAATGACCAATCAGAGGCGTTCAGATGAGTCATCGCTGAAATACCGGTGTTTCTTCACTCGCTCGCTGACTGAATACATCTCTCTGGCAAATTCACTCGTAAGAAACAACAAAGTCCAAATGTATGTACGAATATGTAAGTAAGATATTCATTTCACTGTGTAAACAGCTTCAGTGATTTTAATAGGAGTTTTTGAGAGTGCTTGAACTCTAGGCTGTCAGTGAAAATGTTCTTTGATAATGTAAATGTTCTTTGTAAATTAAAGTGTTATGATAGTGGCCTAACTTACAACGTTTTTATTCACATCAACCTTCAATGTTAAATTCACATTAAATATAAAGTCGTATTAAAAATATGTTTTGACATGACACCCATATCTGTTACTAAAGTAAACAGACAGGTTTTTAAGCATAGTTAATACTTTGATCATCACAGATCAACTAACATAATCTATAAAGGTGAGAATCGAAATATTTCATGATATAGTTAATGCGTTTGGGAATGTTTCGAATAAAAAGGAAAAAATAAATAAAACATATCACATAACGACCCACCACCACCCGTGCCCCCTCAAAAATAATGAGTGCATGACGCCTCTGTCAATAGTGATAGAAAATATTGTTTCATTTCTGTCCTGTTGGATTTTCCTCTTTTTTTTTTTTCTGTGGAAGAAATATGGGTGTAGAGCACAATGAAAAAAGGCAGAAAGATTGTACGTACCTACACCTGCAGCTCCCTCCTGTGGCTAAGAGTTGCACTTACATATTTACCGTCTTTTCACCTGTAGAGGGGGCACAAACCTAAATTACAGGGTTTATGTAGTTATTTCTTTATTTACAATTACTAGGACCCATTTCTCAATACTTATCTCAGTGATCACAACAGTGATCTGTATGGACTACACCATGGATCGTTTCCCATTGATTTGGCACAAAATATTGTGCTTTGACTATTTCTTTTAAATTAGACACAACCACCACTATACCCCTGTATTTTGTACAGCTAAAAATAGCTGGAAGTGGATGAGACCAGAAGCCAGACCTATAAAATGTACAAATGGCCGCATCCACTCTTATGGGAAGAAAAAGGTGGAAACAAAAGGGGACTCTTAGGAATAATGTTGTATTTTAATGTAAACTTGTCACATAAACTGCAGTAAATCCTAGCAGTAGAGAGCTGTAGAGAAGAGGGAGTCAATCTTGTTTTGTAAAGTAAAGAAAAGTAAACATTGTGTTTTTAGGTAATTGTGAAAAAGTGTGTTTGTTGACTGAACAATGAGTTGGAAGAATTATTCAAGACAGTTTTGGAAGTTTTTTAGTGCATTTTGGATGTGAAATTAATGGCTGTGCCAAGCTGAATGTTGGTTATGAGAACTTTGAGAAAAGTTTTGAAAAAAATGGCCTAAGCAGTTTAAAAAAAAAAAAAAAAAAAAAACTGCATGAACCTGCAACATGTTAAATCAAGTGACCACAGTCGGCCTTTAGGCATTGCTTGCGATGGTCTTGTGAGCGGTTTATCAGTGCATAGTGACAAACAGGTGTTGAAGAATGTGTTGCTGTGGTTTTTGCAGCAGTTGTTTTTTTTTTTTAAATATATATACAGCCTTTAATCTATAAAGGCCTTTATCGCTGTTATGCCCTGTGTGTTTGTTAGTCAGTCTACAGTATATTTTAGAGAACACTTGTTAAAGTTTTATTGTTATAGAGAGCTCAAAATAACAGAAGAGAAGCATCAGTGTGTGCTGTGTGTCGGTGAACGTGATTGTGGTGTCGATGTGGGACGTGTGTAGTGCGTTGTGTGCAGTGGTTGTGGGGCCATCGCTGTGTAGGAAAAATAAGCATGATGCTACAGTGGCATGATTGGTCTTCAGAAAAAAAATAAAATCCCCGCTTTGGTTTTGTGGTCCAGTGTGTTTTGTGTTCCATTTCCGTTTGATATTGGTTAATGACATATGGAACCGCATTTACTTTTTATAATAAACTTGCAAAATGTATATTTTATTATATTTATGATTATATTTTTTAGAAATAACCATAATACTACAGTAAGAATATTTATGGTATCTTTTATTTATTTTGTCTCTTCTTTTTTCACATTATGGTTCCATTTATTACAGTTTTTCTGAATTGCTAAAACACATTTACTGAAACCATCACTCATTTTCTCAAAACCTTAAACACAAATCCAAATGTTCAAACTAAATTCACAGAACCCCTGACTCTTCTGGCAAAATCAAACAATCGCTTCAAAACCATTTTACTTGTACTCAAAATCAAATAAAGCTTTCAAATCATACACATATTAGTCAATACTATACACACTACAAATCATTCATTAGACACTACATCAAAAAATGGAGAACACAGTGCCCAGTGTTCATTGTTAGTTCACGTTAACTTATGTAGTTAACTAATGTTACAGTTTTTCACATTTGCTAAAAAGATACTGTCTATATGTGAGATGTGCATGCACAGTAAATTTGCCTGAGTAAAATTTACTCAAATTGAAGAAAATTTTACTCTGTGCCAGATAACATTGATAGAGTTGTTTTTCCAGAGTTAATTTTGCTCAATTTGGTGTTAATATTTTACTCTCTCCTGTTATATTTGACTCTATTTAGTGTTTTTTGAAATTAACTCGTGTACTATTTTACTCAGTTCAGAGGTACAAGAAATTTACTCTGCTAGTTTTTAACTCTGTTCAGAGGAAAGTCAAATTTACTCTGCCAAAATGTACATCTCCTCAAGAGTTGTTTATCATCAATTATGAGTGAACTTTAAAGAATAAATAACTCTATCCAGAGTTAATCTTTTAAATGACACCATTCATATTTTATCCTCAAAAACCCCTAAAAATAGAAATGAAAATCTTGCTTTTCAATCTGAAAAAAAAAGTCTACAACAAACTGTATACTCATGTCTCACAATTTTATTTTTTTCCAAGCGCCTATTTAAATAATAACACACTTACATTTACAATATTACACTTGTGATCATGATCATTTGGTGGTTTCAGCATCTATATCATAGACAGTGTTTTTCAGAAAGCTATACACAATGGTCAGTTCCTGAAGTATGAAGTTCCTAAGATGAAGTGAGCTTTGAAAAGCTCATCAGCACAGGTCAGTGCATTAGAGGTCTTACAGAGTAGAGCATGTTGGAATATTACAATAAAACAAGACTGGACCCTACTTCTCATCAGCCCAACAACAAGTAGATACAGCTGGAGACTCTCTTGAATGCTATCCAACTGCCCTTGGATACTGGTAACAGTCTGTAAAAGAATGAAAACACATTATTGTCAAGGTGACTTAAAAGTTAAAATCAATATACAGCATGAATAAAGATACAGTGATGTCTGTCTTCCACCAAAGTTTATGTTTTACATAATTCCAACAGATTACTAAATATGTAAAGTAGTAAATAATAGCACAAGAACAACAATTTAGAGGACAAGATAGTTCTCTCAAGAATGAACACTGTCATTAATTTCTTACACCCATGTCGTTCCAAACCCGTAAGACCTTCGTTCATCTTCGCAACACAAATTAAGATATTTTTCAAGAAACCTAAGCGTGTTCCTGTGTCAGCAGCATCACACGTATGCATCAGGGCACTTTCGAATATGGCAGAGGATGGTGACTTGAAAGAGAAGAATTGTTGAATAATGCACAAAAAGATCTTTGTGCACAAAAAGATTCTCTTAGCATTGTAAATTATTGTAGAAACACTGATGTCACATGGATTATTTTAACAATGTCCTTGCTAAATTTCTGGGCCTTGATCGTGGTGGGACTCTTGCTGTCTATGAAGGTCAGAGAGCTCTCAAATTTTTTCAAAATGATCTTCCTTTGTGTTCCGAAGATGAAAACAAAGGTTTTATGGGTTTGAAACAACATGAGGGTGAGTAATTATTGACAGAATTTTAATTTTGGGGTGAACTATCCCTTTAAGAACCTTTCTGAGAAATAAGCAAGTTCAAGATCACACAGTAATACAACATTATGAACTAGTGTCATTTGATCTGTGTAATTAGTAGCTTCACTTTGATGAATTTCACAAGACGATCACATGCTTGTCTAGCTGAGATCTTTCCCGGTCTTACGCGGCGTTGACTTGAGGGTGGCAAAAGGTGAACCAGCATCAAAATGGAAGACAATTTGCTGTTCCAACCTGGAGATACAGAAAGCAAAATAAAAATTTAAGGCTTTTAGGTAGTTAGTTTATATCAACCAAATCTTGATGACTACAGATGTGTGGATGAATTGAGCTGAAACCTCTACAAGTGTCGCACACTTATACTTTATTTACTACATAATTTTTTTAAATCAGAGTCCTAAATAAAGACAATTTCTTACTGTAAATCTATACTAGGCCCTTGCGAAAAGATTACGGTAGAAGTGCTGGAAAATAAATTGAAAAAGATTTGGAGGCAACAGCTACTTACATAATCAAACTTGCTCCTGGGGTCAACCAAGCATGGGAATAGGGAGATGATTCCCTTCTACGGGAAGGGTTTTGTTCTACACAGACAAACATAAACCAATTAAAACCAAAACCAATAACATCATAAACATCAATTAACAAAGTTTGGTATGAACAACCTACCCATGTTCATTTGTCAAATGTGCTACCAAGATTTTCACCATGTCACGTCTTCGGTCCAAGGTCTGGTCATGTCAGCAGGTAGTCGAATGCTTTCTCATCAACCTCTGTCTTAGAGTCATCAAAGACATTAACATCCATTGTAGAAAGATTTTTTTTTTTTTTTTTTTTTTTTTTGGCAGCTGAAGGAAGATAAACTATTGGCAAATTGACAAATGCCAGCAGTAGGAAAACAAATAAAGGAAGTAAGAAAGTAATTTTTATTCCACAAAAGACATACACTTATTATATTACTATTTTTAAAAGTATTAATGCATTAATGATACATTATTAATGAAAAGTATTAATGATATTAAAAATGTTAAAGTTTCTCTTACCACATTCCCAAAACATTTGAAATCTAAAAGGTTTTGAAGAAAAAAAAATATTTCTTTGAACTTCATTCTGACAATGTTGGTTTATATCCTGAAGAAACCAAAAAAGACAAAGTTACAAAGTTAAACACAAGGCGATAACACTCATAGTCAGATGATGAAAAAATATTAATTAGTGCATAACATAAGTTATCTTCGTTCACTAATGTTTTTAATTTGTAATAATTGCTTGGTTTATATCTTTAATGTATATAGCCTAATTGTTTGGTAATATTAACGTTGCATTAATATGGCAATGTTGTATGTATGGCCCATTTTCAACGTTTCCCCCTCTTTCTCTGTCACTGAGGTGGAGCGTTTATGAAATATTCTTCTTTTATGTTCGTCCCAGCATTTCAGTAACTTAATTAAAGTTTACATATGCACGCAAACTACAGTGAAGCGGAGAAGTTAAGTTATCCACAGTGGTCAAAAAGGATTCAATCGTGAATTTTGAATTGAAACACCGACATTCTGCAATAAAATCACAGACTAGTCTGTGTACATGTTAAAAATACCGCTCGTTCCCATGAGAAACAGTTAACTTACTGTCTAAATACGACTAATTCACATCGAAATGGCCTTCAACAATCCAATTAAGGCTAATGTTAATTTAACTCTTTTCCGAGTCAAGTACATGTGGTGCACAGCTCGAGCCTATAGTCACAATAATTTAGTGGACAAACATTAATAGGCCGCTAACGTTAGCTCATTTCAATTTACGTTCAAAAAAATGCTCAAAATATTTATGTTAGCTATTTGAATTCAAACTTTGCCTAACGTTAATTAGTTTTCAAGCTGATAGGAGAAGGCAAGCGATCTCTTAAACATTCAAAACATGTGGCAAAATGATCCGAGCTCAAAGCAGAGGCGAATATAATTAAAATAAATAGTAAGACTTTGACACTTTACTTACTTTACCATCCAGCAGACGTGGCGTCTTCTAAACCCAAAGCAACAGCAGTCGATGGCCGTGATTAACAGTAATGGCGGATCAACGAAGGGATGAGAGCAAATTGGGGAGCAGTCACAGTTACTCTGTAATTTTGCTCCCACTCTACAGATAAATTTTACTCTGTACACTCAAAATAGAGCAAAAACAACTATTTTTGAGAAAAAAAATATTAACTCTGGAAAATTTTTCCTGTGTGGGTGTGTATGCATTGCATGTGTGACATTGGTGTTAGTGGTTATCACTTAGTAAGAAAATTAACACACCTATAAGTTGTATTGCTGTGTATTATAGCCATTTTGTTTTTAAGCATTTCAATACTTTGATTGGTTAAACGTGCTAGTTGAACAACCAAAAGAACAACCACATTTTCATGATTGACAAGCTTTATTTATTTATTGAAGAAAAGAAATCTGTGTGTGATGTTTAGTTTCTTCTGCAGCTGTAAAATTTGAAGTGCATCTGGACTCACTGAAACAGGAAGTAGAAGAGCAGAGGAGACAACAGCAGGAGGAAGCTTCCCTTATACACGCCATCTGATCAAGACAGTAAGAAAATTATTGTTAATTAATGCTGCTACTAATAATAATAGTAATTAAAAAAAAAAAACAGTCAGTACTTGACTAATTTATAAGCTTTGCACTATTGAAATTTGATATTTTGCTTTTTTCATGTGTTTATATTACTGTGATAGTTGTTGTGGGGGAAAACACATACATGCATATTAGCACATGATCATATAAAGGACAATACCTGCTCCATTGCAGAGGTCAGTGTCACACAGTGAGTAGTTACTATCCCTTCAGCAGGTTCACATACACGGGCACAGCCTTTAGTTGTGACAGACACCTTGGAACCTCCTAATTTAAAAATAAAAAACATTAACGTCTGTATACAGTAATAGGATACCAGTTCCATAAAATATTCCTCTTGCAATAGACAAATAATTGCAATTATGTGATGAGATTTAAAAATACAGTATACTTCATATTATCACTTCCAATAAACTATGACTGTACATTTCCACATCAAACTGGACTTACCAATGGATTGTTCTACTGTTGTGCTTTGACATTTGGAATATCCATCTCCACATGTCTCCACTTTTGCCTCACAGCGATCCTTAAGACCAGGTGTGTCCTTAAAGACAGAGACAGACATATAGTGACCTCTCTATGCCTGCAAAATAATACATTATTATATACTTGCTGTTTTTTGTACCTCCAGTGAGAAAAATGAGAAGAAGACCAACAGAGACGCAACGCAGATCCATCATGTGTCAGGAACAGAATGAAATAACTATGTTACCGTTCCTTTTATGTCTATTCAGAAAGGGGTGGGTTTACTGAGAAACCTTTGTGAAGTTCTACACAGGACTATGACAGTTACTGTTACAAACCGAAAAGAATTTATAACCTTCACATCAGCAAATCTGGTCTCATTTGACACCAAATCAAATGGATTTGTGAGAAAAAATAAAAAATAAAAAAAACATTCTGTTATGGCACACAATTTATTGCATAATTTTATGTTACAGTGGCTTTAAGGACAATTTTCAAATTGACTCTGCTCATGCTTCATGATTGAGAGTACTTTGTAAAAAAAATTACAATGACGTCCAAGCAGCAAAACACTTGTTTTCAGCACTGGAGTTGGGATTTATAAACTTTTTCTATTCTTTTAACTTTGTTTTATTTTATATATGTGACCATGGACCACAAAACCAGTCATATGCATCAATTTTTTTAAATTGAGATTTATATATCATCTGAAAGCCAAATAAATAAGCTTTTGAGAATATGCTGAAATGTTTTTAAAAAGTTTATTTTTGATAATCTGTTGTGAGATCAGTATTACAGTTTTTTTGGATTGCTTACACACTAAAATTAAAAGTAGTACACTATTAGCAAAACCTTACACTCAAGAAGCAAAACATCAGCCCATATTTGCACAACTATAAGCACATTGTCAACCTCACACTTGTTGCAAAACTCTACACACAGTGATTTGCAAAACACTAAACACACTTAACATACATTACACACAAAAATCTATCATGAAGTCACTTCCTTGCAATACCAAAGCACTGACTGTCAAATTACCGCACCGTCCAACCAATTGGTTCAACACAGTCATCAGGTGTGCAAACACTTGTTTGCTTAATTGTAGACACACCAATCAGGTGTTTAAGCACTATAAAAAGCAGCAGGTGAGTTCATCGGTCTTCAAGCACAATGGAAAGAGTCAGAGAAAGAGTAAGACGACGAGGAGGAAGAGGAAGAGGAAGAGATGGAGGCCATGCTGGAGGTAGAAGAAGAGGAAGAGGAAGACGAAGACAAGAAGGTGCTCAAAGAGGACCGAATCTGACAAATGAGATCCGCGCAACACTGGTTGACCATGTTGTCAACCACGGCCTGACGCTGAGGGAGAAATCTAAGCCGATACACAGTGGCAAGTGTGATAAGAACATTTCGATTGGAAAATAGGTATTGTAAAAATATCACCATATCAAAAACATCTGCACGGTTTCAGTAACTGCTTACAGTACTGTATTCTATGCAGTATCAGCACTTCTGTTACCTTGTCCTGTGAAATTACTGTACTATTGTTTACTGTTTTTTTTTTTTTTTTTTTTTTTTTTTCCTACATAGGATTGAGGGTCAGGAACGACAAGGGGGAAGGCCTCCTATGTTCACAGAACAGCAAGAGAGGGAGATAGTAAACATGGTTTTGGCCAACAATGCTATAACACTCAAACAGCTCCAAGCTAACATTGTCAATAACCATGCCAGTTTCAACGATATCCATCAGGTCTCAATATCAACATTGGCACGCATCCTAAAAAAAACCCATATTCAAATGAAGCAAATTTATCGAGTGCCTTTCGAGCGTAATTCCGAAAGGGTGAAACGACTGCGGCATGATTATGCAGAGGTATGTATTCACTTTAGCAGTGTGATCTTGCATACTGTCTCATAATCTTTTACTGTACTGTAATATGTATACTAGATCTACACTGAACTACACAATTTTGCCTGACACTGTTCTTCAGGTAGTTTTACGAATGGATGGAGAGGAGATCCAGCATGAGTTCATTTACGTAGATGAGGCTGGGTTCAACCTGACGAGAACGCGAAGGAGGGGAAGAAACGTCATTGGCCACAGGGCTATAGTCAATGTCCCAGGGCAACGTGGGGGAAATATAACACTCTGTGCAGCCATTACACAGAATGGGGTCGTCCACCGCCATGCCCATATGGGCCCTTACAACACAGCACTCATACTTACATTCTTGGACCAATTGCACAACATAACGGCAGCAAATCAAATCGATCATATGCAATACATTGTTGTCTGGGACAATGTGTCTTTCCACCGCTCTGCTCTGGTTCAGAACTGGTTTCAGCAACATCCACATTTCACCGTCCTATATCTTCCACCATACTCTCCATTCCTCAACCCTATAGAAGAGTTTTTCTCGGCATGGCGGTGGAAGGTATATGATCTCCGTCTCCAGGCTGAGGTACCCCTCATCCAAGCCATGGAGGAGGCCTGTGACCAGATGGAGGTAGCAGCAATACAAGGATGGATTCGTCATTCAAGACGTTTCTTTCCAAGGTGTCTTGCTAATGACAACATTGCCTGCGATGTTGATGAAATTCTCTGGCCAGATCCAGCTAGGCGAAGAGACAATGTCTAGTGGTTTTTTTTCTTTTTTATTATTTTTTTTTTTTTTTTTTTTTGTAACAGTAAACTTACAGTACAATACATAAAGTGACATGTTGTTACAGTACTTAATCTCCATGTCAACATTTTGGGCATGTTGAGAAATAAATGAGTTTCTTCAGTGTGCAACATTGGTCTTGTGTAGTGTTTGGTGGATTTACTTTATATTTGTACTTTGTTGATGGGAGCCTACTCTAATCATAGGGAAGTAGAAGTGCTAAAAGTGTTTTAGGTTTATCACAGCAGAGTGTAACTCGTGCAAACAGAGTATAGTAAATGTGAAACGTGTGTTTCTTATGGTAAAAAAGTGTGGTTTTTAAACATAAGTGTATAGTTTTTACAAGAGTGTTTAATTATGCAAAGGATCTGTAGTGTTTTGCTAAGTGGGTGTGTGGTTGTGCTAATTGTGTGTAGTGTTTTGAAAACACGGGCCCTGTTATGAAAATCGTGCTTAAGCAATCCAAAAAAACTGTAGTATATTCACCAAACTTATGTTTGTTGTTTTGTTTTTTTCTTTGAGTGTGTGTATGTTTTTTGAGTGTGTGTATTATTTATGTATCTTTTTTTATCACTAAATAATTACTATATGCAGTAAACATTCTTTTTTTTTTTTTTTTTTTGTAACTACATGCACTGGACACTGTGTTCTCCAATTTTTGATGTTGTGTCTAATGAATGATCTGTAGTGTGTATAGTATTGACTAATGTGTGTATGATTTGAAAGCTTTGTTTGATTTTGAGTACAGGTGTACCGGTTTTGAAGCGATTGTTTGATTTTGCCAGAAGAGTCAGAGGTTCTGTAAATTTAGTTTGAACATTTGGATTTGTGTTTAAGGTTTTGAGAAATTGAGTGATGGTTTCAAGAAAAACTGAAAAACTGTAATTTCAACATTTACATTATTAAAATCAATAGTGGTATCTGTAAATATTATTTAATGGTCCTGAGCTAACATGAACTAACTATCATAGTTAGTTCAGTTGTATTTTTTAGTAATCAACGTTAACAAAGATGCACAAATACTGTTTTTTATTTAGTGTATTAAATACACAGAGCAAACTGTGTCTTAGTGAGATCTGCAAACAGTGTCTAAACTGCCTAAACTTGTTTAAGGTTTTGCAGAAAGAGTGATTTATTTGAGAAACTGGTTTAGGTAATTGAGAATTTGGTTTAGAGAATGGGGTTAAGTGTTTTAGCAAATGTGAAAAACTGAACTGTAACTATGTAATTTTTAGTTTAATAGATTATCACCACCCTTTTGGATCATTCTTCAGATCCTCAGGGATCACTGCAGGTGTTATGATGATCTCAGGCTTTAACTTTAATGAGGAGTCACTAAAACCCATCTTACTTTCAGATCATTATGTCAAGCCATTTCAACTGAATTGGGCTCAAGGGAGGCAGTAGAGATGCTGCCACTCTCTGAAATATTATTTGTACAAAGTTTGTCACAAACAAACATGTGATTTCTCAGGACACGTACTTCTGCTATATCTGTTATGTTTGGTCTATATGTGAGATGTGCATGTGTGTGGGTGTTACGACCCATTGTCTAGGGGTTAGATGTGCGTGCGCATGTAAGTGACGGGATTCCAGATACAACAGATCACCAAAACACAAAACCATAAAGTTAAATCATTTATTAATGAAAATAGATAAGAAAATATATTTATATAAAGAAATGGAGCAATGGTTTCAGGGTGACCCAAGGCCAAAATAACAAACAAAAATCCACTAGACAATAAAGTCATATAAATAACCTGTAAATAAAGAAAATAAAATTACAAATAACTTCCCTTCCTCCCTAAACGAAAACACATCGCAAAAATAATAACAAATGTCCTCCAAAACAGACTAGTGTTTGGTTTGTGACTCGAACCACAAAATAGATCTTATACAATATAAGTTAACAGAATGCGGACACTAAACTAAACAAGTCAAAAGAAAACAATCAGTGATCCGTTGTAGCGCTGGAATCCGGAGCTCCTCACGCCACAATGCACGCGCTTAGAATGAACTCGCCATGTTTCGAAAACGCCGCCCTTTTATCAGCTGGCTCCAAGTTCACCAACCACGTGGTCCATCGCTACGCCAATAGGGTACCTGTACACACACATACACACAACAGCAGCTGAGACGTGTACTCCTGCTATATCTGCTATGTTTGGTCTATTTGTGAGATGTGCGTGTGGATGGGTGTGAAATCTATATATGTGTGACAGTTGGTGTCTGTGGTCACCAAAAAAAATGAACACACCTATAAGTTGTATTCCTGTGTATTGTAGCCATATTGTTTTTAAGCATTTCAGTACTTTGATTGGTTAACCATGCTAGTTGAACAACCACATTTTCATGATTGGCAAGCTTTATTTATTTATTGAAGAAAAGAAATGTGTGTGATGTTTAGTTTCTTCTGTAGCTGTAGAATCTGAAGTGGAGCTGGACTCAGCAGGAGGAAGCTGCTCTTATACACAATAAAAATCAAACAAAGCTTTCAAATCATACACACATTTGTCAATACTATACACACTACAGATCATTCATTAGACACTACATCAAAAAATGGAGAACACAGCGTTCAGTGCATGTAGTTACAAAAAAAGAATGTTTACTGTACTGTACTGTTACTAACTGTAATTTAAATATAAAAACTTTTCGTTTTCTAAATTTTTACCTCATCAAGAGTTTCTTTGTGTGGCCCATTTTATTTTCTCCTGGAGAGGCTGCGTAAGTCTCGCCTCAGCAGCGCATCCTTGTAGGGGAGCGCAGAGCACAACCTAACACTTCTTGAATCTCTCAGTTTGCAGAGATGGCAAAAAGTACACACATCATTCACTCAAGTAAAAGTACAGATACTCATGTTTAAAAATACTCTGGTAAAAGCAGAAGTACTGACTGCACTTTTTTGCTCAAGTTAAAGTAAAGAAGTATGAGCTCTGACATGTACTTAAGTAAAAAGTACCCATTAGTACTGCCTGTTTTAGTGTCACGCTGGTATCTGGACCTCAAGTCATATTGACACATTAATGCAAAATAATTTACATTTAAAATTTTGTTAGCTAATGAATGTATCAAGGCTGAACAACCACCGTGTAGAACAGGGCAGGACTGGGACAGAATTTCAGGCCGGTGAAATCTCACATACCATCCCATACACCCACAACAAATTCTGAAACCACCTATTTTTTGTATGGCCATCACATTTAAAAAAAAAAAAAAAAAAAAAAAAAGGTTTAAAACCTAATAAAACTTAATAATTAAACAAAAAAATGTAAAGGTTCTCTCTTGAACTGCACCTTCATTTCCATTTTCCTTTTCAGTCTCTTTATTATCCATGATATCTCTCCTTGCATCTCACTTAGTGTGTTTACTTTTTTCCACTTATTTTCTTGTACCTGCCCCTTTTCCCATCAGCCATATACAGTTATGAACAGAACTGTCTCCACCTTCTTGTAAAACAACCACCTCATTTTATTCTGTTTGCAATAACATAACTTTATTTTAGTTCAATTTAAAGCATCACATTATGACCATGTGTTGTTTTATCATAAAATTACTTAATTACTGTAGATTTAGTAAAACTATATTTTCTAAATTCCCTAAATGTAAAAAATAATATAATAATAATTACATTATGACAACATCTTTATATAAAAATTCTTATTCTAAACATGTTATTGCTTTATCGTGAGTCATATTTTTCTCTTATTAAAATTAACCATGTTTTCTTGGCAGATTAATTACAACCTGTTTTAATTCACAACCATAGTTTTACTACAAATTTCATGGTTAGACTATGGTTAGTGTTGCAAAACCATGGTAATTTGTGGTTACCATGGTTTAACTACAGTAACCATGATTTTGGTTTTAATTTTCGTAAGGGTTGTGTTATCTGCTCTAGCTCCCTCTAAACGTATTATGAAACAATCTCTCATAACATTTGTTTGCTAAATTACTACTGTAACTTTACAGTAGATAATAATGATGTCCTTTTACATACAGTATTTTGAGTAATTGTAATTTAGTTTAGTTTACAGTATTATTTAACTCCTCTGGCTGCTACTGATAAGAGATGCTAGCACTTAACTAAACAAAGACATACTACAGTAGCCTATTTACAGATGAAACTAACCTGCCCTTGTTCTGTTTCAGATGCATTCCATTCTCGAGTCTCTGGCATTGATTACTCTGATAGAAACAGTTTGGCGGAGACGCAGAGCGTGGGCGCGAGCCGAATCGCGTTGCCAGTACAGACAAACCGATTCATGATTTAGAGATTCGTAATCGAACGGTAATCCACCAAATGCAGATTAAAACTAAACTAACGAGAGTGTTTTGAAAATGTAAGAAGTAGAAAGTACAGATATTTGTGTAAAAATGTAAGGAGTAAAAGTAAAAAGTAGTCAGAAAAATAAATAGTGAAGTAAAGTACTGATACCAGAAAAAAATCTACTTAAGTACAGTAACGAAGTATTTGTACTTAGTTACTTGCCATCTCTGTCAGTTTGTGCAAATTCACGTGGGGTTCAGAGTATAATTTTTTATCCACGTTAATTTCACACTTGTCTAGTACAAATATGTAGCTTTGTTTCACAATTACAGTGTGTACGTTTTTCGTTATTTACCTCAAAAGAAAGGAAGTGAAAAGTGACAACATGCCCCGTATGTGGGGTACATTGTAACGTGAGGGGCGCGTTGTAACATGACCATAAAATATACAAATATTTTGTCAATATAAATAAAAGATTAACTTTTTCAAATAAAATAATGGCGTTTTTGAAGATTTCAAAAATATCTAATTTTTGAGGTCCACAATGAACACATCGCAAACATGGGTGTGACGGCTATGATTGCAAAACATAGCTATACAGTATAGTTGAAAACAATGTGCGCAAATAGATTAAACACATTCAGACATTCAAAAAAACACTCCCGTCCCTCCACACACAGCTCTCATGGAACACGAGACACATAAACGGGCCAAAATGCTTTACATTTCTTGAAATAATAATTTCTCCACATTAAACATCGATTGTCAGTCTTTATTTACCTGTTTCTTGTGGTTTCTTTTTAAAATCCATAGAAGTAAATAGTGAAAATTATTAAATTCGATAATGTCATAGAATAGCATCGTTTAATAATAGCGGGGCAGATTGTAACGCACTATGTTACAATGTTCCCCATCAGCGCGACTGGAATTTAAAACTGGTTAGTGTCTTCTGCTGGTTTGCCAAGCATTAATAAACTATCTGAACTGATAAATAACAGATTGAAGATTAAAATAATAGCAGATTTGTCTCATTTTAAATAAATACTAAAAACTGAGATTAAAATTTACTTCAGACAGAAATTTACTTTTACTATGGTAAAATAAATATACACCGATATCTTCAAAAGGCTTTTGAATTTTGGCGCACTTTTTTCTCTGTATAATACATGTGTTGCTATGGCAACTAGTAAACACCGTAAATTTGGTTACGTTAGCGTTTGTGGAAATATTTAAACCAGGCGTGTTACAACTAACCCCGCGTTAGTTTGTGCCCCGCGCACCCCTACTGTCAGTGCATGCATTATATACAGTAGCTATATCCACTATTCGCCACTTACTCTAAATCAGTGGTGTAGTGGTGCCTGGAGAACTGGGTATGCGCCCCAAATACTAGCTGAAAAGAATAACTTACATCTGGACGTGATTCTCCGTAATCTCTGATGAAATCGGTCGGCTCTGCAGAGCCCTTTTGAACGTACTATGAATGCATTCGTTTACTGAATCCTTGGACTGAAAAGGTTACAGCGGTTCAGCGGTTTAAATATACCATTTATACCATTTAAGGCATTGTTTTCTTTATAATGTACTGATTCAAACTGGTAATCAATCATTAAATATTATTTTACCAGTTTGCGCGCCTCCCCTGAAATATTCGCGCGCGTATGAACAGGCAGCATTTGGGGTGGGGGGGACGGAGCGGGCGCAGGCGCAATCATTAAGCATATTTCAAAGGAAGCCATGGGTGTTCATATAGGGAATATTTGCATGTATTCACATGCGATTGAATTAGCTATTTATGTGGTGGACTGTCGTGATTTTGGCTAATGCAGGACACTACTGAATAATGCGCATCAGAGGGGATTTAGAAGTGGGTACACGCAAAGTTGACTGATAGAAGTGAGTATACGCCTTATACCTGCGTATACCCTGCACTACACTACTGCTTTAAATTAAAATAAATAAATAAATAAATAAAATTAATACTTACGTTTTGGTGGTTGCCTAGTTATTTTTGGTTATTGATGTTTTAATCTGGTTACTTGTGTAGTGTTAATTAAGTATTAATGTCGAGCCCTGCGGTCTATGTGCCAGCCCCGGACGACCCTGGCCCAATTTAAACCCTGTTTACAGGCCCATTTTACATCCTGTACATTTTATACAGTTAAAGCGAAAGTTATTTATAACTTTATTTATTTATAACTTATATTTATATAAGTTATAATAATAATAATAATACATGGATAAGATTAATACAATTACCTTAAAACAACACAATTCTGGAAGAAACAAAAGTCTCCAGTAAGTGTGCGATGTCAGTAATCGCAAAATGTGTGTTTGTGTGTGTGTGTGTGTGTGTGTGTGTGTGTGTGGTCTTGTTTTTATATCTTGGTGGGGACCTAAACCTGAATACACACAGGCTCATGGGGACTCGTGTCACCTAAATTGAGGTCCCCATGTGGAAACAATCTTATAAATCATATAGAATGAGTTTTTTTGAGAAAGTAAAAATGCAGAAAGTTTTCTGTAAGGGTTAGGGTTAGGGGTAGGGGTAGGGTAAGGGGATAGAAAATACAGTGTGGACAGTATACAAACCATTGCGCCTATGGAGAGTCCCCACAAGGATAATAAACCAGACGTGTGTGTGTGTACAAAAGATTATCTGCTGCCCCATGGTGGATTCAAAAGGCTGTTACATTTTGCAGCAGGTCCAAAAGGAAAACAACGTTGCAGGATAAAATATGTTCTAATATAATATTTATTCATCAATGCAGCATAAATGTCTGCTCAGATGGTGTTTCATAGGGCTGGGCAAAGAAAAAAAAAAAAGATACTCAGACATATATAGTGCCTATCTTAGTATTACCAGTCTTCTCCTCTAGATGTCACTCTCTTATGTTTTTTTGCTAGCAGAAGCAACGGAAATGGTGATGAAATGCCAAGTGAATAGACAATGAGACAAACTCCGGAATTGTCTCTCTCGCAATGCTGCAAGTAATAAGCATAGCTGAACGTCAGAAGGTATGTTAAACAATAAATGATATCTTTTCTTATAATTACTCAATCTGATTCACGGTAAGACGCCAGTAAAACAGCCTTGTTTTACCCCAGAAAAGTATTTGAATCTGTAGCTCATTATTTAAAAAAAAAATAATAATAATAACTCTTGAGTGTAATATGTTGCAACATATACGCTCTGTATTAGGCCTATATTTTAATTTATCTTCACTTGTTACCCATTCTTTGTGGTCTTGTTTGTCTTACCTGTTCATCTTAATTATGTAATGTAGGGTAAGGTAGGATAAGATGCCACCTGGAGTAAAATGATGACTTCACCTCTTGATAATAGGTAAAACAAAATCTCCTCTCTTCACATTTTGAGGTAAATTTTTTGCTCAACTGAACTGTGGTGGAAACAGGCTTCCAAAATATTTGATTTTTAAACATTAAATATTAAATTAAACAAGTATTTAAAATATATATATTTAAACATATTCAGAGTTTTTGTAAACTAGTTCATGAAGTTAAATTTATATATGTTCACTATACAGGACAGGTAACCATTTCACTTGGTACACTGCAATAATATTACAGATTACAAATGAACAGTGGACACCAAATCTATCAAATTCAATTGCAAATTTATTTTTAGATGTAATAGTGTAGAATATAGGATGAATATAGGATCTTGTACTTTGAAAACCCCTATTATTTTTCTTTTGAGACTTCTTTACAGCATGACAAGCTTTAAGTCACATTTATTAATGTAAGGCTTTATACAATACAGACATAGAGGTATACACTTTCAAAAAGCAGTTTAGCTTTATGGTAATAAACCGGAACGTAACAGTATTAAAACTGCAAAAATCGTACACAAATTTCAGCTGTAAAGCAGCTCTACAGAGGACAATTGTGTCATTAATCAGCTCAGTTTAGTTCAATGCCGATTCATCTAAAATCAAAAAGTTTTAATATATTTAAACCCAGAAACAAGATGTAATCTTTCAGCATATTCAGCGAAGTCAGTTATATCAGAACACCAAATCTAGTACAGAGTGAACACAAGCTCTATGTTAAGTATTAATTTAACTTGCTTTAACATTATTTTGATCATAAAACAAAAAATTTTATTTTATTATTTTATTCTTTTTTGTATGTCACAAGTAATACCGCACTATGTAACCTTTGTATAAAATCTATCAACACACAGATGAGAAAAACAGACACTTATTAAAGTTCTAACCACATGCAAGATATAGCGATAAATTTAATTGATTTTATGAAGAAACTTTAAGATTTCTGAAATGGTGGTTAATTACAAAGCAAGGGTGAAGCCAAGACCTGTTGATAAAATTACATTTTGTTCTAATTTAATTTAACAAAAAAACATGAGCATAAGGAGAAAAGGTGCATGCACCCGAAGACTGTATGCACCTGAATCTGCATTCACAGTGCCCTCTTGTGGCCCTGAGTTTAATTTACATATTTATAACCATTACCCTTTTCACCTGTAGAGGGGGCACAACTATATATATTACAGCAAAACACCCCAATATAATAAATGAATACAGCAGAAACTATATCCATGTATTTTACAACTTAATATAGGCTAAAACAGAAAAAAAATCTAAACAACGTAATTATAATTATTTTCTAAAGGACACATACAGAGTTATGGTTGATGTGCCTAGCTGGATGGTAAAGTGCTGGGTTGGCTGAAAACCACAAGCAGTTCTGTCTTGGATGAGTTAAAGGTGATGGTCCTTCATCCAGCAAAAAATGTCTGAAGAAATTTTAATTCATCTAGCTCTTGTTACAAATTAAAATAGTCCAGCAACACCAAAAAATATTTGTTGCATAATCCTGAACACATTTATGATTTTTTTATTGATTCTGTTTATAGAGAAGTAGGCCTGTGTGGTGCCCTCTGCAGAGCCAAATTGGTCAAATAGGTGGAGCTTGATCTAGCTCTTCACATTACAGTACATCTGCAGCAGCACTGCCCTGAATTCAACCTATACAGACAAGCCGCATCTGCTAGTTTCACACAAAAAAGATACTGAGAAAAATCATAGATAAAAGTATTTGTGAAATATTGATTAACACAATGCAGGACTTAATATATTTAAGACTTCTTTAGTAAATATTTAGTAAATTTTAAACCCAGAAAAAGGTTATGTAATGTTGTTTCATAAAGTTTGAAATCAAAAAAATTGAGAAGGGTCTGGCTGTAGACATGCACCTGCACTCTCAGACACCTGCACTCTCAGACGACTGCACTTCCGGAAGTGACGTCACTTGCAGTCAATTTTATTTTTACTTTATTTTAGTTGTTTATTTATTTTTTAATTGAATCTCTCAACATTATACAACAGTAGCCAGGTGGTGAAGACAAGAAAAAAGAAACTAAACTAGATAAAAAAGTTTGTCAAGACAAACTTTAAGTTGCCTTGAGAAAGCCAGACTAGAAAGTTTGAAAAAGTTTGAAAGGTTTAAAAAGTTTAAGATGTTTAAGAAGTTTTAAAAAGTTTTAAGTTTGGATGGTTTTCAGTCTGAAATAGTTTGAAGTTTAAAGTAGTTTTAAAAGGTTAAAGTATGAATGCAGTCTGTCAAATAGATAGATAGACAGATAGATAGATAGATTTGCTAGCATGTTTCTAGCATGATTAACAATTTGTTAGCATGTTTCTAGCATGATTAGCAAGTTGTTAGCATGTAGCTAGCATGTTTCTAACAAGATTAACAAGTTGCTAACGTGTTTCTAGCATGATTAGCAAGCTGCTAGCATGTTTCTAGCATGATTAGCAAGTTGCTAGCATGTTTCTAGCATGATTAGCAAAGTTGCTAGCACGTTTCTAGCCTGATTAGCAAGTTGTTAACATGTTTCTAGCATGATTAGCAAAGTTGCTAGCATGTTTCTAGCATGATTAGCAAGTTGCTAGTATGTTTCTAGCATGATTAGCAGGTTACTAGTATGATTCTGGTTGCTAGCCATAGATAGAAGATAGTAATGGTTAGATGATAGATAGATAGATAGATAGATGAGTTTGAATGAGTTTGAATGGATTAGAAATACAGTACATAGAAGGGAAGTTTCATTGAGTCTCAAGGGATTCTGGGAGTTTTGACAGTTGGATTTTGAAAAGTGTTGGCTCAGTTGAACATTCCGTCAATGTAAGTCTATGGGATTTTTATGATTTTTAATCTTCAGTTTTATGAAAACCGTGAGTCCGATCAGTTGGAAAAGATATAGCAACTAACTTCAGATCAGTCTGAAGATCTGGGCTGAGTTTGGAGTTTGTACAGTTAAAGCTCTAGCAGGCGTTAGAGTTGATAATTTAGTCTCAGAAGAAGAATAACTAGATAGTAAAGTTAATAGACAAACTTTAAGTTGGCTTGAGAAAGCCTAGCCAGAAAGATTTAAAAGTTTTAAGTTAAGTTTGACTGTTTTCAGTTTAAAATAGTTTGAAAGATTAAAGTCTGACTGTTTTGAAGGCAATACAGTCTGTTAGAAAAACAGATAGATGGGGTGTTGCTGTGTGGTTGCTAGGTTACTCAGGGTGGTTGCTAGGGTAGCTGGGGTGGTTGCTAGGGTGTTGCTATGTGGTTGCTAGGGTATCCAGGGTGGTTGCTAGGGCGGTTGCTAAGGTGTTGCTAGGCAGTTGCTAGGGTACTCAGGGTGGTTGCTAGAGTGTTACTATTTGGTTGCTAGGGTACCCGGGGTGGTTGCTAAGGTGTTGCTAGGCAGTTTCTAGGGTACTCAGGGTGGTTGCTAGGGTGTTGCTATGTGGTTGCTAGGGTACTCAGGCTGGTTGCTAAGGTGTTGCTAAGCGGTTGCTAGAGTACTCAGGGTGGTTGCTATTTAAGTTGCTAGGCAGTTTCTAGGGTACTCAGGGTGGTTGCTAGGGTGTTGCTATGTGGTTGCTAGGGTATCCAGGGTGGTTGCTAGGGTGTTGCTAGTCGGTTGCTAGGGTACTCAGGCTGGTTGCTAAGGTGTTGCTAGGCGGTTGCTAGGGTACTCAGGGTGATTGCTATGGTGTTACTATCATGTGGTTACCATGATTAGCAAGTTATTAGCATGTTGCTAGCATGTTTCTAACATGATTAGCACGTTACTAGCATGATTCTAGCATGATTAGCAAGTTGCTAGCATGTTTCTAGCATGATTAGCATGTTGCTATCATGTTTCTAGCATGATTAGCATGTTACTAGCATGATTCTAACATGGTTAGCAGGTTACTAGCATGTTTCTAGGATGATTAGCATGTTACTAGCATGATTCTAGCATGATTAGCAAGTTAGTAACATTATTAACATGTTACTAGCATGTTTCTAGCATCATTAGCATGTTACTAGCATGATTCTAGCATGATTAGCAAGTTACTAACATGATTAACATGTTACTAGCATGTTTCGAGCATCATTAGCATGTTACTAGCATGATTCTAGCATGATTAGCAAGTTATTAGCATGTTTCTAGCATGATTAACATGTTACTAGCATGTTGCTGGCATAATTAGCATAATTAGCATACTGCTAACATGATTTAAATAGATTAGAAATATTAGATGAGTTTGAATGAGTCTAAATGGATTAGTAAGGCGCCGTTCACATATCGCGTCTTTTGCACGCTCAAGTTCGTTATTTCAGATGTAGAGGCGCGGCAGCCTCGCTCATAACAGAAGCGACGCAGTCTCGACGCGAACGCGGTGCGACGCGCTCGGTTTTTCAGGCACGTCCGCGCCGCATCGTGTTGAAAACATCTCAACTTTTCAGAATGCCGCAAGCGCACTGCGGGTCATGTGACATGATTCAACCAATTAGCTTCATCCTTTCCTGTAACAACATTGAAAGCTCAGCCAAGATGGAGAAACAACTGATCATAGCTGTACATTTTTAACTAAACTTAGTAGCAGAGCTACATCAAGTGATTTTTACTGCGTTTTCCACGTGTTTTAGGCGCGATATGTGAACGGCCCCTAATAGTACATAGAAGTGAAGCTTGATTTATTCTCAAAGGATTCTTGGAGTTTTGATTTGAATTTTGACAATTGGAGTTGGCTTATTTGAACATTCCATCAATGTAAGTCTATGGGATTTTTTGGTGGTTTTGACAGTCTGGTTTACGAAAACCGTAAGCCGGATCAGTTAGAAAAGATATAGCAACCCCAGTCAGACCAGTCTGCAGGTCTGGGCCGAGTTTGGTCGCTGTAGCTTAAAAGCTCTAGGAGGAGACACGTTTTAAAAAATGGTCTCAGAAGAAGAAGAAGAGGAAGAAGAAGATTAAATACAATATCATCTTTAATAATCAGTTTAAATACCATTTCAGTAAGTTGGCTTTCTCAAGCCAACTTAATTACAGTGTCACTCTCAATCGCCACCTGCACTCTCAGCTACCTGCAACGTCACTTGCAATCCACACAAATGTTGCGTGTTGCCAATAGAGACAAGACGCTGTGGTGGTTAAACGATTAAAACTAATTTAATAGCATAGCGTACCGGGTCCTGCAAGTCATCTGTAGGAGATAAAAACAAGACCCGCAAATCCGTGGCCACAAAACAGCAGAATATGAACGCAATGCGCAATGTCTCTCATTAAGCTTTTTCCTCCCGTAGAAAACCATTAACACTTGATATGGCTTAATGTATTAAGGTACATTAAGTGCCATTAAACAATCAAATTTGTAATATAGTTTATTAATTTAATATACTTCAAGGCAGGCATATGGGCATGAACACAATGCGCAAACTTTCACTTTAATACTTGCCCAGCAAACGCTTAGTGTGGCAAAACGGGCTAAGATGATAAAGACCAAATTCAATATAAACCTTACTGTTGTCAAACGATATACCAGCACATATGAACGCGCCATAAGAAAGGCATTAGGTTGATTATTAAAAGGACCAACTCTGTATAGGCAAGCAGACGAGCCCAGAACGTAATGCTTAAATAGACGTTTTCCTCCCACAGAAAATCAATATAAACAAAAGACGATGATATAGAAACAGCTGTAGAGATTATTCTTTATGGGAAAATGCGTTTGTACGCGGTGTTTCGTTTATTCTGGGCTCACCTGCTTGTGTGTAGTTGTTTTAATAATGAATAGGAGCATATTGAGTTTAGTCTTAATCCGTTATGCCACATTATGCCACGTTTTGCGAAGGAAAACACTATATAGCCTACATATACATTATATTAATAAACTGTATATCGAATTTGATCTTTTAATTGCATCATAATACATTAAGCCATATTAAGTGTTAATGGTTTTCTACGGGAGGAAAATGCTTAACGACTTCATATTCTCTCGTTCATATTCTGCTTCATATTCATATTCGTTCATATTCTGCAGTTCTGTGGCCACGGATTTGCGGGTCTTGTTTTTATCTCCTACAGATGACTTGCAGGACCCTGTACGTTATGCTAAATTAGTTTTAATCGTTTAATCTCCACTGGCAACATTTATAGCATTATAGTTTTGTCTTGTAGTGTGATCAACGGTTGTGTAAGCAGTAGATGTGTTGGGGAAGTAACACGTAACATTTTAATTGTATTTTGCAAGTGATGTCGCAGGTAGCTGAGAGTGCAGGTGGCGATTGTGAGTGACATTGTAATTTCGTTTTCTTTTTTCTTGTCTTCACCACCTGGCTACTGTTGTAAAATGTTGAGAGATTCGATTAAAAAATAATAAATATATAAAATAAAGTAAAAAATAAAATAGACTGCAAATGACGTCACTTGCGGAAGTGCAGGCGTCTGAGAGTACAGGTGCAGATGTCTGCAGCCAGACCCTATTGAAAAAATCACATAAGGACACCAGAGATAGTACATTCCAGGGCCGTAACCACCATAGACATTGAGAGGGCCACTGAGTAGCCATTTTGAGTGGCCATATATATATATATATATATAAAGCTGGTCCCCCCAATGTTCAGGACATGGTTACGGCCTATATTCTGTACAGTCTTACTGTAGAATGTGAAGAGCTGCTGGATTCAGTGCAGCAGGATGAAGGTGAGCAGAGAACAGCAGAGGAACAGGAAGCTCTGAGTGACGCTCTGAGCACTGTTACACAGGTACCCTGAACAACATGAGATGCCCTGAACACCACCAACTGATACTGCAGCATCACATATAGATTTAGAGACACAGCCTTTTAGAACCACTGACTGGCCGCCGATAATCACTGATGAAAAGAAAGAAAACGGAGAACAGAAAATGGAGATTAAGTTTAATCTGTAAATTGGCATTTGTGGTCTGTATCAAAATCTCAAAATAACTTTTTTCATTTCCAGATTCTCACATGTTGCTTTAATACAGCGGTCTTGACTCCCTGAACAGCTCAATATGTTTGAGCAGCTCTTCAAATCACAAGAATAACATTCCTTTCCATTGGGGGAATTAAAGGGATCTATAGGACAAAAAAGTATATATATATTTTTTTTTTTACAGAATACAACACACAATGAAAGAATGCTGTTCTTGCTACAAGATGCTAAATTCAGTCAGAAGACAGAAAGCTGCACCCTTTATTTCCTGAATGAATACAAGGCTTAAAGTTCAAAGGGCTCTAAATGTTCCCAGCCAAGGTAGAACGGTCTTATCTAGCGAAACGATCGGTCATGTTTTTTGAAAAAATAAAAATGTGTATACTTTTTAGGCACAAAAGCTCGTGTAGCACAGGCTCTGGGATGCGTGTTCATGACGCTATGTGCTATTGAATCATGTCGAAAGGTCACGCAGAACGTAGGTGGAACTACAGACCCAGTGTTTACAAAGCGAACGCGCAAAGACTAAGAAAGTGGAAGTAAGTCAAACACTGGTTACAAATAAAAAGGTACAACGATGTCGGACGATTCTGAATATGTAGGAGAAAATAAGATGGAGTTTTTCGCCATACTTTACTTTTTTGAGGCGGAGTACACAGACGATGAACATAGACGTGATTCGTAGTAGTGATGCGAAGTTCTGATCATTGTACAGACTCTGACCTTTGAGTCTCTTTCAGCAAAATGAACAAATCTTTTTTCGAGTCATTTCATTCATTTTAGCAAAATACAATTAAAATGTTACGTGTTACTTCCCCAACACATCTACTGCTTACACAACCGTTGATCACACTACAAACAAGACAAAACTATAATGCTATAAGAAACAGAAAAGATTAATTCATTGTTTACCTGGGTCTTTAGTCTATGATTAGCCCACCTCACCTCTTATCTGATAAATTTTCGGGTTTGAGTCGTTCGTTCATCACGTGACAGCCCCATAAGCTTAACCAGTGCAGTGTGAGCCGGAAAAATAATTGATTAGTTCATCTCTTGAGTCTTCGGGTTCGAGTCGTTCGTTTATCATGTGACAGCCCCATAAGATGAACAAACGACTCAAAAAGGCTCGAAACAGGTGAACTAATTCCAGTACAGAACTTAATAATATGTTGCACATGTGCGACTGAACAAATCACTCCCCGAGATGACTCCTTCTTCCCGAGTCACATTAAAGATTTTTTCAAAATTAATGAATTGTTCAAGAACGACCCATCACTAATTCGTAGCATTGTGGACATGCATCCCAGTGCCTGTGCTACGCGAGTTTTTATGCTTAAAAAGTATACAAATTTTTATTTTAAAAAAATAATTACAGATTTAGAGCCCGTTGAAGCTGCATTTAAACTACATTTTGGAAGTTCAAAATTGGGGCACCATTGAAGTCCATTATATGGAGAAAAATCCTGAAATGCTTTCCTCAAAAACCATAATTTCTGTACGACTGAAGACAGAAAAACATGAGCATCTTGGATGACAAGGGGGTGAGTACATTATTTGCAAATTGCTGTTCTGGAAGTGGAGTTCTCCTTTAAAGTGAAAGAGAACTCACTCGCATGCTCTTTAGACCTTTTTCTGTGCGCCCACAGATTGCGATAAGGAGAGTGACAGCTTTTAAAAATTAAGGGAATTTGCAAATGTGATTTTAATACAACAGTTCAGTAAACAAGAAGTTAATATTAAGTGACTTACGTTGTCTTACTATAACACTGCTGCCTGATTTTACTCTATTTCATCAACAAAAATAGTTCCAAATAGCCGCTGCGCATCTCTAAAAGCAAACACAGCTGTGTTTCATTCATGAATGAAAGTGCTTTTTGGAACGAATCTAGTAAGTGAGTGATTTATGATTACTCTTTTATAAAGACAGTCACTTCAAAAAATCTGCTGTTTGAACTAATCAACTGAATGAATGATTCAGTGATAAAATCAGTTTATTGCCGCCACCTGCTGCCAGGTTTAGTTTAATTTTTAACGTATAATTTCACTTATTTAAATAATTTAATATTTCTATATTCAAAATATTATATTTAAAACATTAATCTCAACATGAATTTATGAATTTAATCGTACTCATGCCACCTCTGAGCCTCATTAAATTTAAAAATGTACCAACAAGCAACTTTTATGTTCATCTGTGCCACCTCTGAAGTACAAATACTTTTTTTTATTAATACTAATTTCATATTTTAAATGGTAAATTGTTTGTCTTATGCTACGTCTTTTTTTAATTAGAAATTTTAAAAAGATGATGTAGATGATGAAATACTTTTAACAAAATTAGAAAAATGCCATGATAAAGATGAAAAGAAAATGCCCCTGTAAATCACTTTAAGAAGTCAAATATCACCTCGTATTAGGAAGGCTATTTTTGATCAGAATTTTTGATTATTGATCAGAAGGTGCTCCTAAAAAATTTTTAATTAGGAGGATAAGCACTCCTAATTACAAGAAGAAAAAAAAACTGCTTTTAAATTGGGTGTGTGACAGGTATGGCTGTGGAACAGGGTTTGGCCGAGCTTTAACCGCTGTGAATGTCTTTTGGAAATAAAAAGTCTGTTGACTTGAGATTAAGTTTATGGTTAACTTATTTGCATATGGTCAGTAAAGTACAATACCTGGCGCATCTTGGACATTACATCGGTCTGTGTTACAGCACACTGAAGACATCTTTATTAAGCCGACGTTCATAGACGAACTATGACAGTCAGCAGTACAGTTTTTAGCCTTCACTTTCATGCTGATGTCACCTAAAAACATAAATGATTCAAGGAAGACCAGTTCAATGGCACATTATTTTGATGGAAAATATATTTATAAATGTCAAAATATAGCATTTTTCTCATTTCAATTACTGATTCAATTTAAACACAAATTGCATTGTTAGCAAAACAATCTGAGAGAGGAAAAAAAAACATAAATTAGATTATTCTGTAAATACATTTGTAAATTCTGTGAGGAAATCAGGAATTCTGTGAGAAGTTACATTTCCAGTGAAGCAGCACCAACAAATAACACCAGCATCTCCATCAGTCAAATATGAATTTCAGTAAATCAGATTGGACTTACCAATGTCTGTTACCACTGTTGAACTTCCACACTCGGAAAATCCACTGGGACATGTTGTTAGCTTTTGATCCGCACAAGAACCTGTCGGACCTATACACTCATAACAGCTGAGAGAGTGTCCTTTAGTAATAAAACAGAGAGACTGTGAAAAAGAGACATCAATGATTTGTATTCAAATTCAAGCTATTTGTCTTTGTACCTGCGGTGAAAAAAACAAACAGTAGAAAAACTGAAATTTGCAGATCCATCTTTAATCAGGAGGTGAATGAAATGACGTGTCTGTTTCATTGCTCACTTTATAGCTGATCAGAAAGGGAGTGTCTTTATGAGAAAATGAAAGTTCACCAGAAGTAAACGTAGAATGAATAGGTCTAAATAAGAAAGTCTGCAATAATGACAAGACATAAAATAACAATTTATCATAGTACTCTACACACTACTAGTCTACTCAGTGTAAAGAAATTCCCCACCCCAGTGTAACAAATTAAATTTAAAAAAAAAAAAATATATATATATATATATATATATATATATATATATAATTTATATAAAAAATATAAATAATGTACATGAAACCCCTCCCTAAAAGAGCCTGCTGAAATGATGATTATTTTCTTTTGAACAGGTAATACTCTAGTAGAAGAAAGAAAGATGTACTGGTTTGGAACGACATGAGCATGAACTCCTTTACACAAACTGTTTCTCATATTTCATAACCAGTAGAACCACTCGGTTTGTTTTGTATTAGAACATGTTTACAGTATAAACTTTTGAACTTGACAGACTTCAGTTTACATATAATAATGCTAAAGATATGACTTACATTGTATGATGAAGGAAAGTTACTGAGAAACCAGGTCAAGACTATAGTTTCCATTATCTTTTCACTTAAATATATTATATTGTTTCAACTAGCGCTGGGTGTTTGAATAGTTGATATAGGGACATGAAACATCCTGTTTGAATGCAACTAGATAAATATGTTGGATGTATGTTTCTATTGAAACCCTATCTTCTGCAAACCCAAAAGATGTGATCAGAAACACTGAGTTAACCAAAAATGTGATCACTTCAGCATTCAAGATGAACACCATCTTTTTACTTTTTTCACCATCTTTTGACAAAAACTAAAGACCTAGAAACATCAGAGTGAGAGAGTTACTGATCACATTTTCAAGCATGTGACTGAAAATAAGTGGAAATACATGTTGAGGAGGTGATGGTATTGACTCCGATTCCGAAAATTTGGTGCATCCTTTGTTTTTATCAAGTCTGGTGAGCAAACCTATGGTAATGTAATTAAATATAGTATGTGCTGCACAAAAACATCTAGCCATACTTGCAAATACGGTGGGTTTCATTCAAATGTACTTTTAGAACGACTGTTTTACACACGTAAAAATGCGTATCATTAATGAATCAAATTTCATGTTCTTTGCAGATAATTCATTACAATGACATAAAATACTGTTAATAAATGTACAGGTAAGCTAGTAAAAAAAGTAATACATTACCTTATCCATGATTTGTGAAAACGACGTCTCCTAACGTTCCATGTTCCGTCATTGCGTCATCGAGCTTCGCCTCTGTTATTGTTTTGAAAATGCGACCTCTAGCGGCAAAAACTTACATATTGTGCCTTTAATCCTGCAGATTCCTTGTCGTGTAGGCTGCTATAGCGGTGCTTACAAGATAATAATAATAATAATCTACATTTTCATGGCTGCTGCATGTTAGTGACAAAACAGAAATGACTTTATTCAAGACTGTACTATGTGATCTACAATGACATGGAACAAAATATGATGTGGTTGCTGATTTTTAGTCAGCTCATTCTATCTAGGCCTATTTAAGAAAAACAGGTACATCTTTTCATTCGCTATTGCAAACAACAGCAGAATTGTTTTAATTTTTTACATTACACCACAGTTTCATGGAAAAAACCCAACGCCACATAAGTATAATATTTATAATAATATTATTTATAATAAAACTTTACCTAAGTTTTCACCGTAATAATTAGTCTACTGCAATGTCTTAAATCCCAATTATAAGCTATAGGCTACTTTGGAATTATGAACTGAAGAGAGATCATATCAATGCCTTACAGTCTATTCCAGATCATTTAAAATCTTGCATGGTTTCAGTTTTCCACGTAGGATATAGTTTGGAAAAAGCCCAACTTGTAAAAGAGTAAGTAAAATGAATGATTTTCTCCTCATAATGATCTCCTCCACTGAATCAAGATGCGCCTCACATTGGTTTCATACGAATTACATAAACCGAAAATAATTGTTTTCGATTTGTTTTATGTAAAAGTCAGCATTTCAAGCTTTCTATGGACATGTTCTTATGTCTGTGATGCACGAGTTTCAGTTCATTTTTGACATTTCGGAAAGAATTTCACGGAGACTGAGATAACATAAAGCACACCCTGTTTGTTTTCTTTAGCTTACAGAAGACTTTTGTAACGTTTTGTTATTATTGTGGTCATACGAGTTGTATATCTTACTCGTGTAGCATCTGGACCAATCAGACACAGTTATTTGTTACATTTAACAAAGAATCTTCAAAACTAACAACCCCAGCTATATGCTGGAGTTTTGGAGACAACCCCCCCCAAAGCAACGAACACCCTGAAAGGGCTCCGTTGCCAGGGTGACCATCTGATAAGAGGTTTTATTGCCCACAGGAATGCACATCTGCCCATGCTACATTTGCCATCGGAAAGACACAATGCCCATAGGCTCTTTCCTATTCATTCACAGACAAACCTTTCTTTGACCTTCCTATCACACATAGCCCAGGTCATTGTGTACAGTATTACTGCATTGTATTTTAATTTTGTCTGTTGTATTTGTATTTGTCTTTCTACTGTTTTATGCATGTGTTCTGATAGATGACTAGTAGGATTACCCACCTATGCCATGCTTGGACTCTTTGAGTTCGTGTTTTGATGATCTAAAAGATGGTGTAAATTAGATGTTGATACCTATGCAACAGATTAGTGTTTTAAGAAACCTTACTAGTTTTTGCATCAACACCCAATCGAATTACATATGCAAAATACCATGCTCACAGACAAAGAGTCGTAAACTTTCCCTCCAAAGGAGAAAGTTACCATTGGTTCGTGGACCTCCTGGAGGCACAGCCTCCAGAGACCTTAAAGGCATCTAACGTTAGTCCGCCTCCCTCCTCTTGACTCTCTTCACCTCCTCTTGACTCTCTTCTCCCTCCTCTTGACTCTCTTCACGCTCTTCTGCAAGATCTTCCGATTGCTGCCTGTGGAGGAACCCACAGGGAGCCTGAGCCGGCACAGGCCGTGCCCGGCGGGCCCGACAGGCCCCAACATCTAGAGCTATGGCTCTCACCACAAAGAGCCAGACACTTTTACTCAACCCCGGAATTCATCCTCATGAAATGTCCTCGAACAGACATTTCTCTATTCCGTGCTTTTAGCTTTCTTCACTCGTCTCACGTGAGTTCTTTCAGAACCTAAGAGGATGAGGAGGATGAGCTAGAACTCGTCGGAACTCTAAGCTGCGCCAGGCCTTGCGGCCTTGTCTTTCCATTCTCCAAAGACCACAGGACTTCAGCTGGGTCCCTCTCAGCTCTTGGTTCTTCTTCAATTGTCACATGGGAAGAAACTCCCAGTCACCATCGAGTCAGAACATCTTTGGAGTTCATCACTCTTCGGACCCAGAAGAACGTGATCGCGATTCCAAACCACCACTGCTCCAAACCATCAAGACTTTCACCCGAGACTGCATTCGGACACTTGTTCATCGACCAAGGCAATGCAAGTATCGTACATTTAACTAAACAAAACAGAGGTTTAGTATAAGCTGTAGACAGCACTGATGGTTTCACTCAGGTGGTTAACTGACTCTTTTCATAGCTACATTCTCTGGTCTCTCTAACTTCAGTTCTCACTGACCCTTCCCCCATGTATGAATGATTTCATGTCTGTTTGTTTAGATTAGTTATGTGTTAGTCCTTCGTTAATAAACTCTTGTGCACAAATTACATGAGTTTTGATTCTGATTCTGCCTTGCAAATTAATGTCCCTTTACGATTCCGATCCGAGCTACATGCTCTAATGCAATAGTACTTCAAGGAAGTTATTTTCTGTGCCCAAGAAAAATTTCTTAGAGTTGATATAAAACTTATACTGAATGTTCGCTGGACGAACAGATTAGTTGATGGAAAATTAATTCTGCTACAGTTACTACTGGCAGCTGATATAAATAATTGTAATTAATCATAATTAATTGTAACTATTTATATACATTTCCCTTTGAGCTAAATCGCGACACTCGTATGACCAAAACTGACAGAGTTCTTTCTGTTATCGCGAGTGCAGCCTAGTCATTGCACTCTACAAGATATAGCTTCAGTTCAATTTCTGTTGTTTGTAATAGCGAATGAAAATGTTACCTGTGAAGTTTTTCTTAAATAGGCATTGATTAAAATGAGTAGGTTAAAAATGAGTAGCATCATATTTTATTCAATGTCTATGTAGTAAAAGTCAAATGCCGTTTTACTGGTTTTGAATAAAGTCATTTCTGTTTTGTCAACATTCAGCAGCTGTGAAAATGTAGATTATTATTATTATTATTATTAATACCTTGTAAGAGCTGCTAGCAGCCTACACGAGGTAAAGGCTAGAAGGGACACAGCTCTGGCTACTGGGCATGCGCACATCAATCTAAAGTTATTTTTGTCACACTGTACAACAATAACACTGTTTTTGTATTATAATAAGGGTTAAGTTTAGGGTTAGGGTAGGTGTAGATATTAAATACCAAAATACAAAAATACCAACAATCAAGCTAAAGTTTTCTACATTTTTTAACAATCAACCATTTTTCATTTCTCTTTGTTTTATTCTAAGTAGAAAGTCAAATGACCAAAAGATACACGGACACTTTGCACACTTCCAGTGGGCTCTCTCAACTTGTTATATTTTACAGTTTGGCAGTTGGTATACGATTTTGTAGGGTTTGCATACACGTGTGCCCATCAAAAGCCTGAACCCCTGTACAGATTAAATATTTTCACGTTCTTGCCCATATACATGTAGTGTGTTTTAATGTATTATGACACATAGGAATGCCAGGGTATAGTGGTGTTGAAATGTTACTCTTTATTAAATATTGATAGAGCAACATCAGTTATGGTTAAAAAAAACTGTTCATTAAAAATCTAAGTCATAGCAGTTAGAGGGGCCTTTACCCTACATTTGTGTAATATCAATAGTGCTATAATATTTGTTATCAAAACAATAGAAAAATAGTTTCATTTTCTTTTTTTTTTTTAATCAGTGGTAGATGGTCTTATGTTTACAGTATGTTGATATTTGATTTGAAATTTTATGTTTTATTTTTAACAAGCTAATGTTTGGGTATTAAGGCCAGGGACGAGTCAACACATTTTTTCTCTCTCTCTGTGACATGTTATTGCCCTCAGGCAACAGACTACCTTTTTGAACTGCACACCACCCCTTTAATTTTTTTAATATAAAAATAATATCACCTGACATGCCTATGTCAAATGAAGGATACAACAGATGGATCCTTCGAAGCCTACCCTATCCCAGAATTCATAGGGCACCAGTGACAACTGGACTTTTATTTAAACAAAATAGCGGGTGATAGTTCTGTGGTGGCTGACGAATACACTTACAAATGTAAGTATTCTTTTAACTGACTCAAAAAGTGTAACGCCACGCCAGCAGAGGAAGCCCTTGCTTCCTCTTTGGTGACTTCCTGTTTGGCAGCCATTTAAGGAGGGCCATGCCAAACAGGACTCTGTGAACTAAATCCTGCCAAGAGGGTTGAGGGTGGACGGACTCGGGTATAAGAATCAAGTAGGGTCACATGTGGGTTGGTAGAATAATCAGGAAATTTTGTAGTTGTTACTTTGGACTGCTCTCTTGGATTTCGACCTTGGACTACTTACCCTGTTTTATGTAGAGGGGACACAGCTCTGGCTACTGGGCATGCGCACATCAATCTAACGTTATTTTTGTCACACTGTACAACAAAAACACTGTTTTTGTATTATAGTAAGGGCTAAGTTTAGGGTTGGGGTAGGTGTAGATGTTAAAAAAACACAATCTAATAGGTAGATAACAAAAATACCAATAATCAAGCTAAAGTTTTCTACACTTTTTTTAACAATCAGCTGTTTTTCATTTCTCTTTATTTTTTTCTAAGTAGAAAGTCAAATGACCAAAAGATACACGGACCCTTTGCACACTTCCAGCATCTAGAATGATTTTGATCAGCATTTTAGTGTTCATAACAGTGGGCTCTCTCAACTTGTTATATTTTACAGTTTGGCAGTTGGTATACGATTTTGTAGGGTTAGCATACACATGTGCGCCCATCAAAAGCCTGAACATATTAAATTTTTTCACATGTTTTTGAAACATTGACAACTGGACTTTTATTTAAACAAAATAGCGGGTGATAGTTCTGTGGCGGCTGACGAATACACTTACAAATGTAAGTATTCTTTTAACTGACTCAAAAAGTGTAACGCCATGCCAGCAGAGGGAGCCCTTGCCCAAGTACTGACTGTTACCGCTCCCTCTGCTTCCTCTTTGGTGGTAGAGTCCGCACAGGCAAAACAATACTTCACAGAGTCCTGTTTGGCATGGCCCTCCTTAAATGGCTGCCACACAGGACTCTGTGAAGTATTGTTTTGCCTGTGCAGACTCTACCAAGCGTTTTCCTTGTTTCATTGCGGTTATTTCCATAGTTTTTGCCTTGTTTTCATTGCCATAGTTTTTGCCTTGTTCTTTGCCTTGTTTATTTGTTACTTTGGACTGCTCTCTTTGATTTCAACCTTGGACTGCTTACCCTGTTTTATGATTGTATCGCTGCCTGCCTCGACCCTCGCCAGTGTTTTGGATTATGCTTTTGTCTTGCCCTTGGATGTTAGTGTTCGCTGGTGTCCGACCTTGCCTGTTTTTACCAAGATCTGTATAATAAAGCTTGCATTTGGATCTATCCACGCTGTCTGTCGAGTCCCGTTACAGAATACTTCACCTACCACAGATCCGGCAGCTTTCTGAAAACAGATCAACCATGGATCCAGCATCACACCTCTTTTGCCTTCGTCAAGGTAACTGCTGTATTAAAGATTATGTTGTGGACTTGTGAACTGTGCCATTTGGTAAGTTTCAATGACGTGGCGCTCAAAGACATTTTTAGAGTGGGATTGAATGATCCCATTCGTTCCTGCCTACCTGGAGGAAAAATTCACTGGTCACTGGAACAATATATTGACTTTGCCTTGCTTTCAAGTGGCTCTGCATTTACTGTGGGGATCGCTGATAAGGAACCCTGCCATCCTCCAGTATCTGCCACACCAAAGTGTTTACAAGTCATGTCCGGAATTGTTAACATCATGCCAGAGCCCTTTCACGCCATGCCTGCCAAGCCTGCTCACGTCATGTCTAGCAAGCCAGAAACCTCTCACGCCAAGCATGCCAAGCTAAAGCCTATTCACATCATGCCTGCCAAATCAAAGCCTACTCACATCATGTCTAGTAAGCCAGAGCCTGCCCACATCCTGCCTGCCAAGCCCGGGCCTGCACACGTCATGCCTGCCGCTCCAGGGTCTGCACACGTCACGGCCCAGAACCAGTTCACAAGATGGCTGCCCTCCCAGAGCCAGTTCACAAGATGGCTGTCATCCCCAAGCCAGTTCACAAGATGGCCACCCTATCTGAGTCCCTGGCCAAGATGGCCGCCATGCCAAGGTCATCCTACCAGAATCTCATCCCGACATGGCTGCCATACCCAAAGCAAGTCAAGTGATGGCTGATCTTCTGGTGTCAAGTCAAATCATGGCTGATCTTCCAGTGTCAAGTCAAGTCAGAGCGGCACTTTCAGTGCCAAGTCAAGTAACAGCTGTTACTCTCCTGAGTCAAGTCAAGTTACAGCTGTTGTTCCTGAGTCAAGTCAAGTAACAGCTGTGTTTTCTGTGTCAAGTCAAGTCACAGCTGTTCTTCATGAGTCGAGTCAAGTCAAGTTACTGCTGGCGTTCCTGAGTCAAGCAAGGTCAGAACTGTTGTTCATGAGCCAAGTCAAGTTACTGCTGTTGTTCCCAAGCCAAGTCAAGCTACAGCTGAACTTCCTGAGTCAAGTCAAGTGACAGCTGAACTACATGAGTCAAGTCAAGCTACAGCTGGTCTTCATTAGTCAAGTGAAGAAACAGCTGTTTATCCAGAGTCTCGTCACGTCACAGCTGACCTTCCAATGCTGCGTCACGTCGCAGCTGTTCAACCAGAGCCTCGTCACATCTTAGCTGATCGTGGAGAGCCTCATAACGTCTCAGCTGACCTCCCAGAGGCTTGTCACATCTCAATTGACCTCCCTGAGCTTCGTCATGTATCAGCTGACATCCCAGAGCCTTGTCGTGTTTTAGACGTCCTTCCAAAGCCTCATCAGGTCTCGTCTCATCTACCAGAGCCTGGCCAAGTCTCGTTTCAGCTTCCAAGTAGCATGCGCACAGCCTCCACACCCTCAAGTCCGCCGGGCATCACACTGTCTATTGTGCTGCCTGTAATGGCGGCCGCCATTTTGAGCATGTAGGCAGTACACTGCACTCCTGACGCCTTGTCTGTCCACGAGTCAGAGGCCTCTCCTGTCCATGAATTTGTGCCAGTGCCTCCAGAGGGGTCAGCTTACGCTGTAGAACCTCTCAAGGAGGCGGCGTTCATCCATGAACTCACTGCCTCATCTGTCCACGAGTCTGCTCCAGAGGTCTCGTCTGTCCACGAGTCTGTTCCAGAGGTCTCGTCTGTCCATGAGTCTACTCCAGAGATCTCGTCTGTCCACGAGTCTGCGCCAGTGCCCCCGGAGGTGGCAGCTCCAACTGCAGAAACTCCTGAGGGGGCGGTGTCCACCTACGAACTCTCTGCCCGTCATGTCATAGCCAAGGAGGCCAAACATGAACTCTGGACCTGTCCTGTTCTGGCCGCTTGTGGCATCCCGTGTGAAAGGGCTTTTAAACGGTCTTCAGACAGAGCGTGAACACAAGCACGGGACCGTTTGAGAGCATATGAGTATCAGTACTGGATTGAGTCCAAACACCAAATACCCGTGCCTGTCACCCGTCCGATCCGCATCCGACACATAAATATTATTCCACCCATTATGTCAATTTTCACATCACAGGTGACCCGCCTGCGTGCAAGATACTGCTCTGTATAGTAAATTTCGTTCATTTAATCGACTTTTCAACATTGTTTTAGACACATTTTCATGCTGTAACTGGTTGTTTTAAGTCTCGACCAATGTGGCCTCACAATATGGCGGCACCGTCCCAGAATGCACTGCGCAGTGACGTCGGTTGCCAAGCCCTATAGACATAGCTAAGTTGTTGTCATTCAGGAATAAGATTGCGTGGGTGTTTGAATCGAGATCTCGATATTTTAAGGATTAATCATGCAGCTCTAATGTTTTAGAAATGCAGAGCCAAATGGGAGGAGCTGGAGCTCTAGCTCTCCCTCGCTGGAGGTAATGGGTGGAGATGGACACCTAACCACACCCTAACCCTACCCCTTACCCTATCCTAAACATAACTCCACCCATTAGTTCACACAGAGGTGGAGCTGGACATCCAGGGAGGGGGAGCTGGAACTCATTTGGCTCTGCAGTGAGTACTACTTGAAATGTTTTGCAATAGTGATGGGTCGTTCTTGAATGATTCGTTCATTTTGAATGAATCATTTCGTTCATTTTGAACGAATCTTTAAAGTGACTCGGGAAGAACAAGTCGTCTCGGGGAGTGAATCGTTCAGTCGCGCATGTGCAACATCCTATTAGGTTCTGTACTGGAATTAGTTCACCTGTTTCGAATCTTCGGGTTTTTGGAGTCGTTCGTTCATCTTATGGGGCTGTCACGTGATGAACGAACCCGAAGACTCGAGAGATGAACTAATCAATTCTCTTTCCGGCTCAGACTGCATAGGTTAAGCTTGTGGGGCCGTCACGTGATGAACGAACGACTCAAACCCGAAGACTCGAGAGATCAACTAATCAATTCTCTTTCTGGCTCAGACTGCATAGGTTAAGCTTGTGGGGCTGTCACGTGATGAATGAACGACTCAAACCCGAAAACTTGTCAGATAAGAGGCGAGGTGAGCTAATCATAGACTAAAGACCCAGGTAAACAATGAATTAATCTTTTCTGTTTCTTATAGCATTATAGTTTTGTCTTGTTTGTAGTGTGATCGACGTTTATGTAAGCAGTAGATGTGTTAGGGAGGTAACACGTAACATTTTAATTATATTTTGCTAAAATGAACAAAATGACTCAAAAAGATTCGAATGATATAAGGTGTGTTCGACTTAACGCAGCGCTGTGCAGCTCGATCAAATGCTGACTTGAAGCAGTGCATGCCGGTTAGAAATTTTGTCCGAGACGGCGCCGATGCCTCGTGACTGTCACATGTGCCATCAAGTACCGTGATAGCGATTCGAGAGCAGCCGGCTAACTCAGCCGGCGCAGTTTCTTCAGAGCGGCTGCAGGAGCTGATGACCACATGACTGTTTCACGATTGGCCAGATTCACCGCATGACAACGATCACGTGCGTTTTGGGTTTATTCTAACATCCTCAAGTCCGATAATGCTGATAAATCTGTTTTTTGAACAATAAAAGTGTTTTTACTGTAGTCGCAATGTTATATTGAGTCAGATTTATCATAAAACACTGATAAAAGCATAAATAACCCCACTTTATTAGTATTTAAATAGTATATGTTTATGTTGATCATTATTATTGTTCAGATGGCGCTGTATTAAGCAGTACATGAAACGTGTTTCTGTTGCTCATGAATGTGTATTTGATAAATATTGCATTTAATTCACTTCATCTGTGATAGAGCATGCAAACACCGCGAGAGCTTCACTAAGGAGAGCAGAAAGTGTCCAACTTGACGCCTCCGTTTTCAACTCCGCCCGCGACTGTTCTCGGCTACTCTCGTTGATCGCCGTCTGTAACCGTAAATGAAGTCGAACACACCTATGGTCACGAGATTGCGCGACACATCGGATCTCGCGAGATCTTGTGCCACAAGACATTAGGCTCGTTTGAGATGAGCAATTTTTTTTTTTTTTAATTGCAGTTTTTAGAACAACAACAAAAAACATACAAGGGCAATTACATAATAGATAACATAAAAAAAAAAAATACAACATTAAACAAATAAAAAAAGAATGAAACAATATAAAATTAAAATAAGGAAAGCAGTAACATCACATATCCATAATCAAGTACAAATAGTTATAAATTATTCAAAAAATATATATATTTAAGGCTTTAAAGTGCATATTGCAGGTTAGCGACTCCAGTGAATTGATGTATAGAAAAATAATGTAGGAACCAGATTTTCTTTAAAATATACTTCAAAATACGCTATTAAGGCTTCTGGAGTCGTTTTTGTGAGAGAATTTTACTTCCGCATCTGAAAAACTGCCAAAACCGGCAGTGACGTAACGAGAGGGAGAGCGGTCAATGTAAACCATAGGAAAACAATGGATCGCAATGGCCGTTCGGATGCGGAGAAAATTTTAAATGTTTATTTACACTCGTATGACGAACCACAGACACAATTATGAGCCTGCTATGTGGCCAAGAGAGCAAGGATATGCCAGGATTAAACAGAACAACGGTCAGAGGGGACAAATCAAGTTGTGGTGTGAGGAGAACAGGGCAAGTGTCTGTGAGAGATCAGTGTCAGCTGACGATATCTAATCGGGAAAAAGCATAGCACTGGTCATCTATAAGTATTGATACTACTTAACAGTAACAGAAACTAATAATCGTTGATCAAGCATCAGACTCGTTAACATCCGACGCTAGCGTTACGTGATACAGCGGGTTTTTATCTCCGCGCGCGCGCGCGAGAGAAACTTTTTTGTTTCATTATATGCTTATGTGGGAAATGCCCCCAAACTTGATGTGCTGTCTCTGACTCTGCACCCAGGCTTTAAAGGCTTGCAGTCTGAACTCATAACAGGTTGTACAGATAGCCTATGCACTTCAGGCAGGAGCATACACCTCTCCAGGCCAGCAGACATGAGTATGTTTAGGGTAGAGATAATTTATTACTCTGAGCTAAATACGTACAAATAAATAGTAAACTTAAGATTTGAATATCAAAATGTTTGTTTCTCAATTACAAGTTGACTATATTTAGGTCATGAATACCTATAAAGTCACACTTTTTAATGCCATTGGTATAAGACAGTTAATGTTGACAGCAGACAGGCAAATTGTCTGCTGGTATTCATCAGGAAGCCCTCAGCTATGGGACAGTTTACAAAGGAAGGATGACTTTATAAAGGTTTTGAATGGCCCCATTTTGGTGACAATCAATAAAAAATTATCACAATCACAAATTGTCTTACTGTATAAAAAAATTGTTTATGAAGTTTACAATACATATATATCAAGCAGATCTGCATTTATGTTTAATTCAGTTCAGTTTAATTTATACAGCACTAAATCATATGTATTATTTCATATTACTGTTAATACCCAACTCAAAACACAACATTGCAACTGTTATTATATATATGTAGATGTACCAAACATATACCACTGAAAGAATAATATTTTCAGCGTGGGTATCACAATAATGTGTTACATTAGAGGTGGTTAATAACAACTGGCGTCCACTGCTTCAGATCTTCACACATCCTCATGTCTTGCAATGTCTCCCAAAGCCCTATAAATACATGAAAATAAATTACAAATTAGCTGTGCAAACAATGTGACTAGACTTGATGGTTATAATATTAACAAACTGAGGTTAACTGACCAGTAATGCCTTCTCATATGGTACCGTTTTTACACGGTTCTTAAAATTATATTACTAATGCTTACATGCTAGCTACGGTGCTTTACAACAACATATACACATCTCGTTGTGTCTCATTATTTAAATAAATATGTTCACTGATTTGGTGGTTATCAAAAGTTAAAAAACAAGACTTACGGTGCACAGTTCACATTTTCGTCGAGCTGCATCTCTGGCGGCTTCGGACGAACCACAGGCTGACGGCGGACCCGATGAAGGGGCTGTGTGTACCGAAGGAACCGCACCAGCTTTGAGCCTCACTTGGTTCTTGCTTCGGCATCCCATGTTGAAACTGCATCAAATCGCCGGGATGACAATCCTCCGGTGTAAAGTGAACGCGTTTTTCGAAGCAGATGCATTAGTGTAGGCCCGTCTCTTCGCCCGCACAAACCATAGCACCGTTCTTTTATTCTAAACCCGTGGACACGATGTCCTGACAGGCTGGAGTTTGTGCAGCCTCCACAAACACAATAATTTACCATGACGATGATCAATTGAAATAAAAAATAACTACCGAAAACAGACTAGCTCTCGACTGCTCCTACTGAATAGCAACAGAGTTTGGCGAACGACTCCCTCTCGTGACGTCATATGACGCGGTGTGAAAAAAAGCTGTTTTTGAGCGCTGTCAAGGAAACGTCACTTTGTCTTCAAAATTTGTGGCCTTGCGTCTTGCAAAACATTTTCAAATCCTGCATGAAGGGTTCGTATAGTATTTCCATACACGGACATATATTTATCTAGAATTTTTTTTAACCTGCAATATGCACTTTAAAGTAATTTACCGTTTTTTTGCTTTGCTATTTTTTTGTTTCTTTTAATGTACACAGGTAGTGACCAATTTCTATTTTAAAATGAGTAAAATTAGGTTTTTTCACTGCCCATTTACATTTATGAATGAAAAACTTTCCATATATAATGAGTAAATTTACAATATACCAAATTTTGAAGTCAGCAGAATACTCATAAAAAAATAGCGATGAGCAAATTGACTCTATGCACGATCACTTCCGCGTTTAGTCTCAGTCCGCTCGCACATCCCGATTTTGCTGAGTTAGATGTGTTCCTGGGTCAACATATTTTGTTAATAATTGGTTAATCACAATGTTGTTCCAGGGTCAACAAAGATGTTGATCCAGGAACATGTAGTACTTGGTAAAATCAGGTTCTGCCAGTCCGCTCAGTTACATCTGGTGCAGCACCGGAAGCCGTTTTCGCTATTGGCGATAACTGTGTGAAAATGCCACAGGAGAGGATGACATACTACACTCGCTGTTTACAAGAGCTTCCCTGGATAACTGTGAATGACGTTAATCATATCGTGAGGCAGTCAGCTTAACAGTAAGAAAGAGAAGGGCTTCAAATGATATATTTCGAGTTACATAGACAATTTTGAGGGTGAGTATTCTCATGCTATAATGTTATACAAATATAGATTCTAGCCGTCTCCGTTTCTCACAGTTTATATATGTCTTTGCATTAATTGTATTTATTTATATCTCTATCTATAGTTACATTTTATGTACATTGTTTGCATTTTATGTGGTTTTTTAAATTAATATACATTTTGGATTTTACTTTATGAACGTTACTAACTATAAGTAATATCTCAGTTTCTAGTAAGGATCAGGTGACGGGAGAGATCTGCATGAGAGCGACATGTTTCAGGTCGATGAGGAAGTCAGAGAAGCCGCATAGTTTGGGAGTAGGAGGACACAATCAAGACTTTAGCTAAGCAAAGTTAACGTTTTAAATAGAGATGCACCGATCGATCTGTGTTGTGCGAGATGTTGCTTGTGCAGCCTGCATTGCCGCAGCAGAACTGTTTTGTGTCTCCAAACAACACAACGGTGCTTCGTTAATGAATGAATCCACGTTTTTTTAACTAATCAAGTGAGTCATTGATTCAGTAATCCATTCATAAAGGCAGTTGCTTGCCTCGTTTCTGAATGAATCAGCTGTTTGAACAAATCTGTTGAACTCACTTATTCAAACAGCTATTTGCTGCCACCTACTGGTTTGGTTTCAGTTTATTTTCATTTCATTGCCTGCAGGTGTAGAAAAAAACACAAAAAAAAAAAAAATCAGAAGACAAATAATCATTTAATATTGTATTTACACAACATCACTGTACAGGAGATGTTTAACACTGTATCAAAGTTATTTATATTTACATTTCTGCATTATAAATGTTCAGTTGTATTTATATGTTTACATTACTGCAGTACAAATGCTCAGTTATATATATTTACATGTTTACATTACTGAAGTACAAGTGTTTAAAGTTATTTATATATTTACATGTTTACAGTACTGCAGTGCAAAAGTTCAAAGTTATTTATATTTACATGTTTACAGTACAGTATTGAAACTGTTCAATGTTTATTATATTAAAAAGTTTACATTACTGCAGTGCAGGCAACATTGTATAAAATATACATGTTTATACTGTTTATTACGAAAATAAATCTAAAATCATCAATCTCCAACAAATGTTATCTTGTCTTTAATCCTTTGCCCAATCTTTCACTAATGGGCCATTCTGGTAATTACTATGATGTATAACTATATAATACTATTTGTAATACTTAAATTATAAATCTCTTGTCAAATAAATCTTATGAAAGAGTTTTTTTGTTGCTAGTATACTTCGCTATAGAATGCGCTATGCGGAAGTAAATAGGCTGACCAAGATTCTACCGGAAATACGTCAGCAGCGTTCGTGCATAGAGTCGATCACCAGTGATCACCGCAAGACTAACGCCGGTTAGAAATGTGTCCGAGTTACGTCCGCCTTGCTCTGATGACATGCTGACGTGTGCCATAAAACTCTTGGGACGGCGAGGCAGCTGTGTCGGATTGCGCAGTCGGGCGCAGTAGCTCTCCACCGACTGCGCTGACCAAAAGCACGATGGGAAACGCCTGGATGACGACACAGCTTAAAGCTCATTGGTTCAGACAACTGTGATGTTTCTTTTCTAAAATGTTTTATTTTTTTAGTCTAATATCATATGGTAATATGTTTAAATTGTGCATGAATATTCCCTAACACAATGTCAGTGCGATCTCTGCATGAGATATGTGATTGTTGTCATATTTTTATAAGAATCTAAAATACACCTTTGTATTAAAGTAAAAATGGATGATAAATACGCCTTTCGTATGGAATTGAATAGCAAGCACTTTGAGTGTCTTGTTCATCATATTTATTTTCATATAAAAACAACAGAGGTGAAATTATATAATGTTTATTAGCAACACAGAAGGTGAGTGTGATAACGCTATATCCGCCTTTGATCTCGTAGGTATCTGTTCCACTTCTAGAGGTCGGAACTGTCCGTCTTGACTGCACTTATTTCACTCCTCCCCTCACTGCAGCCGCCTACTCTCGCCTACATTTCAGGCGAGGCGAGGCACATCTCAAACGAGCCTCTTGTCACATCCCTAATATAAATATATATAGATATAGATAGATATATAGATATGTGTACTTCATATTATCTCTTTAAGTATTAACAGTTTTGATCAGCAATGACATATTACCACTTTCGCAATAACTGTAAATTTCCACATCACACTAGACTTACCAGTTATTTGTTTCACTGTTCCACATTTGGAATATCCACGTGGACATATCTGCGCTTCTGCTTCAAAGGAACCGGTCAGAGCAGGTGTGCACGAATAACACTTAAGAGAGTATCCTTAAAGACAGACAGACATTTAGTAACATCTTTTTGAACATCTTTGTATACCAAAAAAAAAATTAAATACATTAAATTGGTTTTGTACCTCCAGTGAGAATAAAGAAAAGAAGAGCAACAGAGATCCATCATGTGTCAGAAACTAAATCAAATAACCATGTGTCAGTTTCTTTTATATCTGTTGGAAAGGGGTAGGTTTTCTGAGGAAACATTCTGAGGAAGTTCCGCACAAACTTGACACGCTCAAGCACGCAGGGTAAATGTTTTATTCTCCAGTATAATGATCAGTTTTAGAGCTGACAGTTAGTCGCGATTAATTGTATCCAAAATACAAATTTATGCTATATGTGTGTACTGTGTATATTTATTATGTATATATTAATACTCACACATATATGTATATATTGTAACACTATATATATATATATATATATATATATATATACATACATACACACACACACACTTGTATATAATTTAGATTATGTATAAATATTTTATATAAATCCAAAATATTTTATATTTTTCCTTAATGTGTACGTGTGTGTGTGTGTGTGTGTGTGTTTATATATACATAATAAATATACATAGTACACACACATATAGCATGTAAACATAAACTTTTATTTTAGATGTGATTAATTGCGTTTAATCGTTTGACAGCCCTAGTTTTTAATAATGGATTATGTACTTAAAAATAGGGGAGCGCAGGGCACAAACTAACGCGGGGTTAGTTGTAACACACGTGGTTTAAATATTTCCACACTCTAGCATAACCAAATTTACGGTATTTGGCTGAAGTAAATTTTTCTTCTCAGTTTGACTGAAGTAAATTGTTCTTCTCAGTTTCTAGTTTTCATTTAAAATGAGACAAATCTGCTATTATTTTAATCACCAATCTATTGTTTATCAGTTTAGCTTGGCAAAGTCAGCAGAAGACACTATCCACTTTTATATTCCAGTTGCGCTGATGGGGAATGTTAACACTTCGTTACAATCTGCCCCGCTATATTAAACTATGCTATTCTGTGACATTAGCCATGTAATTTGCACTATTTACTTTCATGGATTTTAAAAAGAAACCGCAAGAAACAGATGAATAAAGACTCACAATCGACGTTTAATTTTGAGAAATTATTATTTCAAGAAATGTAAAGCATTTTGGCTCGTTTGTGTGTCTCCTGTTCTATGAGAGCTGTGTTTGGAGGGAGAGGAGTGTTTTTTTTGAATGTCTAAAAGTGTTTCATATACTGCGCACATTGTTTTGAACTATACTGGGGTGCGTTTCCCAAAAGCATCGTTAGCCAATTATGGTCGCAAGTTCCGTCGTTACCAACATAGTTCAACGATTCGGTGTTTCCCGAAACCATAGTTCAAACGAACATTCGCAAACCCTACAGGGGCAGCACGCGGTGCCACTACCGGTGGCATCTCCAGATGCCACAGATTTCCACTGGCAGCTGCCAGAGCTCATGCCAGCTGCCACTAGTCGCTGCTGGCAGTGGCAGCTCGCCGTGCCACTTCCGGGGCAGGTGCCACGTTTTTTCTTGCTGAGGGGGGGATACTTTTGAAAACTTTTTTCTGTCCAGGTATAAGGTTATAGCCTAACCTAATGTTAATGTGATCTGTTAACAATGCAAATCCGTCTTTTTAGTCCACTGCATAACAGAACCATTCCAAGCGCTCCAACTGGATGACGTATCGCGAATCGTTTGATTCAGAACGTGATTTCAAAACGCATTTCGTGAATCCACAGTTAGGATATATAAATATAACCCCCAATGAACGTGATTTTGCAATTTAGCAGTGGTGCATGGGGCTCTGAATTCCCAGCGACGCCCCTGTTCTGGTCGCATCTGCTTACTGTATAATATGCACAATCAAAACCTTTATTTATTTAAAATAAACGGCGACAAACGATCGTGACTCATAAAAACAGCCTACATAAAAATGTATAATAATTATAATTGTAATAATAATGACATTACAATTGTGCGAACTTTGCATCATCATTAAACAAAACACTGCATGCAACTGAGAACAGTTTCCTTTTTACCTAGCGAACAGCAAAAACAGGATAAAAACCGTGGCAGCTGCCAGGAACTCTGGCAGCTCTCCCGAAGTGGCATCGCGAGCTGCCACTGCCAGCATTCGCGCCTGTATACAGTATGGGCTAGCGGCAGCTTGGCACTCCTTATGTGTGTGTATGTTCTATATGGGAAAATACAATTTAGCTTATTGGACAATCAGGGTATCTTCCGTCCATTCCTTTTTTGATTTAATACTGAAAGAAGAAACATGAGAAAACGGCTCCTTTTTCGTTTTTTCATTTTTTCCAGAAAAACGAAAAACAAGAATTCAGCCTGATTTTTCGTTTTTCGTTCAGGGGTGGAAAAATGAATAAACAGCTTGAATATTCGATTTCTACCGTTGGGCGGAACGAAACGCCCCTTTCTGCTGATTGGTCAGCGGAAGATCAAACCATGCCCCCGTCAGTTCTTCTGCAATTTGGCGCAGAATCATTGTCCTCCGCTGCTGCAATTGAACGGATAATTAAGGCGTTTATTGCAACTACATTTAAACGTTTTCTTATCAAACAACCACACTAACGAATAGCTCTACGCAACTCGTACCGGGGCAGAGCCTAGACAGGGCTTCTTCTGTGTGCTATTCACAAAGTGCCAGGGGTTGCGCAAAATTTGCTATAGCCTACAGTATTTTCTGGACTGTAAGTCACGTTTTTTTTTTTTTTTTTTTTTGCATGAAACATGCTGTGATTTATTCCAAATTTATGTAATGCATTTAATGTCAAATAATCTTAATGTAGACTGTTAAAAGTAGACGCGTCCGTTGTGTTATGGTTCATGTTTGTGGCATACGCCAGAAAGGAGACGAAAGCAGCGCATTCTATTGTTTTCTATATTTTTCAAAGGGATTAATTTTGCACTCATTTTGATTTTACACAAATAAAAATACATTTTTTTCCATTTCAAATGATGTCCTGCTCGTATCTGTATGACTGTAAATGACAGAATATTAAGTCGTTTCTGCTGCTGAGGAAAGAAATTTAAGTGATGGCGCTGGCGCCTCGCGCGCTTACACAATCAGTGCACTGTTTATTATCAAAGTAAAACACCGTCAACCAAACATATTAAAAAGTTGTTAAGCTTAATTAAATGTGTCTGTTGTACGATAGCCTATAGGCTAAACGTATCATCACATGTATAGCTACTTGCATATTATTGGGACCCGACTGAAGAAGCCTTCTTTACAAAAATATTTTAGCAGGTAAATCGCAAACAGGCTATAGAAACTTTGGAGTGAATGAGAATTGCAAGTCCAATATATGTTTAAATATGTTAATATATATGTGTATGTGTATATGTATGTATGTATATATATATATATATACATATATATATATAATGTTATTATGTTAAAATAAATGTTGTTTATAATGGCACTAATTTTAAATAGGCTAGCATATTTATATTTTACATGGCTACTTATATTTTGTATGCTTGATTCTGAATACCATTCATTTAAGGATTTGCCATGAAGTGAGGTGAAGTAAATGTTAATGTTTATGTGTACAATGACAGCGCGGAGAGAACGCACAACGACTTGTTCTAGAAGTTTAGTTGGCAGAGAAAATAAAACACATCAATTACTTGACAACAGTTAATACCCAATATTAATGAAATAAACTCAGCAAAAACAAAATTATGACTTGTGTATTTACACTTCACTACTGGTCTTCAGATGACAGGGCGCGTTTATCTGCTTAGAGTTTATTTAACCCATTGCAACTTACTGGAACTGTATGAACTATAGGTTAGGTCTACTCACCTTGTTATTATCTGATTCATTTATTTATCGATTTATTTATTTATTTGTTTATTTATTGGAAATAACTAAATAAATAACTACATAACAAACTAACTAAATGACTAAATAAATAAATAAATGTCCTGCTTGCACTTTTAATGGCAGAGAATCATGACTTTCACTTTTTTTTTTTTTTTTTTTTATGTGCCATTAAACCCTGCCAACTAATGCAAAGCGTAAGTAAATTTATGTCTATATAGAAGAAAGCCCTGTCTAGGCTCTGCTCCAGCACGGGTTGTGTTGAGCTATTCGTTAGTGTGGTTGTTTGATGAGAAAAGTTTAAATGTAGTTGCAATAAACGCGTTAATTATCCATTCAACCCGTTGATCTTCGGCTGACCAATCAGCAGAAAGGGGCGTTTCGTTCCGCCCAATGGTAGAAATCGAATATTCAAGCTGTTTATTCATTTTTCCACCCCTGAAGGAAAAACGAAAAATCAGGCTGAATTCTTGTTTTTCGTTTTTCTGGAAAAAATTAAAAAACGATAAAGGAGCCGTTTTCTGATGTTTCTTCTTTCAATATTAAATCAAAAAACGAATGGACGGAAGATACCCTGATTTCATATACTGGTCGCAAAGGATCGTGACGTTCATCATCATTAAAAAAAAACACCACCGCACGCCACTGACAACAGTTTCGTTTTTACCGAGCAAACAGCAAAAACAACGAGAAAAAAACCGTGGCAGCTGCCAGTAGGGACTAGTGGCAGCTGCCACGAACTCTGGCAGCTGCCAGTGGAAATCCCTGGCAGCTGGGGATGCCACCGGAAGTGGTACCGCGAGCTGCCACTGCCAGCATTGGCGCCTGCTCTCTCTCCAACAGCGTCACAAACTTAGGTGGTTGGAACTACAGCTTTCGACCTGTGGTTAAGCATAGTTCCTTGTTAGTAAGACATATGGGCTAAATAAATTATGCTCTTGGACACAGTAAGCAAGCTAACATGCAGTACAATCTATATCTGTCACTAGATCTAAATATAAATGCATTTTAATCTATGTATTTTTAAGCTTCCTCTGCAAGCGACGTTTTTGAATAGTGCGCATGCGCATAAATGCCTACGGGAACCCCGGAGTATGACGTAAGAGGGAGCCCGCGATGAATGAAGCATCAAATAAAACGAAATAACATGGAACAAAATTAAATTATTCATCAGGTGCCATGTTTATTATAGCTGCATTTTAGAGATCTCTATAAGTTAAATAGCATAAATTATTACTCGGTGACGTCATTAACAACGGCCCTACATTGTTGAAATAATGTGGTTCAAACGACGGAGATGCGACCGTGTTCGGGAAACAGTCGTGACTAGCTAGTTCGTTTCCACATCAATGCATTGTACTGTGGAGGTTAATCAGCGAGTTACGTCGTTGTACGGGAAACGCACCCCTGTATAGTTGTGTTTTCGGATCAGGGCCATCCCACGCATGGTTGCGATGTGTTCATTGTGAACCTCAAAAATTAGAGTTTTTTTAATTCTGAAAAAACGCCATTATTTTATTTGAAAAAAGTTGATCATTTAATTTTATTGACAAAATATTTTAGTTTGTGGTGTATATTTTTTTTATTCGATCAGGGGTGCGTTTCCCCTTCAACGACGTAACTCGCTGATTAACCTCCGTAGTACGATGCATTGTTGTGGAAACGGACTAGCTAGTCACGACTGTTTCCCGAACACGGTCGCATCTCAGTCCTTTGAACCACATTAGTTCAACAATGTAGGGCCTTTGTTAATGACGTCACCGAGTAATAATTTATGCGATTTAACTTATTAGAGATCTCTAAAATGCAGCTATATTAAACATGGCACCTGATGACTAATTTTCTATTTTTGTTCCATGTCATTTCGTTTTATTTGATGTTTCATTCATCGGGGGTTCCCTCTTACGTCATACTCCGGGGTTCCCGTAGGCATTTATGCGCATGCGCACTATTCAAGAACGTCCCTTGCAGAGGAAGCTAAAAAAATACATAGATTAAAATGCATTTATATTTAGATCGAGTGAAAGATATAGATTGTACTGCATGTTAGCTTGCTTACTGTGCCCAAGAGCATAATTTATTTAGCCCATATGTGTTACTAACAAGGAACTATGCTTCTAACCACAGATCGAGAGCTGTAGTTTCAACCATGTAAGTTTGTGACGCTGTTTGCGAATGTTCGTTTGAACTATGGTTTCGGGAAGCACCGAATCATTGAACTATGTTGGTAACGACGGAACTTGCGAACATAGTTGTCTAACGATGCTTTTGGGAAACGCACCCCAGATAAGATTTTAAGCTGTCATATGGTCATGTTACAACGCGCCACTCACGTTACAATGTACCCCACATACGGGGCATGTTGTCACTTTTCACTTTCTTTCTTTTGAGGTAAATAACGAAAAACGTATGCACTGTAATTATGAAACAAAGCCACATATTTGTACAAGACAAGTGTGAAATTAACATGGATAAAAAAATTATACTCTGAACCCCACGTGGATTTACACGAACTGAAAAAATCAAAAAGTGTTAGCTTGTGCCCCGCGCTCCTATGAAATTAAGGAAATCCTTAAGTAAGTTTTGTACATAATTAAGTTTTGTAACAATAAGTCAGGCATATCTTCATACTAACATGCACTACTGCTGGAACTTACATTTATTAAGTTGGCTAAATAAAACTGAGTAAACTTGTTTCATTTATTTTCATTCTTGTTTCATTATTGTATCAACCTAATCTAATTGTGCAGAAAAAGATTTTAAGTTGTTTTTTTGTTTGAGTGCAGTTTCACTCATCATTATATGCAAGAATTAACTAGTATCATTACTATAGTTACATATCCTTCACTGAGCTCCTTGGTTACCAAGTGTAGTTTGTGTTGAGTTTGTAGTTGGCTTCATGGTGGTATCTACTAAATTAACTCTATTTGCAATGATGCACTAATGCCAGTGAAAACTAATATATTAACTAGTTCTCTAAATTACCAAGTTAAGTAACTATAAAAGCTCTAAAACTCTATTTATGTCTGTTTACACCAGACCTGGGCATTTTACGGCCCCCGGGCCACATCCGGCCCTCTGGCTATCCTTGACCGGCCCACGTGAGGTAATTGGTGAATTAAAAGTCAATCGCAAATAGGTGTAATCAGGAGCATGCAGTACAACCGCGCTGTTTTTATTTTCAAGGTGCTATTATTATTATTACTATTATTATTGTTATTAATAATAATTTATGTCCGTTCGTGTAACCGTATCTCAAATGTGTTCGTGATCATACAGCTTTCAAGAAATGCGAGTTTGCCGTTAGCCGTTAGAAATTATTTTTTTCTTTTTTCTTTTTTTCTTATTTTTGTCTAAATATTTTTCTTCATCACACGTCTTGTTTGGTCTTATTTCGTATCATTGGATGTTTAAAAAAATGTTTGTTATAAAGACGCAAAATGTTAAACTGCAGTCTTATTCGCGTCTAGCGTAAACATATTTTGAAACAAAATATTATATATTCAGCATATTTTACTTAACCTATTTTGTACCTATCTTAATTATTTAATCCATAAATTAGTAATTAAAACATTTTTTTTTTTTAATTTAAGCGACATCCGTTTAATCTTGATCGACAGCAACTAATAATAATGAACAAGAGGCATCAGTACGTTAGATAATTTTAAAACGTCAAATAGCCTTTAATTTACAAGTTATAATTGCATCTGTCTCGGATGTAGACTGGTCAAGATTTATTTTAATAAACCTGTTTATGCGGAGTGTGGGATGCACGTACTGCCTGGCAGGGAAGCGTCCGCGCGATCACTTGCATTTTTTCCTGATAATGAAACTGATTTTATTTCTGTAAACTCATATAACAACAAACGTTGCTTTTGTAGAGTAATGAGAACAAACAGGACGCGCTTTCTGCCATCTGTATCTGGAGCGCGTCACAAAAAAAAAAAAAATCATCGTATTACTGCCTCACATACATGAGAAATATATCTATAGAAAGTTTAAAATGTCTGCTTTTAAACGAACAAATTCAAAACGAAATCAAATACCCCCTGATTACGTAATCTGAAGGTTGCATTTCTTTCTAAAGGCGCGTCCAGTATAAGCTACTCTGGAGATGAGAGTTAGCATTGTATATTTCATCTTTGCAGCCTACAAGGACATTAACATTAGTTTATGAATAAATAATTAAAATATCCTTTATTCCCGACACATTCATAAACATTAGGCGACATTTGTCTGTGCTTTGTGGCAAACTGTGTGCGTGCTTGAGCGCGGAAACTTAAGATTCGTTTTGAATTATGCCTTTGATAAAAACATGCAATAAGTTAATAATTTCTTAAATGAACGACTAGTTAAGCCCTATTAAATAACCACTAGACGTCTCCGTTTTTAAAGCATTTTATACGCATTTCCATAAATTCCGCTTTCGGAATCGTCACGTCCGTAACATTTATTTTTTCCTCATAAACAAAAAATGGCCTATATGTTTTGTGAAATGCCAACCTTTCTCCATCCGGCAATATTTGTTGCTTTTATACTGATACTTGTATGATGTCTGGACACTATTTTCAGGGGTCTAGAAAAATATAAATGGATGGTACAAGTTATGGTAATGAATACATTCTATGAGAATTTATGTTTCAGGTTTTGCCTGCGAGTGTCACGTCCATAACGCTGAAACTACGTGATGCTAATCTCTGAAATACTTGCTTTTTTGTACAAAGTTGTGATGGTAGTTTTTGAAACACTGCAAAAAAAAAAAAAAAAAAAGTTTTTGTGAACGTTCATTTCCCTATAAATGCATGAACCATTGAACTGTGGGTTAGCCAATCAAAAGACCTCTTAAATGCCCAGCCATTTATGAGGATGAGCAATCATATGAAAAATATGAGCAATGAGCAATCATCAAACAGGAAGCACCTGAAGGTCAGTGACATAGAGTTTTGACAAACTTGATATTAAGGGGTATAAATGAATTTGAAACAAAACAATCCTGCCACTTTTAGTCTAATGTACTAAATGTTTGTCCATCAAAAAAGTAGTGTAACTTAATCATTCTTAATAATTCTTACCAAATTTGAGTGTACCACTTTAGGAAATGTAGTTTTCGAAAAGTAGGTCAGCACTTCAGTCAGGTGAAATGTGAGGTGGGGCATGGTTTGTGGGACAAAAATTCTTAACATGGTTTTAGTGTTGCTATGCAATATTAGAATGTTGTTACTGCATCAGTTTATGGTCATGATAATTTGTTATTCTGATGGTGGTTTGAAGGATCTTTGTGGTTGTGTCTGTGTGTGTGTGTGTGTGTGTGTGCGTGTGTGTGTGTACAGGTATTCACTACTTTATGAGGACCAAATGTCCCCACAAGGATAGTAATACCAGTAAAATGTGTTGTTTTTTGTCCATTCCAGGAAAGCAGTTTATATACCATACAGAAAGAAATGTTTTTAAAATCTAAAATTGCCTGTAGTTCTGTGTGAAGGCGAGTAGGGTTAGGGTAAGTGGATAGAAAATGTAGTCTGCACAGTATAAATACCATTATGCCTCTGAAGTGAAACCATAATGATAGGAATACATGTTTGTGTGTGTGTTTGGGACCAAAACATATTTGAACCGCCTTCTGTCAATCGCTTCAATCTCTTATTGGCGGATTCTCACGTCAATCATCGCTTCTGCATTGTGATTTGTCAGTACGTTTGCTTGCATTGTAAAGCCAGATTAGACCCTGAAGTAGCTGTTTCAGCGACTAACTGTGATAAAGGAGAGATATATAGGTAAGATTCAGCCGGGTTACCTGATTATAAATGTTTTAATAATCATAAATCATATCTTATTTATAATACATACCCTGTTTTTAATTAGTAGTGTCGAGTTCTGGTGCGTTAACCGACTAGCTAACATGCTAGTATGCTAACATAGCAATGTAGCAAACACTAATCGAGAATCTCATACTTATAATTTAGTTTTACACCGATTTTTAATTGGGAAATCAGACACACTGTAAATGAACGGTATTGATTTTTCACTTCATTCAGGTAGTTTGTTTCTCAAACATTATCTGATTTAATCTGATATAACCATGTACCATCTTATGTTTAACAGATTAGACAGACTCGTTGACGAGATACATCTATATCTTACGAAATATAATTTACGATTGTATGCTTTACATTTAAGGTATTATATGTTAAAAATATGTTTTGTAAGACTTGAGACATTAGTCTAGATTTCATGTCCAGAGGGGACGAGGGCTAATTGGATTTTTTACCAGCCAGAGTCTAATTTTCTCATGAGGTTATTCTGAACTAGATTTGCATTTCCTGAATAGCCAGCACTTGAAAATGGACAGAAAAAGCATAGTTTTAGTGTATGTTTTGTGTAATATTTTGTCTTAATTATGTTTGAGACATGGCAACCCAGTCTTTGTAAACAAACATGACATTAATCTACAGTAAATACTGTAACGCTAACACACACACTAATGTATTTTTAAAATAAATAAATAAAAAGTCCACCTTTTTGAAACTTAACACACCTAGACATTTTATTAGTGACATCATATTGTTTTATTGTAAATATAAAGAAAAAAAATTATACATCAATAATACAGTGTACAGTACTTTTACAGCATTTAATACAGTAATGTTAATTTCTACATATGCTAATAGACTTTTAACATTTGAAGTAGAATGAATGTATTACCTAATATTAACTTTAACTATTTGTTTATAACAGTGAATATTAGTGTGTTTATAGTTAAACTAGATTAATAAATGCTGTAGATAAACAACGTTGTTTATTATTCATGATACATAATAAATTACCTGATATTGTGTTTAAATATTTTTATTTTTATTTCACAAAATTACACTTTACAAATGATTAATTAAAAAAAACAAAACTTTCAATTGCGTATAATAAAGTGAAAAAAAGCATCCTGAATATAAAACCCAACCTAAAGTTTTAAATTGATAATACAGATGTAAATAAAATAAAAAAGCATGAACTAATGTTAACCTTTTGAACCTTGTGAAGTGTTACCTTTTATTACCTTTTATTTCGAGTCTTGTGTAGTGTGTTTTATCTAATAGAAAGTTGTCTTAACCAAAAGCTGCTAAACTGCATCCCAGCGTGATGATTGTACATTTTCTGTGTGTCTTTTACATTTATCTTAGCGAGACATCATGACGACGCTTGATGATAAGATCCTAGGTGAGAAGCTGCAGTATTACTACAGCAGCAGTGAGGATGAAGAGAGCGACCATGAGGAAGAGGAGAACGCATCCAAAACCATCCGTGACCAGGAGGCTCTGGATGTGGAACTGGACTACAGTGCAGATGGCAGTTCTGTCAACACTGGTATGATTAAATGTGAAATATGAACAGAAATTTGTACTTCTGTCTCTGATTAAAAGATGCTGCATACGCGTTCATCAACCACACATCTGTGAAACTGTTGACACGTCTGACTGTGTGTGTGTTTCTCCCGCAGGGCCGAAGGGAGTAATCAATGACTGGCGTAAATACAAGCAGCTGGAGAACGAGCAGCGCGTGGAGCAGCAGAAAGAGATGGAGCGACTCATCAAGAAACTCAGCATGACCTGCAAGTCGCATATGGAGGAAGAAGCTGACAGACAGAAACAGAAAGAGCTGCAGGATAAGATCGCAGGCAAAGTAAGAAACACTATATACACAAATTAACATAATTAAACGTCACAGATTTTTAGTTGAAGTTTTAGTAATTAGGTTTTGTGTTTTTCTTCTTTTTTTTTTTTAAAGGAGACGTTCATTTCCAGAACAAAAATTTACAGATTTACTCACCCCCTTGTCATCCAAGATGTTCATGTCTTTCTTTCTTCAGTTGTAAAGGAATTGTGTTTTTTGAGGCAAACATTTTAGGATTTTTCTCCATGTAGTGGACTTTTCAATGGTGTACCATACTAAACCATACTAATCCATTATATGGAGAAAAATGCAGAAATGTTTTCTTCAAAAAACATAATTTTTTTACGACTGAAGAAAGAAAGACATGAACATCTCGGATGACAAGGGGGTGAGTACATTATATGTGAATCCTTGTTTTGGAAGTGGAATTCTCCTTTAAAATAAGAAAATATTTTACGTCAGTTAATGTTCATTTTATTTCAGGTAAAGAAACTATTTTTTAATGGCTGTAGTTAATTATAATAACTCTTATTTATATCAAATGCATATTGTCACATTATATAAAAATAAAAAACAAATAATTAAAAATATAAATAAATCATTTTACTTTTTAATTCTATTTCACTTTGCCCTCCCCATCAACAAAGTTATTCTCCCTTTTTTCTTATACTTTTCATCAGATGAACCTGCGTGCGCAAGAAGAAGAAGAAGAGGAGGATGATGACGATGAAGCCTTCCTCCAGCAGTACCGCCTGCAGCGCATGGAGGAGATGCGGCGACAGCTGTGTGGAGGGCGGCGCTTCGAAAAAGTGATTGACATCTCTTCGGGTGAGGAGTTCCTGCACGCAGTTGATGAGGAGGGCAAGAACACTCTGGTGCTGGTCCACATCTATGAGCCAGAGGTGCCCGCCTGCCAGGCCATGGATGGAAGCCTGCTCTGCCTCGCACTGCAGTACCCAATGGTAACAGTAATGAAGAAATGTTCATTTTAAAACTTTTAGATAATAGTAGTTCAACAAAAAATGAAAATTTGCTGAAAATGTACTCACCCTCAGGCCATCCAAGATGTAGATGAGTTTGTTTCTTCATCAGATTTAGAGAAATGTAGCATTACGTCACTCACTCACCAATGGATGCTCTGTAGTGAACGGGTGCCGTCAGAATGAGAGTCCAAACAGCTGATAAATACATCACAATAATCCACACCACTCCAGTCCATCAGTTAACATCTTATAAAGTGAAAGGCTGTGTGTTTGCAAGAAACAAATCCATCACTAACTCGTTTTCCCTTTAAATCATTGCTTTCTGCCAAAATACAAGTCTTTTATCCATAGTAATGCTGAAAAGGTTTATCTACTGTCATCCTCTCACATCAAAATCCACCCACGTATTTGTTTTGGCTTGTAAACTGTACTTGACCTGTGCACATTTCTCTTCTAATTCAGTCAACTTTTTAACTGGAGAAAGCAATATTAAGGATAGAGGATTTATATTTTTGTTGGTAGCAATAGTTTAAAGTTAAATGTCTTGATGGATTTGTTTCTTACGAACACACAGCTTTTTACTTCACAAGACATTATACAATTGATAGACTTGAGTGGTGTGTATTACTTAAGGATTATTGTGATGTTTTTATCAGCTGTTTGGACTCTCATTCTGATGGCACCCATTCACTGCAGAGGATCCATTGGTGAGCAAGCAATGCAAAATTTCTCCAAATCTGTTCCTATGAAGAAACAGCCTCATCTACATCTTTTTTTTTGGCTTGAGTAAATGTGCAGCAAAATCTCATTTCTGGGTGAATTCTTCTTTTAATTTATTTGTTTTATCTTCGTGACCTGCAGGTGAAGTTCTGTCGGGTCCAGGGCTCTGCGGTTGGCACCAGCGCTCTTTTCCGCAGTTCGGCTTTGCCGGCCCTTCTGCTGTACCGCGGCGGTGAGCTGGTGGGGAACCTGGTGCGTGTGTCCGATCAGCTCGGAGATGATTTCTACGCCACAGACGTCGAAGCTCTGCTGCAGGAATACGGGCTACTTCCAGAGAAATACACACAGCCAAACACACACTCGTCTATTCGCAATGCCGCTGTCACTCACCCATGCGATTCAGACAGTGACCTGGATATAGACTAAATGCATAATGTCTGTATACATTCATACATGTACGACAACACATGGATACAGGTGAATATACACTCTTGTATGCATTCACATAGTGATTTAGATCCAATACAGTGACCAAAAACATAAACAACGGTTGCAGCACAGAAAAATGTCAGATACACTACTGTAAACATGGAATCTCTGTAACAATGCACCGTTCACAGATCAAGATTACTGGACCAATACAGTAGATAAAAAAAAATAGATGTATTTATGTGTATGTCATTTCAGACACCTCCCCAATCGGGAGTGTTTCTTTATGCAAACAGAAATGCAAAACCCTTCAGAGAATCCTGCATCAATGTTTCACTATTTATTATAGTTTTAGATTTATATGTTTGTTTATTTGTGTGTTTTTGGACATATTAGCTTGCTTTACCCTCTGTTAGTTTTATACATTTTGTAAACATCCATCAAGACAAATGCAAAAATAAAAACAAATGATTCTGAATTGAATTTTTTCATGTGTGCTTTTTCTTTGCATTTTAAGAGAAAAGCTCATATTTTCTGTAGTTCATATTTTCTAATATGCTTTCTGACAGTATCTTTATGTATATATGTATATGTGTGTGTGTGTAACCCTGGACCACAAAACTAGTAATAAGGGTCAATTTTATGAAGTTGAGATTTATACATCAACTGAAAGCAGGATAAAAATACGCTTTCTGCTGATGTATGGTTTGTAGGATGGGAAAATATTTGGCCGAGATACGACTATTTGAAAATCTGGAATCTGAGGGTGCAAAAAAAATCAAAATATTGAGAAAATTGCCTTTAAAGTTGTCCAAATGAAGTTTGTAGTGATGCGTATTACTAATCAAAAATTAAGTTTTGATATATTTATGGTAGGAAATTTACAAAGTATCTTCATAGAACATGATCTTTACTTAATATCCAAAGATTTTTGGCATAACAAAAAATTTGATAATTTGTGTATGTATGTATAATGCCAGTTGAAAAATATATAATAAAAACCATAAAGTTTAACTTGCATTAAATAAATTCACGTAAATTTCAGAAATTCAGTAATTTACTCAGTATATTATATAACCATTTTATTCCAGGTGTTATGTCTTTATTTGATAATCTAAAAATATTGTGGACGGTTTGTGAAGATTAAAGTATGTTGGCGTTAATTGTTTTGACAGTATGGGACTCATTTATATGTCGAATTAATTCGTTTTAAACCTGGGACAATGAAGCGTGGACCGTTTGCTCACTTTTGTTTATGTGCAAAACATTGCCTTATTCAATTACACTCCGAGATCAAGAGGGGGCGCCATCTAGCTGGCATTTAGCCATTTGTCTTTATAATAACATTTGTCTTTAAAATAACAGGATAACACAGTAACCGTAAAATACAATAGTTTTATGAATATTATATTGGAACAAAAGTAACAGCTCACACTGAGCAGACTATGGTGGTTATGTTTATTTTTTTTTGTCGTGTGTGGGGCGGGGCCAAACGGGAAAGATCCGTTACGTCACATGTACACGTCGCCAAGCAGGACGCGCTCGGCCAAGATGGCGGACAAGTGTCAGTCGCGGTGTCCTGCACTTTTCTGAGAAACTCAACTCCAGCCGTGCTCGTATCGAGTTTTGTTTGTATCTGGGCATCTCGACTGGAAGATAACGGGTAAGAGACCCCGTATGGAGCAATATGTTTGTGGTCAGAAATTTCTGTGTTTCGAAGGATTAACTGTGATTTTTAGCATGCTAACGGCTAGTGGCCCAGTCAGCTGTCACCTGTAATTCCTCGCATCCTCTATTTACATTTCTTATGTTGATTCCTTTGTGTTTCTTCTTGTGGCATTTCAAAATTTTACTGTCCAGGTGCGTAGTTAAATTTGCAGGCTTCATTGATTAGTTACATTGTGGTTTAGCTACTGCTTTTTGCCTTTTGCTTGCTTGGTTTACACTGCTGTAAGTTTGTTTAGTGTCTATGTTTTGTTTTGACAGTTTTGCCCACTAAGCAACATCATCCACATTAATAGCATGTCATTATTTTTGTGTGTTTTCAATACATTGGTCCAAGACCTCTTATAAGTACATTTGCTGATGTAGTTAAAGAGACAGGAATTAAAGACCAGGATGTGACATCAGTGGGTTAAATCCAGTGAGGGGCGCTATACGTGTCCGCCTTAGAGCCGGATATAATGCAGCATATAGCAAAATTCTTTCTGTATGTGCACCTGCATATTTTTTTTATTAAAATATTTTGTGTAATATCATGCTTTTAGCTATGGATGAGCGTGTTATCTGTCATCTCAGCTCAAAATCTCTGCAGAAAAGTAGCCTATTGTGTGGTAACAGAATTAGACTGTTAGATTGTACCTCAACTGAATTATCAGCCCTTGGGCTCCAGAAATTCCATTAAGTCTTTTCTATCTGGCAAGCAGTATTGTTTACAGTTGGTTCAAATGCAGTGTTTTGTGATCCATAATGGCTGAAATTGTAAGCAGTGACCAAGTCAGTGTGGATGTACAGTATCTGTTTGAACATCTATTCATTCTTGATTGTTTCTGTTTCCCACATTTAGATCAAGACTGAAATGACACCAGTGGAAGTATGACCACTAAGTGACCAATATAATTTTAAACAAATCAAAACTACCATATATTTGAGCTTCTTCAAAGTATCCACCCCTTTTCTAGATTACATTTAGTTGATTAGAAATACAGTAAAATGTAAAACAGTACAGTCGTAATGTGAAATATTATTAAAATTTGAAATAATTATCTTCCATTTGATTATATTTTGAAATGTAATTTATTCAAGTAATGATAAAGTTGAATTTTCAGTATCATTACTCCAGTCTTCAGTGTCACGTGATCTGTCAGAAATCACTTTTATATGTGACTCTAAACCACAAAACCAGTCATAAGGGTCCATTTTTTAAAATTGAGATTTATAGGTCATCTGAAATCTGAATAAATAAGCTTTCCATTGATGTATAGTTTGTTAGGCCGAGATACAACTATTTAAAAAACCTGGAATCTGAGGGTGCAAAAAAATCTAAATATTGAGAAAATCGCCTTTAAAGTTGTCCAGATGAAGTTCTTAGCAATGCATAGTAATAATCACAAATTAAGTTTTGATATATTTACGGAAGGAAATTTACAAAGTATCTAAATAGAACATGATCTTTACTTAATATCCTAATGATTTTTGGCGTAAAAGAAAAATCAATCATTTTGACCCATACAATGTATTTTTGGCTATTTCTACAAATATACCTGTGCTACTTAAGACTTTGATGCTTAGGAAACATTCTTATCAATGTTGAAAACAGTTGTGATGATTCCATGATACAGTATTTAATTAATAGAAGGTTCGAAAGACTAGCATTTATTTGAGATGTATTTGAAAAATATTTTAGAACATTATAAATGTCTTTACTGTCACTTTTGATCAATTTAATGCATCCTTGCTGAGTAAGTATTATTTACTAGTATTAATATCTTTGAAAAAAATCTTACTGACTCCAAACTTTTATAGGAACGCAATGTGTTTGTCTAGAAATTTAACTTAACCTGTTGTATATTAAACTATGCACTTGTGGAGGCCCCCTGCTTTAAAAAATGTCTGACAGGTTTCAAAGTTCAGTGTAACTTAATGCACATTTCTAACACTCAGCACGCAGTGTGCCAGATATCAAGTTTCTGATCGTGGTGACTGTTCGTATGCCAACGTAGTGGAGTACTGCTGTCTTCACACCTGCTCATCACAAGGCCTTTGAATCTCAGATGGTGTGATAATGTTTGTGTTCAAAAGGAGAGTCTTAATTTTAACTTTAATGAAATCCAAACTGGTGCTACTTACACAACTGATCAGTTCCTTTTTTAAAACTGACGGACATTCTTTATAAAACCACTGCGTGTCTTGTCATAAATGGGTGAGGCACTCTGTTTGTGTCCGCTAGTGATACTTCTGTGTGTACTTTTATAGAGCTGCCACGTTGCCCCTGTGTTGACACTCACACCATATGTTGTTCAAAGCTGAATAGTTATTGTTTTTTTTAGCTGAGCAGCTATTAGCAGTGTTAACTGAACTTTGATAACAGGTAAATCCTGTGGTAAAACCATACAATCTCTGCACCGTAATGTGACAAATCTGTTTTTTTTCCTCTATAGGGAGATCTCCAGTAAGTATAAACACTTTGGAGACCTCTGAGTGTAAACGATGCAGCCCCCTCCTCGGACAGCCCCTCCTGGAGCTAGTGGACCTCCACCTCCCTCCGGTGGACCCAATGCCTTCAGGAGAACCAGACCTCACAAGCACGGGGCTGCAGCTGCTATGCCACCGGCTGCCCCACCCACACAGCCGGTGACTGATCCTTTTGCCTTTGGAAGACAGAGTTTTTCACCCATGGCAGGAGCCAGCCAAGCTCCACCCACAAACAGCAACCCACCTCCTATGCAAGGTCCTCCCCTGCCTGGGTTTAACCCAATGGCACCACCACAAGGGCCACCGCCAGGAGCAGCACAGGCAGCCTCTCCTGGCCCGCCACCAAGAATTTTTACACCACAACCTTTTCCCCCAGGGCCCGCACCAAGCTCCAACCCTCCACCTGCGGAACCAGGATACTTTAATTCGCAAGAACCGATGCCCTACATAGCACAATTGCCTAACCCTGCTCCTTCCTTCAGTTCTGGTTTATCACATCCACTCTCCACTGCCCCAACACCTCCAGTTCAATCCCAGACTCCTTTTCAACCCCAGCCCACACCTCCCATACCTTCTCACTGGGTGCCTGACCACGGAAGCCGCCCACCTTCTGTTCAGAACTACTTTCAGCCAACTAGTGATCTCCCATCTCAGCCTTTTCAAGCTCAAGCCCCACCTCCCCACACAGCCCCACCATTGACACAATCTCAGAATCAAGGTCAGCCAGCTCAGCCAAATGTGACTGGGCCTGGTGCAACTCAGCAACAGAATTCCCACTTCCCGACACAAAATTACTTCAGTCAGTCAGGTGGACCATCAGAGCCGTGGTTCAATCAAAACCCACAGGATCCATCTCAGCGTGCCTGTCCTGTCTCCTACTCTGAAGTTCCCAGTGACTCCGGAACTCTCTCAATGTTCTTTCGGGGCAATGATGTTGAAAATGAAGAAACCCTCTCAGGGGAGGGACGTGTGAATGGGATTCATCACCCTTTCCATTCGACGACTGAGTTCTCTGGTCCATATTTGAATGACACCGGTAACATTCGAGCTGGGGCAGCGCCGTGTGATTCTGTGGAGAATCAGGAATGTGTTCCAAACCAAGAAGTGCTGCCTAGTGAGCCTCCTCCAAGCCATGCCTTTGAGGGGGGGCCTAATTTGGAGACACCTGACACTGGTCCTCGTCTTGCCCGCTCTGCAAGTGTTTCGTCCAGCTACAGTAACGTCAGTCACGGCAGCGGACAAGGTCCTCACAGCGGCAGCCACATCCCTCGGCGACAACAAGGTGTAGTGGGAACATTTATCCAACAGGAAAGTCCTCGCCCACCAGATCACCCTCCTTTGCATCCCTCCACCGGTGGATACTTTGAACAGATAGACTCCAACCCGGCTGCAGAGGCTAGTCCTACTTTCCCAACTCCTAGCCCACCTAAACCAGTTGGTGTGTTCCAAGCAAGTGCGAATTCTTCATTTGAGCCTGTTCGCTCACATGGTGTAGGAGTTCGACCTGCTGAGGTTGATCGTGCACGTATGGTTATGGAAAAGGGTGGACGTGACATGCAGCCTGGCAATTTAGAACAACCTCCGGATAACTTGGAGACCATTTACTTACCGGAACGCAGACCCTCATCTCGAGCTCAGGGAGCACGACACCCCATTGAGAGTCCCGCTACTACACTCTGGGCTCAAAATGACACTGCCAGTCTAGGTGCTAACATACTGTTAGCACCTGCAGCACCCTCTCTGGCTGCAACATTTGTTCCAGCACATCCATCGGAAGTCATCCAGCCACCGGAGGATGGCCCTCTTGATTTGCATCCGGCAAAGCCGGATCCGCAACCAACCTCGGAAAACCTGGAAATTCCCCCAGACTCCACGCCTCAGGCAAGTTTGGGATATGCCTCCTTGCTAGTGACCTCGCCTCCAGTAGAGGCCATGAACCAGCCCGTGCTGATTGCGCCACCTTCCAGTTTGATTTCCTCTCAAAACCTCCCACAACCATCCAATCAGACAAGTCCTCAAGAGACAGCAACACCTGTGCACCCACCCCCTCAGTCTTCTGTGACCAATCAAATGCCTCCGAATTCTCCTCCAACAAATCAGCCACAGCCTCTTTTCTCGCAGACACCAGTAAACTTCAGCACTTCTTCCACTCAAGGTGTCTTGAATCTAGCACGAGAGGCAAAAGATGCTCAGCCCTCTGTTCAAGCAGCGCGACCTGTTCTCTCAAGGGCTCAGTCTATTAGAGGCGATAGCCAATCTCTTCCACCTGTTTCTCAAGCTCAGACTTCTGCTGCTGCCCCCAGTCACAATGAACCTTCAAATTATGAGCTGTTAGATTTTTCTATGCATCAATCACAGTCTACAAATCCAGTGCCCGTCCCAGCCGTCTCTCAGTCTGCCCATCCTGCAGGCTTGGTGAACAACACACCCGGCTTTTACCTGCAGGTCACCAAAGATGCACAGCAAGGTGGGCAGTCTGAAAGCGAAGCTCTGCCCCTTCAGCAGATCTCTAACCCCCCACGACCCTTGAGCAACCAACCTGACAGTGATCTGACTCACACCTCCCACCCTACCCATCCACCACCGGCTCAACACCAGCCTCCTCCGCAGCAGGCCCCTCCAACTCAGCCTAGTGCTCCTCCTGGATCTGGATCTGCCCCACCTTCCTCTTACCCACCCCAGTCTGGGAGCTCTGCCCCCCAGGCACTTCAAGAACCCCAAAGGCCTCCTTCATCTCTAGGTGGTCAGTCAGGTTATGTACCTCCTCCTGCAATGCCACCTGGTCCGGGTTACCCAGGGTACTACCCGGGACCCTACCCTGAGTACCAGAATGGAAGACCGCCATACCCACCCCAGTACCCTATGGATCCAAGATCTCAAAGCTACTATCAGGTGCAGTGATATAATGATCTAGTGTGTTTCTACCTAAGAAAGCTTCTAAATGTTAGACTTAACTAGACGTTCATATTTTTCTGTATGTTTCAATTTTGTAGGATGATCCCTACCGTAGAGGAGATCCTCGATATGGCTGGTATGACAGTCAAAATCCTGGCTACCGGGAGCCTGAACGTCAACCAGAGAGGCCGAGTTCTAGAACCAGCCAATACTCAGACAGACCCAACTCCAGGTCAGGTCATTCACCCTGTTTCTGACACATTGAATCACACTTTGTTTTCACACTTGGTCTCTATTGCTTAGTCGCAATCAGAGTTTCTATCCCTGATTCTGTTCACATTCCGCATTTGGGTCCAAGACTGTTAACCTTTTAACTATCAATAACATGATTCCTTTATTTTTCTGATTTTTGATTTTAGACAGGGGTATCAAGAAGACATTTCTAGATCCAGCCGTAGTGCCTATGACGAATACTATGCAAACTACTATAAGAGACAGTATGATGCCTATGGAGGTAAAGACAGTACTACAAATGTTTTTCCTCTATGCACCCAGGAGCTAAATGTGGCTTCATGTTTTTGCTTACGAGTGTGTGTTTGTGTGTATTCAGATAGAAGCAGGTGGTATGATCCAAATGCTGCTTATGATCCACGATACAGAGCCTATTATGATCAAGCCTATGGCTGGTACTATGGAGATGCCTACTACAACCAACAATATCAAAATAGGTACACATATAAACCTATGCAATCAATGTTTTTGTACATGCTGACACCTCCTAACTGAGTTTTAATGTAATGGTATGCTAGGGGAAGAGAGGGCTATGATGATCCTTGGCGATACTACCCTGGTTATGACTCCAGCTTTGATGACGACTGTCGCCGGCGTGACCCATACGCTGATGATTTTGACCGCCGTTCAGTTCACAGTGAGCAATCAGCACACAGTGTGCGTTCATCACACAGTCGACGCAGTAGCTTCAGCTCACGGTCACAACAGGTGTGTGTTTTTGTGTGTTTTAGATCTTCTTGTATGTGTATGAGCAATGTGCATAACAGATTTTTTTCTTTGTACAGAGTCAAGTGTATAGAAGTCAGCCAGATTTGGTCAGTGCAGCCTACGATACAACTGGGACGACTCTTCCAGCGGATTACACCTACAGCCAGTATCCTAACCCTTCAGATACTGTGGATTACAGTCAGATTCCTTACTCTAACGACAGCACCTGGACTGCCCCAGAGCAGCGTAAGCATGTCACACAAAGCCTCGGGGTGGGCAATGTACTGGTAGAAATTAGTCAACCGTTAAAGATTTTGGACTATCGTGGTACATAGTCACAAAAATGTATCGTTTGCATGTTTTTTTAAGCATTGCGGTTGAAAGAGAGAGTTTAAGCTATTGAAATGCAATCAGCAGCGAAAGAAAACTCATTTCGCTATATGGGTGTGCTGTCTGAGAGAATGCTTTCAGAGCGGCGCACACACGTGAATGCAGTGCTTATGGAGTGCGGGAGTATTAAAATAAAAGTTATTTAGTCACATTATAAGCCTTGAACGGTTAAATACACATACTTTTTTGTGTCAAAATGCCCATCTTTGCAAGTATCTTTGCAAACACATTAGGTCTTAAGTGAAAGCAAAAGTCCTTGTAACAGTATATTGGATCTGGGCAGCTCTTAAAGTGACAGCGGTCTAATATTCGTGCTGTCTGTTATTCATGTTAATCAAACAACAGAAGAGAAAATCTCTTGCTGCTTTTGACTAAATTACTTTTGTAACTTTAATAAGAAGAAATATATTTAATTTAAATATATTCTGCAGAAGAATATGCAGTGTTTTATAGACATTTGATTACTTTATACAATATATGTAGCACTTCCTATACGTTTTTTGTTTTATTGCTTGTATTTAGTTTCTTATACTTATATAATCACTGTCTTCAGTGAGTTGTGTTTTTATGTATTTTTTTAGGCTAATATAAGTTTTTTTTTTTTTTTTGTAATATTGATGCTGGTGACAAGATTTATGACATTTCTATGCTATCAAAAATTGTGATATCATAAAGAACTTATTTAAAGCAAAAATAACTGAATTGTGATATGTTTTGGTAATGAGAAATAAAATTACTCATATGATATAAGATTTTGGCCATATCGCCCACCCCTAATAAAGATCTATTATTGTGGTTTTTGTTATAATTTTGAATTTTATTTTTATATTTTCTTTTTTTCTTTATTATTATTATTATTTTTTAAAATCTGTTGTGCACTTTTGTCATTTTTAATTAGTTTTATATATCTGTATACTTTAAATACATGTTAAACACATGCATTAATAAAAGCTTCTTGATTGTTTTGGGAAGTAAAATGATTATGAACCATCTTCCTCTGTGTCTTTCTCTCATTTTGTTTTTCTTTCTCAGCTCCTCCAAGGCCGTTGACCCCAGAGAAGTTTTCTGTTCCACATCGCTGTGCTCGGTTTGGTCCAGCTGGTCAGCTGATCCTTGTCCAGCCCAACCTGCCCTCTGCTGGTCAACCCACACTTGTGGAAATCCACAGTATGGAGGTAACAATTGAATCAGAGTGCAGATATCCTAATATTTCTCTTCGACTGTGCAGTTTTGTTTTGTCTTTGTGATTTGCTACTAAATGGCTCCATGATAATTGCTCAACTACCTTATTTGCATCTGATCTGGCTGTGATGTTATTCCAGATGATTCTTCAGGATTCTCCAGAGCAGTCAGAAATGCGTTCGTTCCCTGGCCCGCTCGCCAAGTAAGAGTCATCCTTTACTTACTGAATAAAGGGTTACACGTGTATACTCTGACACGGTTAGAGCCACGTACACAGTCAAACAATCCAGTCATCATCTCGTGTATGTCCACAGAGAGGAGACCCATAAGGTGGATGTCATAAAGTTTGCTCAGAACAAAGCCCAAGAGTGTTTGCGAAGCGATGATCTCATCGACAAAGACTCCGCCTACCTCATCTGGGAGTTCATTGTGCTGCTATGTCGCCAGAATGGGGTGAGTGTTTGTGCATCCCTTATTATAACTAAGAGCGTGTATTGTGTTTGGTTGCTGTTTGAAATCAGTTTTTTTTATTTATTTTTTTTTTTTTAGTATACTGAATAGTTTTTCATCTTTGTTTTAGACGGTAGTGGGCACAGACATCGCTGACCTGTTGCTAAAGGAGCATCGCTCCGTCTGGTTGCCGGGAAAATCGCCCAATGAAGCTAATCTCATCGACTTCAACAACGAAGCAATAGAGCGTGCTGAGGAGGAAGAGGCGGGGCCAATATCCCTCCTATCAGACACTTTCATGGGCGTGCCAGAGAATGTTGGCAAGGAGACGGAGCGCTTCAGAGAACTTTTACTATTCGGACGCAAGAAGGCAAGACAAATTTCATGACTTTCCTTTGCCCCTTTAGCCATATAGAGACCACTTTTCATGATGCACTCTGGACCTTGTCCTGGACCACAAAACCAGTCATAAGGGTCAATTAAGGGAGATTTATACATCATCTGAAAGCTGAATAAATAAGCTTTCCATTGATGTATGGTTTGTTAGGATATATGGCCAAGATAGAACTATTTGAAAATCTGGAATCTGAGGGTGCAAAAAAATCTGATGAAGTGCTTAGCAATGCATATTGCTAATCAGAAATGAAGTTTTGATATATTTACAGTAGGAAATTTACAAAGTATTGTCATGAAACGTGATCTTTATTTAATATCCTTTTTTGTTGCATTAAAAAAAATGTATCATTTTGACCCATACGATGTATTGCTGGCTATTGCTACAAATATACCCGTGTGACTTATGACTGGTTTTGTGGTCCAGGGTCACATATTGTTACTGGTTAAATATCATAATATTTCATTCACCATGTTCTTTGAAATATAACTGTTATTATTTATATTTTTATTTAATTATTATTTATTTAATATTTATTATTAGTTTAATTATTTTATTAAATACTCAATTTAATAAAATATTTCAATAACTCAATTCAATAACTCAATTCAATTTTTTATTTATTATTATTTTAATTATTATTGTTTTATTAAATACTCATTTTTTATTTTACTGTACAATAGTAATATTGTAATGGAAATTGTTCTTTTTTTATTTAATTTTTGTCTTTTAAATTATAATAAATACACATTAGTTGTCAATTATAATAATATAACATTAATAGAGTATTATTGTTTATTATTGTTATTATTATTATTTATTATTATTAACTCATTTTTAATTTTAATAATTAAATTTTTATCATTTAAATAATAGAAATAAATAAATTATAAATAAATAACAAATAAATGATTTTAATTATATTAACATTATTATTATTAATAATAATTATTTTGTTATTTAAATAAATACAAATATTTTATATTGTATAGTCATATTGTATTTTATTTGAATGTAGGTTACATATTTTTCCTCACTGACAAAGCCATATGCTGAAACAGTGGAAAGACATTTGACATTTGAGTTTGTGTATTTTTGTTAGGACGCTCTGGAGTCTGCAATGAAGAATGGCTTGTGGGGTCACGCGCTGTTACTGGCCAGTAAGATGGACAACAGAACACACGCTCGTGTCATGACCAGGTAAACTGCATTTACTTACAATGACCTATGGTTGCATGCTTTCATTAGCAAGAAATAGGGCTTAAATTCTGTTCGTATTTGTTTTTTTTTTTCAGATTTGCCAACAGCCTGCCTATTAACGACCCTCTTCAGACAGTGTACCAGCTCATGTCAGGACGAATGCCAGCTGCTGCTACTGTACGAGAGAGTTTGTGTGTGTTTGTTATTTTAGTATTTTATCGAATTCTCATCTTTACATCTTTTGTTTTGTCCAAAAGTGTTGCGGAGATGAGAAATGGGGCGATTGGCGCCCTCATCTGGCCATGGTGCTGTCCAACCTCACACACACTCTGGATCTTGACACCCGCACCATTTCCACCATGGGAGACACTTTAGGTATATAAGCATACATGCAAAACATACATGTTATATATGCAGCACTGGATCTGTAGTCACTAATATTCTGTTTTTTACAGCATCTAAAGGTCTAGTGGACGCAGCCCATTTCTGTTACCTGATGGCTCAGGTGGGTTTTGGTGTTTACACCAAGAAAAGCACCAAGATGGTTCTTATCGGCTCCAATCACAGGTGTGTAATAACAAATACAGTTAATTAGAGATATGTATACGCACAACTGGACACATTGCATTTGTTTGCATTAAAACCAATTCACTCTGTTTATCTCCCAGTTTGCCGTTTTTTAAGTTCTGCTCGTCAGAGGCGATTCAGCGGACGGAATCGTATGAATACGCTCAGTCTCTTGGCTCTCAGCCTCTCTCTCTACCGAACTTCCAGGTGAGACAAACATGCACACATGCAGTTACTCTAATATTACAAATACATGTACAATCCACACAAATCTGGGAAGGTCATGATCTTTACCCTTTGAGCTGTGCAGGTGTTCAAGTTCATCTACGCGTGTCGATTGGCGGAGACGGGACTCTGCGCTCAGGCCTTCCATTACTGTGAGGTCATCTCACGCATCCTGTTGAGCCTTCCTGAGTACTACTCACCTGTGTTCATCAGTCAGCTTATACAGGTACACAAACCAACACACATCAGACGATTCTGCCCATCTCTGAGGTTACATTTCTGTCTAATCTTTCTTTTTGTGTTTGATTACAGATGTCTCTGAGGTTGAGGTTTTTTGACCCTCAGCTGAAGGAGAGACCAGAGCAAGAGTTGTTTATAGAACCTGACTGGTTGCTGCATCTTAGACAACTCGATGGCCAGATTAAGGTGCGTTTCTGTTTTCTTTTATCCATAAGTCATCGTGCCAGCTGCGTTTGTTATTTACATGCATTACTCTATTCCTGTACTGTAAATTAATAGTAGTACCAGTAAGTTAATGATTTTCTTTTTTAATTAATGGATAATACCAGAAAAGGCTGATTAACTGAAAATGTAGTTAGTCTAAATTGCAATTACGTTTTTTCCACAAATAAACAACAGGTTTATAATATTTCTTTTTTGTTTGATATTTTTTTAAATATTTATCATCATCATCATTATCTTAATTGCTGTTGTTATTATTCATATTTATATTTTATAATTACACTGATACATGATTGCAGCATTTTTGGCCAAATTGTGCAGCCCAAAAAAAAAAAAAAGTAATTATTTTTAAATTATGATTTTTTTTTTTCTTTTCTTTTTTTTATTTGAAAAATCACAATTACACCCCCCCCGATATTTCTTATTTTGTTTCATATTTTATTTAATAATATGAATAATAATAATAATGGTTGTTGTCATCAGAAACGTAATAAATATTATTATTGTTGTTATTATTTTATATAACATTTTCAGGAAAATTGTGTAGCTCCACAAACCTGAAACTAAAGAAAAAAAAAAGTTTAAATTGCAATTGCAATTTTTATATTTAAAAAACATACATAATTACCTTTTTTCTCTAAATCATGCAGCCATACCTGTTTAACACAGTTACTTTAGTGCGGTAATGCGCATATATCTGTGTGCATTCAAATCAAGATTGTGTCCAATCATGTGCTTTTTGTTGTCCTATTCAGGACGGTGCGATCACCTTACGTGCAGATCGGAGCACCCCGCAGCTTTATCCCTGCAGTACGCCTAGTTCAGAAGACCAGTGCAGCCCACCTGACCCCTCAACTCTGAACCCTGATCCCCACAATCCTCTCATGACCTCCCTTGTGCCCCCAGCTGGTGTTCAACTCATGCCACCAGGTACGTCCTATTATAGACTAAACTTAAGAAGAATCTATTTTGATTCTGTAATCAGTCACCACTTAATTTTATTCTCCTTTAGCTCCTCCCACTATTCTTCAGGATGGGGCGGTCCCTCTGCAGCAGGTTCCTCCTCCAGGAGAAAGTGTTCCATTCTACCCGGTGGCCCCAGGGCCACCACAGCCAAACTTTGCGGCACCGTTCCAACCTGAAATGCATGAGCAATACATGCCCATGCCATCCCAAATACCCCAACAAATGCCCCCACAAATACCCCAACAAATGCCCCCACAAATGCACCAACAAATTCCGACATACAGCCCTACAGAAATGCCCCCACAGATGCCTCCGGGAATGCCACTTCAGATGCCCCCACCAATGCCTGGGGCCGAACATGGCTCCACCCCTTCCTCTCCTCAGCAGTTCCCCCAGTCATCTCCTACGTTCACTGCCCCCCCTCTGCAAGGGAAGGATTTCTATGATGAAATGGCACGCATGGTGAGTTGCAGTAAGCTAGAACCGCAGAATTCCATATTGCATTGCATTGCATTGCATTGCATTTTATTCACCGGAAGAAATCAAATTGAACTTGCGCTATGGCTTAGTGCGATTATCAAATCACAATGGCTTTGTAATGAGAAGTGTTTAGTCATTAGTATTAGTATTGTCATTTTAAATTTATAAAATATTATTAAATACTATTATGATAAAATTGTGTTATTACAGTAGTAATACTGTAAATCTCTCTGTAAATCTAGTACTCTTTTAAAAAAAAAAAAAAAAAAAAAAAAAAATATATATATATATATATATATATATATATATATATAAAATAAGGAATTAAATTTTTCCAGAGTTCCAGTTTATTTAATGGCTGTTATGAAAGTGTTACATTGTTGCATAAAATGTAGCATCATTACTTTTAAATGGAATGTAACGCATTAGTTGTATTAGTTTCGCATTTTCTTGGGGTTTTTATGCCTGTTACTCCATAATTACTGCCACCACCAGTGTTGAGTAATATTTCTTTTAAAATGCATTACACTGTATTACTCATACAAAGAGTAGATTATTTTAAATATTTAGTGTTTATGGAATAAAACATTTATATTTTAAAAATGCTTTAAACATTTAAATGTTTTGATTCATCTTGTGTGTTTTTAAGGGCCCAGGCAGAAGATCAAGAACCACTTCACAGTCATCAGTGCAACTGGTATAGTCTATGCATATACATACACACAGTATAGTATTTTTTTTTTTAATTGTAAAGTAAAACTTAAATTCAGCAAGGGTGCATCAAATTATCAAAAATGACAGTAAAAACCTTTGTAATGTTGCAAAAGATTTCTAATGCTTTTCTTTTGAACCTTCCACAAAAATATGAAGCTGCGCAACTGTTCAACATTATTAATAAGAAATGTTTCTTGAGCAGCAAATCAGCAAATTAGAATGATTTCCGAAGGATCATGTGACACTGAAGACTAGAGTAAAAACGCTGAAAATTCAGCTTTTCATGACAGGAATAAATTACAGTATAACCTATATTCACATAGAAAACAGTTATTTTAAATTGTAATAATATTTCACAATATTCCTGTTTTTACTTTATATTTGAGACTTTCAAGAACATTTAAAAACATTTACTGACCCCAAACATTTAACATTAGTGTACTTAGTATTTAAACAAATGTTGTCCTGATTTTCAGGCATCAGGTCGTCGCTCTCGCACAACGTCAGAATCGTCCAATCATTCTGGACGGGAGCGCAGCAGTTCTCTAGTCAATCAGGGCTCTCCACCTCCTCCTTCTATCCCAGAGGCTCCACCACACGATGAACCCAAGAAGACCAAGAAAGACTCTCCCAAAAAAGTACGTACTTGCATATAAACACATTCAGAGACCCACTGGATATGCACTAGAAAATCTTTCAAGATTGAACTGAATATTGCACTTCATTCTTCATCAGGGAGCGAGTGGCAGCTGGCTGACCTGGCTGTATCCGAAGCGGAAGAATGAAGCACATCTGCCAGACGACAAGAACAAATCTGTAGGCACCTACTTTCTCTATCATGATTATCTTGTCTTGCTTCATAGCATCGATTAAGAGAATATTTTTATTTTTCAGATTGTATGGGATGAAAAGAAGCAGAAATGGGTGAACCTGGATGAGCCAGAGGAAGAGGTACAGAGCAAGAAATCATGCATTTCAAATGCTGTTTTGTGTGGTGCATGTATCACTGTGAATGATTGTGTTTGTGTTTCAGAGCAAACCCCCTCCGCCTCCACCTACCGGCTTCCCCAAAGCTCCAATGGCTGGGATGGGGCCTCCAGGAGTGGGCGGTCCACCAGGTGGGCCACCTGTGAATATGTTCTCCAGGAGAGCAGGTGTGTCACGTTTTCTCTTCCTAATTTTTTCTTCAGAAATCTGTTTATTTAATTAGCTTATAGTTAAATTATAAATGTATAGTAATGCTCTTGGCTGTTTAATAAGTGAGTTTGCTTGTGTGTTTCAGGTACTAAGAGCCGTTATGTGGATGTGTTGAATCCTGGTCGTGGAGTATCTAAACCGGCCGCCGCTGTACCGCCTCCTGCTGATCTGTTTGCTCCTCTCGCACCCATGGCCATGCCAGCCAACCTCTTTACACCTGCTGCAGGTGCGTATGTGTGTGTGAACATCAGTGTGTTAATGCATATCAGTGTATGGCTGTGTGAAGTCTAACACTGCTGTTTTTAGCACTAGATGAGCAGCAGCAGCCGATGGAGGGAAGCGTTCCAGACGCCAGTGGAGAAAACACAGAGCAAACTAGTGCCACAGTGCCACAGGTACATGGATCTGCCATATAAACACACAGACAGTGTCCAGAATTTACTTTAGAATTTCCCTATTGCAGTTTGGGTCTCTCAGTGAAATATCACCTTGTGTTTTTTTTTGTTTTTTTGGGTCGTGGTTACTTAACTCTAACAGTGGAAAGATTTTTGGTACTTCCCAGCTAAATGTCTGATGGCAAACATTGCTGGAGGACACAAGACATTCTCTGAGCTTTTCTACAGTTGGCGTTTTGTATCTCTTTAATTTCATTCGTACATTTGTACATTTTATATTTTCATGTCACTTTATATATTTATATATATATTATATATTATATATATATATATATATATATATATATATATATATATATATATATATATATATATATATATAAATTTTTTTTTTTTTTTTTTAATCACCAGAGTTTTTTTTTTTCCTTGCATTTGGCTCTTGACAGTTTAGATTTAATATTCATATTTATTGTAATTTTAATTTTATTTGCTCACCAAAGCTTTTTTTTTTTCTTGCAGCAATTTTTAGTTAGTTAGTTAGCTATTTAGTTGGTGAGTTAGTTATTGGCCAGAGGCAGTTTATATTTCTTGCATTTTGCTCCCGACATGTTTTGTTTAGTTTTATTTTTTAATTTTTAATTTTTAGTTTAATTTGATTTGATTTTATTGCGTTGCATTGCATTACATTTGCATTTTATTGCGTTGCATTGCATTTTATTCACCAAAGGTATTTCTTTTTTTGCATTTGGCTATTTAAGTCTGTTTATTTTTATTCTTTTTTTTATTTTAGTCATTTTATTCTTATTATTTTATTCTTTTCTTTTGGATTTGGCTCTTTTTTATTTTTCTACTGATTAGAACTAGTTTTTATTTTTATTTTATTTTATTTTAATAACTAGAGACAGTTCTCTCTTTTTTTTGCTATTTTATTTTATTCTTTAATGCATTTTATTGCATTTGGCTCTTTTTTTATTATTATTATTTACTGATCAGAACCAGGTTGTTTTTCTTTCTCTAGCATTTGGTAATAATTTTTTTTTTTTTTTCCTCCTCTCTCATTAATATTGGCCAGAGCATTTTATTTTATTTTATTTTACTTTCTTAGTAAAATAAAATAAAATTTGGTTTTTAACAATTTATTAATTGAATCATTCATTTATTTATTAATTGAATCCTAATTCTTTGCAGACATGCTTTCAATACATATCCACTATAACGAGTGTGTTTTCCATCTAGATGTTTAATCCGAACACTTTGCCACCCGGCCCAGAGGGAACCCAGTCTGGAGAGGTCAGATCATACTTTACCACTTCTCCTTTAAAGCCACTTCATCCTGTCACGCCCGGCTACTTCACCCATGAATGCAGATTAACACAATTATAACAACACATATGCTCACATGTAGACTTGCTACCTCTGAAACACACACACATTTTAACTTGCATCTCTAACTGTATACTATGACTATGAGCTTTGATTATGACGACACAAAGAGCATGAGTGTGTGCGAGCGTGTTTGAGAGCGAGAGCGCATGTTAAGGACCACACGCTACTGAGGCGTTGCTATGGCAACCACCGACTGTGATGTAACCATACTGTAATGATTGACAAGAAGATATGTGATTTAAGATGGCTCTGCATGGGATTAATTTGGGTTTGTGGTGTTTTTGTTTGTTTGTTCCGTTTATTCCTGCTGTTCTAGCTGTCACGTTCTAGCTCAATGAGTTCACTATCTCGAGAAGTGAGTCAGCATTTAAATCAGGTACTTTCAGCTGGTTCTTATCTGAAACACACACACAAACATGCACACATTTTCTAGATACTGTGGTAATAAAACAAGTGCTCTCACACCTGCTGTCTGCACGCTTCTAACATCATACACTTGTAGCCACACCTCCAGCACGACACCCTGACTGAGTAACTGGCCAATAGGAAGGGCTCTTGGATTTCAGTGGTGTGCTGAAGATCGAGGCTCCGCCCCCTTTTGGTGCACACATTAACCAATCACGTGCTGCATGCTAATCATGAGTTTCAGTGGGCATGGCTGTTTGTATCCATGGAGATGGGTGGTGATGTTGCTGTCCTGTTCCCATGGTAACTGTAAATGTGTTCTTATAGGTTCCCACTCAGCCGCCAGCTCAAGGAGCTCCACCCACAGGAGGCGTGACATTTTATAACCCCTCCCAGTTTGCACAGGTAAGAATCTTAAGGCACATTTAAGGCGAGACTGAATGCTGCCAATTAGTGTTGTTATTGTTAACTAAAACAAAAACTTGTGTTTGTTAATTGAAATAAAATAGAAATGTCAGATTGAAAATTAAAATTAGACATGTTTTTCGCAACTAGTACTGTTTTTACTAAAGTACTGAAGTTACTAAAATTAAAACTGAAATAAAAATAAATGGAATCGAAATAGAAATATAAAAAAAGACTAAAACCTAAACTTTAAACAAAAAATATTTAAAATTTTTAAAATATTATTATATAAAAAAATGACAAAGCACTTATTTGTTAAAACAAACTACTAAATTTAAATTAAGTAAATTAAAATTTATACATAATTTTAGCTAAAATATATTTTTGAGAAAAAAAAAAAAATAATATATATATATATATATATATTTATATATTTTTTTTTTTTTTTTTTTTTTTTACAAAAGTACAAATATTCTGTCATTAATTTAATACAAGTTATTACATATTAAATCTGAAATTTTGAAAAAAAAAATTTAAAAAAGATTTTAAAACAAATTGCAAGTTTGGGAAACTTTTTTTTTTTTTTAAATAAAAATGACTAAAACCTAAACCAAAAAAAATAAATATTAAAAAAATAATAATGAAAATTTAATTATTATTATTTTTTTTTTTAGCTAAAATGCAAATATAGAATTATAATATAAAACGGCAAATTTAAATATAAAAGCTTAGATCAAAATATTAATAAATACTATAATAGCATATTAAAATAACACTGTCTCAAATACATTAAAATGTTTAATGTGGGACATTTGAATATTTTCAAAATCTTAGTATATTAGCATGACAGTATATTAGTGTCTTAGTATAACAGTAAAAATCTAGTTGTATTAAAATAATCAAGGCATGTTTTACACTAAATGAACATGAAGAATAGTATTTGTTCATATGTACCAAAACAACAAAACATAATGAATGTACAAATGAGGCACTAAATTGAGTACATTTCCAAAAAAAATACATATAGACATTGGATAAAACCAAGTTTAAAGGGTATTTATTTATTTATTAAATTATTTATTTTAAATATTTTTAAATATTTTATTTGATTTTATAAATTAAATTGTATTAAATTTGCATTAAATTATTAAACCTATTGAATTATATGAATAAATCTCCGGTACTAAAAGTGTTACTAAAGTGGAAATTCATTTAGGCCTTTTAATATATGCATCATAATTAAAATCTACAGACACAAATAGATAGTGTAATAAAATAAACAGTGTATTTTAGTCTGAAAGAAGTTAAGGAAGCAAAACTGATCAGAGCAAAACAATGGGTTTACCTTAGAAACTGACATCTAAATGTCTTTCTCTGTCTTTTTCAGTCTGTTCCCACAAGCCGTGCTCGACCTGGCCGTCTCGGACAGAGAGGATACCCCACACTGAAATAACAGCATCGCTGTAGTTCGAGATCAAACTGTGGTTCTAGACCAGATCGGACTGAAGTTTGGTTCCTGCCTGGACTCCTGGAAGCGCTGGCATGCGGCCCTCAGCCTCCCACTAACGTCGTCCCTATCTGTGCTGAAATCGGAGTGAACGGATCAGACTTGTTTCTCCTTGACTCATCGTCCCCATTACAGTCTAACGCTACCGTCTTGTTCTGCGTTTGTATGGACCGGGCGGCGCTTCCTCAACGTGAGCAGTGTGAATATAAGTGCAATATGTCAATTTTTAGCCCTGTGTAGTTTGATTTCCTTTAGCGTAGTCTGCTCATTTCAGCAGGGTGAATGCGAGTGTGTGAGAGAGTGTGCGTTTGCGCGTGTGGGGAGGAAATGTGGGCGTGTCTTGCTGATGAAAGGCAGCCAATGCATGAATTAGAGGGCGGTCTGGCCTGTTGTCATGGGAACAGTGCAGCGTACCAGAATGTTTTAGATATTTATTAAGCTTCCTGTTGAAATTAAACGGGACAGGATCCGTACATCACAGTGAGTTTGTGTACGCCTAGTCACGGCGTGCTAAACAAACCCATCTCCTGATCGAAACCTTAATTTTGCCAGTAGCGAAGAATCATACATTTATATGATTTACCAAAATCCTGTGATCATTGTGCGTGTTTTGCTCATAAATATCATTTATTGTTTTCCTGGCTTCATCTCGCTCTCTGATCAGTCGTGTTCATGTTTCTTAATCACACACCATTTTTCCTTTGCTCGTTCCGGGGTTCTTGTTCCCATGGTAACAGCGGGGTTTTGTAATTCCAAAGGTCAGCTCTGTTTGAAGGAAGCTCGGACTTTTCCAATGTGTTTAGAAATTGACTGTACAATTCTTGATAAAGTGATAATAAAGATATTTTTGAGCTCTTTAATACTTGTTTTTTTTTTTTGGTTTTGGTTTTATAACAAAAGTGTAATATATGAGGCTATTAAATCAACATGCATGAAATTTTAGAAAAAATCTAATTTTAAAACAATTAAAAAAAAATGTTATTATTATTATTATGCTCACCAAATCTGCATTTCTTTGTTTAAAAATACAGTAAAATCAGTGATTTTGTGAAATATTATTACAATTTAAAATAGCTGTTTTTTATTTGAATATATAGTAAAATGTAATTTATTTCTGTGATGCAAAGCTGAATTTTTAGCATCATTACTCAAGTCTTCAGTGTCACATGATCCTTCAGTGTAAAAAAAAAAAAATGTATTTACGATCATCTTTGATCAGTTTAATGCATGCTTGCTGAATATATAAACTATTTTAATTGCAAATGCATTAAAGCCATTTCATCATTTCTTTAATATCTCCATGGCTGTAATACTTTGAATCAAATAAATGCAGGCTTGTATAAATTCACAAAGTAACAGCAAAAACAGTACAATTTTGAAATAGTCATACTGTTTAAAATAACCATTTTCTATTTGAATATATTTTAAAATGCAATTTAGGTGCATGATCCTTCAGAAATTATTCTCATATTCCAATTTGCTGCTCAGAAAAACTTTTATTTTTATTATGTTGAAAACAGCGGAGTAGAATTTTTTTCAGGTTTCTTTGAAGTTCAGAAGAACAGCATTTATCTGAAATAGAAATCTTTTGTAACATTATTAATGTCTTTATCATCACTTTTGATCAATTGAAAGCATCCTTTCTAATGAAAAGTATTCATTTCTATAATTTCTTAAGCGTGTTAGAATGATTTCCGAAGGATCATGTGACACTGAAGACTGGAGTAATGATGCTAAAAATGTAGCTTTGATCACAGGAATAAATTAGATTTTAAAATATATTCAAATAGAAAACAGTTATTTGAAATAGTAAAAATATTTATAAATTTTACTGTTTCTGCTGTACTTTGGATCAAATAAATGCTGGCTTGGTGAGCAGAAGAGACTTCTTCAAAAAAATCTTACTGTTCAAAAGCTTTCAACTGGTAGGGTACATAAATCTCAAACAAAACTACAGAGTAAAACTTTTAATTGTTTTATTATTTACAGACAAATATATTATTATTTCAAACCAAAACTAAATATGTAAAATTGAATGATAGCTAATTATGGCATAAATCTTCAAAAGACTATAAACGTGCTCGTAAAAATGTGCAGACGCCCCTGGAATGTCAGAACTATTACCTAGTGTTTAATACACATGCTCTAATCGCTTTTAGCTGGGGTGCACATGCAGGTGAAGCAGGTTCGAATCCAGTCTGTGACATTCTGACACAATTCGCCCTTTTTCCTCTCCGCTATTCATATCAATAAAAAGTGTCAAGTCCATGTAAACATTGTCTTGTATACAAGTAAAATATACAGCAATTCAGACCTAAAAGTCCCAAGTACAAAGTTTCTCACAGTCACATGTTCTATAGAGATTCCATGTCTCATGCCGACATTTCTGTGTGTGTTGGGTTCAGAGCGCCCTCCTGTGGACAAGGAGAAAAACATTTATTCAAAGTGTAATCGTTCACTGCTCTTTTGAGCTGAAAGTGAGGAATATTAGCTTAAAAAGAAAGCACAAATGCATACTTCTCAAGCAAGTACATAAACTACAATAAAGCCTTGATGTGTGTATATTTGGTTAAAGTACCAGTGCACTTTTTGCTCTTTGAACTGCAACTTCCAGCATGCTACGGTCGGACAGAATCTGTTTCAGCATTTCAGAGTCCATTTCCAACAGCATCCCTATATACACAAACATTCATCACATATTCATCATATCACACAATGTGTATTCAAATGAGCTGAGTAACTCACCAGTGATGTCAGCGCAGTGGGTAGGGTCTAACTGATGCACGATATTAAAAAGCGTCTCGCCTATGGATTCTACTTCCTCTCGGTCAGAGCCGTCACTGACATCTGTCGCCTCTTCACCCTGCCTGAGCCCCACATAAACAGTATTTTGTTCAATTCAACATTATGTGATTAATTCAAATTCCAACTCATGATCTGGATTCTGAAACTCGCTCAGTAGTGCTGTTACAAAATCCAAAGGCGCCTACTCCTGCAAGGTTTTCAAGGCGATCTTGACTTGTTCCTCAAGGAGCGAAGAATCCGACAGCAGCTGAAGCACCGCCTCTTTCTTCTGCTCCAATAACATGCCTGTATAGTTGTTAAAGTTACATTATTATACCAACAGACTCTGAATTCCCTCATTTGGTGTTTTTGTATTGTGTACCTGTTATTTTCTGTGTGTGTCCAGTGTTGTAGAGGTCAATGAGGTCATACAGCTGTTCACCCAGAGAGTCGGAGGATACAGACACCGCATCATCAGTGTGAGACACGGCTTCACTAGGAAGAGAAAACAACAGAGGTTATGTACTTACGTACTGCCTACTATTAATTTATTTTTTATGAAATGATGTAGGAAATGTATGTAATATTTATTTAGAAACATTTTAAGTAGTTTCCCTGCAATTTTGTTTAAAAAAAAAAAAAAAAAGTGATACCTGTCGTCTGATGATGTGAGAGCGGTCAGTGCTCTTTCCAGTGCTTTATTCAGCAGAGCTTCATCATACAACATCTGAGACACAACAGAAGCAGGCAACTCCAAAAGCATACCTGCAAACATCACACAGCTAAAATTAAAGTAAAATCATTACAATATTATTTAATTCCTGTTATCAAAGCTAAATTGTCTGCATCATTACTCCAGTCTTCAATGTCACATGGTCCTTTGGAAATCATTGATAATACGCTGATGCTCAAGAAACACCTTTTTTTATCTAATAATAATAATAATAAATGTTTTTTGAGCAGCAAATCACAATATTAGAGTGATTTCTGAAGTATCATATGACTGGAGTACTGATGCTAAAAATTCAGCTTTGAAATAATAGGAATAAATGAATTTTTTTAATATATTCAAATGGAAAGCAGTTATTTTAAATAGCAAAAAATATTTCAAAATTTTACTGTTTTTGCTGTACTTTGGATCAAATAAATGCAGGCTTGGTGAGCAGAAGCGACTTCTTTAAAAACATTAAAATCTACTGTTCAAAAACTTTTGACTGGTAGTATAGATATGATAGATAGATAGATAGATAGATAGTTAGATTCTGTATCACCTGTAAGTTTAGGTGTCATCTCAGTGTATTTCGGATATATCACATCATACAGTTTCTCTCCCAGAGTCTCCAGATCTTCATCATTCTCCATCACAGCATTGGGTGATGAACATTAGCTAATTATTTAATCATGCGAATAATGATATCGTCTACCTACACTCCGCTGTCATTTACATGTTCTAACTGTCTTCAACTAGGTTAAATATGAATCATAATAATGTTATATGTACAGCAGACATCAGAGCTTGGTTGTTGTGGTTGGAGAACGCATGAAAATGACGTAGAGCACACAGAACACGTGACGTGCACTAGCTGCACCACTCGCGGCTTCTTGCGTAGTGTTCATCCGCACTGTATATCAAACATATAGTCCTGTTTAAAAATGACATATTTGAAGATATATTTTTGAAGTGATTTCCAGAACCGTCCGAAAAGACGTCTGAAATATATTTTCATAATTTTCTACACTCCGAAAATGAAGATAAAAGACTAAGTTGCTAATCCTCACAGCAGCGTAAGAAGGTACTAAAGCGCCGCCGGAACTGGAACTCGTTCCTTTCCCTCTCTCTTCCTCTGCTGAAAAGGTAACGTGGTCGTCTTGCGTTGCTTTTCAGTGCTCGATTAAACGCTTTATAGCGCACATTTCAGCATTAAACGCGTATGTATGTGTGTCGAATATGTTATAAGCTGCGTTTGAGCTATATCATTCGGTTTAGTGACAATAAAAAGGAGGATATTCATTATAAACTCTCCCGGTGTTGCTTAGCGAGGCCTTCAGTCAGTGAGTGAGTGAGTGAGAGACAAGCACCGCTAGATAGGGTGAAAATCAGTCTTGACTGAGAAATAAAGTTTGGATTTTCTTGCAGTCAGAGGTTTACTTATGTTACTTAGTAGCTTATTGGGTCTGGTTTAATATGAGAGTCTTTGAGTTGGAGATTTGACAGGATTACAGGCACTTTTTAACGTTATGTATTTGCCTGTATATGTGTGTATATTATCTATCTAATGAGATTCAGATTTTTATATATATATATATATATATATATATACAAAATGTAAATTTCAACATGAATACAACAGAGCAAAAACAAGTGGAGGAATCTAGAGAAAAGAGTGACGGTTTATTATAAATTCTGTAATTAGTATGTTAAGGTGCAGTTTGTTTTGGATATGCATTTGATGCGAACTGTATTGGATATGATCCGCTTATGTGATATTTGTTGCCTTGTGTCGTGTGTTCAGGATCGTCATCATGGCATCTTCTCACCTGCAGTGGTTGGTCATCAGGAACACTTCCAGTTTCCTTATCAAGAGAAACAAGCAGACCTACAGCACCGTAAGTCACTACTCATTTGGCTTTTATTTAGGTTTTGTTTAATTCATACACTAATAAGATGGTGTTGTGCATTTACTAGTGGCTCATGCTGAAATTCTGGTTCGAGAGAATGAATGCAGTCTTACAGATTAAGCCGAGTTCAGAAAATAAGAGAATTCTTTTCCAATATACCATATGTGGTTGTAATCTTATTGTATTAGCTTCAGGTTTTATCTCTCTAATGTTTTAAGTTGTTGTTCATGAGCTGCTGTGGTTCATTAACATAAGCAAGAAAACTGGCCGTTTTAAATATGCATAAAAACAGTGGTTTACTAGCCTGACAAATGATTTTGTTTTCAGTTTAGTGATGAAGAGATGTCATAACCTTTTGAAATTAGTGTAATTTTACTGACTTGTAAATTTTCATCGAAATAACCTTGATAAAAATAAAGTCTGAGTTTATCTTTGCTGTGTACAGATATGAGCTTCATTGCTGCTTATTTACTTTTTTACTTTACTTTTTTTTTTTTTTTGCAATTGTGAGAGATGAACTCAATTCTGAGGGGGAAAAAAGTCACAATTAGAATGTCAGGATTGTGAGTTTATATCATGCAATTCTGACTTAACTTCTTAATTCTTATAATTGCAAGATAAAGTCACAATTACTTTTTTAATTTTTTATTCAGTGGCAGAAATGGGCTTCTAGTGACCCACTCGTTAAAAACATTGCTATAGTTGCTCATTTTGTAGTTGCTCATAATTGCTGCCTTTAATCTTAAATATTCCCACTTTCTTTTCCAGGAGCCAAATAACCTGAAGGCCAGGAATGCTTTCCGCTTCAATGGTCTCATTCACCGCAAGACCATTGGCATCGAGCCGGCCGCTGATGGCAAAGGTGTGGTCGTCACCCTGAGGAAACGTGCAGGTGAGTGGACAAAATTGACACAGGTCAATTTCAGACTTTTACACACCATTGAAGCTCAGTGAACTTGAGGTTGCATGTTATTAGGATGCTATAAGATTATATATTTGTTTTGGGATTTACTTCTGAAATCAGCCTTTAAGCAAGACGTCTCTGCTTTGAATCTGCTTTTAAACATCTGCTGATGTTCTTTGAAAATTAAAAGGATGCATGTGTTTCAGGTCAGCATAAACCTGCCAACTCGTATGAGAAGATCACCATCAACAAGAACGCCCGCGCCACCCTCTCCAGCGTGAGGAACATCATCCGCAAAAATAAATACAGGAACGACCTGCGCATGGTGCGTTCATTGAATACGTTTCACCATTTTAGTTATTTGTAGAATGCATTTTGCTTGTGAGAAATACTTTTAGGCTTTTGGGTTTTTTGTTTATAAGTAATGCACGAGGTCTTCAAACTGGAATCAAAAGTTTCATGCACTTGTTCAGTAGTTGACCGATGCTTTGTCTGTGTTCCAGGCTGCTCTGAGACGCGTTAGCGCCATCCTCAGGAGTCAGAAGCCTGTTGTGGTGAAGAAGAAGCGCTCCAGGGCTCCCAAGAGTTCATAAATAGTTGCATATAAAACTTTTGACTTAATAAAGTGCTTTTGGTCAAAGTTTCTCTGTCTTCAGGGCTCATTTGTATCAGCCTATACGCACACACTACTTGTAAAACGTTTGCATATTCAACAGTTTGTTGTTTTCATCAATTTTGTGTCTTAAATGGCAACATAAAGTTTTCCTGGGTATGCATTTTACACATTTCATCTGCTTTTAGCCTAGCATTTAATGTTTAATGCATTATCAGGTCCCCCCCCAATTAAATATGATGTTTTATGTAAAAGTTTTTTTCTATGCATTGCAGTGTGGCTTTTCCTTTTGCTGCTTTCCTTATATGAAGGTGTAAGAATCTCACATAATCAAATTTAATTGTAAAAAAAAAAATGTGCAAGTTTTATTCTTTGGGGGGTCTTATGTTATTCTAATCTCCTTAAAACATTTTCAGTGTTTTAATTTTTTTTTTTTAATTATAGTTTACTCAATTTTCCCCACTGCTGCAGCTCTCAAATCTATGGAAGCCCGTTTCTGCCACTGAATAAAAAATAAAGGTAATTGCGACACTTTAAATCACAATTCTAACTTTTTTTTCTCGTAATTGCGACTTTTTTCCCTCTCAGTTGCGAGTTTAGATCAGTTCTTTTTTGCTTGTAATTGCAACTTTTTATCTCCCAATTCTTTTTTTCTCGCAATTACGAGTTTATATATTTTTTTCCCCTCATAATTGTGACTTTAATCTCCCAGTTCTTACTTTTCTCCTTGCAATTGCCAGTTTAAATCACACAATTCTTGTTTTCCTCATTGTTTATATCACACAATTCTGACTTTTCCTGCACTTGTGACTTTTTATCTCCCAGTTCATACATTTTTTTTTTGAGCTTATTTCACACAATTTAGACTTTTTTTTTTTTTTCATAATTGCGACTTTTTACCTCCCAAATCTTCCTTTTTTTTTTTTTTTTTGCAGTTGTGAATTCATCACACGATTGCGACTTTTAATCTCCCAATTCTTACTTTTAACTCACAATTGCGAGTTCATATCACACAGTTCTGACTTTTTTCTCATAATAGCATCTTTTTTGTCCCAATTCTTTTTTTTTCTCGCAGTTGCGACAATTCTTTTTTGTTTGCAATTGTGAGTTTCACACAATTCTTATTTTTTCTTGCAATTGACACTTTTTTTTTTTTTTATCTCCCAATTCTTTTTTCCTCACAATTGGGAGTTTATATCACACAATTCTGACTTTTTTTTTTACTTGTAATTGCAACTTTTTATCATCCTTTTTTCCTAATAATTGTGAGTTTATATCATGCAATTCTGGCTTTTTTATTCTCGCAATTGCAACTTTTTATCTCCCAATTCTGACTTTCTTCTCACAATTGTGATTTTTATCCCCCAATTCATACTTTTTTTCCCTTGCAATTGCCAGTTTATATCACACAGTTCTGACTTTTTTACTCGTAATTGTGACTTTTTTTTCTCCCAATTCTTACTTTTTACTTGCGAGTTTATATTATGCAATTAAAATATATATATATATATATATAAACACAAATTGTTTTAACTACTTTTTCAATTATTATAGAGAATAATTAAATAATTTTGTTTAACCCACAGCCTCTGGTTACTGCTGGTTTTACTGAGTGAAATGTGGTGATAGTGCAGTGCAGCTGTGGAGTTTATCCGGTTGCATCAGTATAATCTATGACTGCGTTCTGACTCATGAGTTCACTTAATGATTAAATTGATCAGGATAAAGCAGAGAACAGCTCTTTCTCTCTCTCTTCACTGTATTTGACTGTCAGATGTGTTTGAGTGCGGTGTCCCTTAGCCTGCAGAAGGTCCATGGCATGTATTTTTGTGAAGATGTCGTTCTGATGTCGTGAGCGGTTCTTCATCCAGGTGTGTGTGAGTGTGTGTGTTCAGGATGCATCGGTCGCGGACTCTGCGCTGTATGTGTGTTTGCGTGCTGCTGAGTCTGTGTTGTCGAGCCTTTGAGCTGCAGGACACCATCCACGCTCTGATCGAGGAGAACATCCACCTCCACGACCAGCTGGAGAACCTGACGAGAGCCCTGCGAGAACTGCGGCAGCTCCTGTTCCAGCACAGCGACGGTACGGGACCTGCTGCAAGACCCTCCAGTGCTGGTCTAGATCACGTTTTTACTATTTAAACGCTCCATTTATCACTCTAACCCTCTCCCGAACCTCATGGAAGTCCAGAGTAATGTGAAATTACGCTTATTAAAAATTTTTTTTGATCTATTTTACTCCAGATCACACTCATGAACATGATGAGGAACTTCAGCATCTCTGGGAAGAATGGTCGCAACACAGTAAGTTTCAACCGTATTTGTGTTATTAAATACTTTCAATAACCTGCATATAAATTCCAAAAAAAAAAAAAAGAATATATATATATATATATATATATATATATATATATATATATATATATATATATATTATTTTGAGAGTTTTGGCCCTCTTGGTCTATATCGATTATGTAATGATGGAAACAGGGCACTGCTCATCAATAATGGCACGTGTACTTCCTGTGACCATATAAGGGCGGGAATCATTGATTGACAGATCCCAGAGGACTGGGGTTTACTAACTGTTATGCTAAAGAGATTCCCTTCCTAAAATATAATTTTAACAGAAATGTATTTTGGTGAGGCTTTACAGGCATACACTTCTGTCAAAAACAAAAATGAAAAAATCTGACATATTATTTTAAGATTCAGTTGTTGATGTTTCAGCTGTAGTAGATGATATTTTTAAAGCAATTGGAATTCAATGTAATATTTGATGACCTAAAATATTATGTAATAAAATATCTGTTTTCAGATACAGGTGTAATAGAGAAGATTGAGGACATCCTGCATCATCAGCATTTAAAGTCAGAGTTTCAAAGCTGCAGTAATGCTTTTAGAGTTGACATGACAACCTAGTTCACTTCAGTAATGCGTCATAAAATAATAAAACTGTAGATATTAGTATGCTACTCTGTTGTCACATAATAATTCATGTTATGTGATGAGGCAAATTAACCCAAATTTTTGTAAAGCATTGCATACCGATCATTTTTATTATTATTATTTTAAATATATTTCTATATGGTTTTAATTTATTTTGATTTTAGTTTTACTAATTGTAGTACTTAAACTTATTTCAGTTAGTTGCCAAGTTAATACAATCAAATGTGAGAGTAATTGAAATGTCAGTTGTGCAGTAATTGATTGAAATGTGTTGTAGGCATCACACCTGAGACTCACCTGCTGTTGGAACACGCTCTCTGTGGACACGACCTCCATGGCTCCGCCCCCTCCAGTTCAGGACACGCCTCCTTTATCTTTATCGCTCTTCTAGTTCTTGCACACTTTCTTTTATGAAGTGCATACTAGAACTACAGCGTGAGGGAGTTTATTCAACTACATTTTACATCATTCAATTTTAGCAGCTGCTTCATGACGGATCAACACTATTTGTCAATCTTGGTAAAGTTTGTTTTTGAATAAGGATAATACAGAGAGCAGTTTATCAGGTGATAGTTTGAGGCCAGTGTGTATTTCAGCCTAGAACATTTTACATTCTTGCCAAATAATATACTTCAAACAATAAAAACAACAAACTTGAAAACGGTTTAAGCTTATATTTTTACATACTTTTTTTTTTTCAGTGTAATGTATTTGTAAGCACCTAATAGCTATGTAAATCAGGCTAAACTGTCATCAGGTTAAATACTACTAATCTATTTGTATTTAGGACAAGATCAGAAGAGTTTTTTAATGCAACTAATTTTTCATTCAATTGATATACTTGCAACAGCAGATTGAAGCACTTGTTGAAGTTTTAGCATTTTTAGTTTTAAAGTGTTCATTGTCTTGTTGGTGCCCGATTGTCTCTATATTTATTTGTATTCAACAAGCAATCACTGTAAATCAAGTCTAAAATGCAAAATAAAGGTTTGTATTTAAATAACCTTTGTGGTAGTGTTGTATTTTAATAAACAGACAAATGAACACATGTGGTGTTGAATTATTTTTCCCCCTTAGTGTGAGCTTGGGAATTTAAGGGTTACCATAATGGAAACTAAAGATTTTGTGTTCTTTAAATGTATGTTCTAACTATTATTACTATTTGAGTTATCCTTATTTTGCAACGCTGAAATATACTATTTTATGTGAATGTGCAAGTTTCCTGAATCATTAGCCACTAAAGGTAGCCTAAATACAATAATAATGCTACACGAATAAGTGCTGTAAACAGTGAAACTATTTGCGCTACACAGTGTATTTATAATTATGACAAAACGGGAAACTAATATAAGAAATACCAGCTATCAATAAGCAAGATAACGAGGCGTTTTGTACCGCTAAAAATAACCGGAAGCAGACGATACCGGAAGTTTCGTCCATTTAAGTTACAAACGGTCGCGCCCGTTCTTACGTTAAAAATGTCCATAGTGTCCACTGACTTATAATAAACGATATTTTATATAACCTTATACATCAGTGATAGTGTCTGTAAAGACTTTAGTCAAGTTAGCGCCACATTTCATTTTAGACGTGAATGAGGCTGAGTTTCACAACACGTAATCAATCGGCCATAATGGCGGCACGGAGCGTAAACAATGCCACTGAACCGAAAGAAACTCGGTTATTTTGCTGATTATCGCTGCTGAAAATGGTCAATTATTGTCACGTTTTGGGCTGTACTATTCAGTCGCACCAGGAAAAACATTTGGAGTACTAAAAACTTATAACACATCAAAGAGAAGAGTGCAAAAAACAGTCTGAGAAACTAGTCCTTTGTGGTTAGCCAAACTGAACCAGGATTTCCAGGGCAAGAATATTTACATTCTTTGTTGTTATCATTTCCAGTCAGGTAGGTGGAAAAATTAGGCTAATATTTTAATACTGCTTGAATGCATCTTTACAACCTAATGTCAAAATATTGCGCCCTTTTCCTGCTTACCTTCTGTATATGATTTAGCAGTTTCCACGCATGTTTTTCCATGGTTTAGACATCATAAATTAGCACAAAAAATGTATTCAGTGGCAATCCATGCTGTTGTTTACATCCGAGTATGGCCTCACATCTGGGTAATTAACCAAATAATGGCGTTGTTTAACAACATACCAATTGTTCAGCTGATGAATAGTCTTTCCGAAATTAACTTTAAAGAGAGAAAAAGTCCATATGTGACCCTGGATCACAAAACCAGTCGTAAGGGTCAATTTTTCAAAATTGAGATTTATAAATCATCTAAAAGCTGAATAAATAAGGTTTCTGTTGATGTATGGTTTGTTAAGATAGGACAATATTTGGTCAAGACACAACTATTTGAAAACCTGGAATCTGAGGGTGAAAAAAAAAAAAAAAAAAATTCTAAATATTGAGAAAATCGCCTTTAAAGTTGTCCAAATAAAGTTTTAACAATGTATATTACTAATCAAAAATTAAGTTTTAGTATATTCACAGAAATATTTTCATGGAACATGATCTTTACTTCATTTTTGCCATAAAAGTAAAATCTATCATTTTGACCCATACAGTGTATTTTTGGCTATGGGTACAAATATACCCCAGCGACTGGTTTTGTGGTCCAGGGTCACATATAGTTTTGAAAGTTGAAAGCCCCGTTTTCATACATGTTAGATTGAAAATGCCATCTAGCCTGATTAAAGTCTGTTGGTTCGTATTAATCGAACAACAACATCAAACGCAGATTTTGGTGTAAGAACATCTTTATTGGGTATGTAAGCATTAATTCCAATTCAGAATCCACATATTTAACCAAGTACGGAAAACTGACACAAATAACAACATTGAGCAAAACGGAGGACGTGTTCAGAGAAGAAACTGATTACGATGAAGCCGACAGAGATGAGATTACTGAGCCTTGAATTTGAAAGGTGAATTTTCACAAACAGGAATGGCAGAGCATTGAGGTAATCAGAATTCCAACCTTCTGACACTGAACGTTCACATGTTTTAAAATTCATCTTAGAACTTTAGAAATAATATTAGAACACAGTCCTGGTACAGTACGACTTTAGATTATTATTATTATTATTATTAATATAGACAAAAATAAACAGGATAGAAAAATAAAAACAGATCGAAAAAAAGCAATATATTGTTCTCTGGAACCCCAAATTTACACATAAAATAAATCTATCAACCGTAAAAGCAGTTGGCATACGGATAATTAAGTTACCTGGAGAGAAACTCTGTCACAACAGAGAATTTGGTTAAAAGCGCGTTTGTAAAATTTAAATAACATTAAATTAGCAAAAGGGACTCACTGTATACATCAAAGCCTGCAGAATTATACACACGGTCATGAAGAATAAAGAAACAAAAAGCTTCGAACAGAACACCACTGTCGTTTCCTTGCTGTAGGGAAACGTTTGCATCGAGATTACGACCAATATTTGCAACTTTCTGATGACAGAAATGTTTTCCCTTACAAAAGGCATTCGCTGATGTTTGTGCTGGTGAGGTGAAAGTACAAAACTGTTCTGTACCACAGAGGAAAGCACACAAGCTTATCGCGTCGTGCATTCAACGTGCAGGTCTGCGCAGATGTGCTGCAGACGCTCAGACTGAATGACACCTCCACATTAAACACATTTTGGCTTGCATTTCTGAGAGCACCTTTAAAATACACAAAATTCACTCTAACATCATAATTCAGAATAACACGGGCACTAAACAAAAGCAACGACTTCACAACAGCTTCAAATTAGCACCATCGTTACCGAGATAAACCATTAATGGGTGAATCTCGCAAAATCCTGCCAAGAACACATGTGAGTCATATTTTACCCAAAAATCAAAACAAAAATACATAAACTGCTGACATATTTTTGTCACATTTTAAATTTGTGTCTCACAGTTAGAATGGTGAGATATAAACCCAATTACAAAATTCTGAATTATGAGACAAAAACTCATGTTTACTGTACCGTTTTTAATTTTATTCAGTGGCGAAAAAAAAAAAAAAAATTGCAAGAAAATAGCGAGATATAAACTCAAAATTCCGAAAAAGTCTGAATTTGTCATTTTCTTGTCATTTTAATTTTTTTTTATTCTGGATTTCAAGTTAATATCCTCCTAATTCTGAATGATAAGATAAAAAGTCACATTTACTATGCCTTTTTAATTTAGTGGCGGAAACAAAAAAAATTGCAAAAATAGTGAGACATAAACTCAAAATTCCAAAAAAGTCAGAATTCTGAATTTTCTAGGAATTTTGCTTTTTTTTTTTGTCAGGATTTTGAGCTAGTATCCTCCTAATTCTGAACTAAAAAAAAATAATAAAAAAAATAACATTGACTATACTGTTTTTATATTCAATTTTATATTCAATATTTTTATAAACAATTTATTTATTTATTTTCAAAAATAGCAAGATGTAAACTCAAAATTCATAATTTTCTCATAATTTTGAATTTTTTTTTAAATAAATAAGGATTTCAAGTTAATATCCTCCTAATTCTGAATTATGAGATAAAAATTAACATTCACTATACCATTTTTATTTTTATTTAGTGGCGAAAAAAAGAAAGCAAAAATAGCGAGATGTAAAATCAAAATTCCGGGAAAAGTCAGAATTCGTAATTTTCTCGTTTATTCAGGATTTCGAGTTAATATCATCCCAATTGTGACCTGTATTTATTTATTTAGCTTCCATAAGTAATGTCTTTGTCAAAAAATTCAAATCAATAAAATGTTAAAATACCAAAAAAAGAAAGAAAGAAAAAGTATACTTTGCATAGTAAAAAAAAAAGAGCCTTTTAGGTTTAATTTAGCATTTTTTGTTAATGAAAATTAAACGTTTTTTTTCCAGAAATACTCATTACTGTTATGCTGTAATGTTTCAGCAATTCAAAATGTATCTATTTCTGTGATGATAATCATAGTTTCTATAAAAATGTCATGAAAATGTGCTTGTCACAAAAATCTCACAATCAAGTCTTAAAAATATGCCCATTTTGGGTGAAACATGACCCAGAGGTGTTTTCATGAGGGATTCACCTCTATAAACCCTTTGAACAAGACACACCCATTTGATTGAGACACGCCCCCTTAAAGTGACAGGCTGTTTTAAAAACAAGGGTCATGTGTGTTGATATGCACGGGTGTGTCTGTACGTTTGATAGAAAAATGCACCTTCACTTGTTTACTGATCTGTCACATAAACACACACACACACACACACACACACACACACAGACACACACACACTTAGTCACTTCCAAAACTCATTTACACAAACACACACACACTTCCCTGTCTGATGGAGTGTTAAAATGACACGTTTGAATGACAACACCCCTGAAAAACCTTCCTTAATGAGACACACACTTAATATATAATCAATAATCAATTCTTTTTTCTTCGTTTTCCTATTGCACTTTAGCATTACTTTTTTCTTTTTTACACGTGACAAAATTACCATATAAAAGATCCGATAAACAATAAGTGTATATGTACATATAATACCTCCCAATGATCTTAATTCATCTCTTCAATAAACTTGATTCTTATTATAAAAGTACAAGTATTATAATAACTTATTATTATTATTATTAATTTGAAAGAGAGCAAGCACCAAAGAAACAGGCTGAGAGAGGAAGAGAGAAAGACAGAGACAGAGGGCTTGGCAGTTTCTCCGGCCCGGATGTCCTGAGTGTTCGTCCCTGCGAGATGATTGGCTTGTCAAATCTGATTGGACATCCATGGCTGGTAGGGGCGGGGTTTCCTTTAGACTGTAGGAGTCTCTAGTGCTAAATCCCCCAAAGCCCCACCCACACCACCTCTTTCGGTTTCTGCAGTCCAATCAGTGGCTGAATGCTGAAGGGGGCGGGATGTGGGCGGGGCTTGTGTGTGTTTGACGAGCACACACACACATACACTCACAATCTCACATGCACACTACAGGAAGCACACAGGTCCGACTTCTAGGTGAAAGCGAGATGAGGCCGTTGTCTTTGGTAGGTTGCTTATGCGTACGACAGGAAGTAAGGCAGGGTCCGACACCCGGAATAGGAAGTCAGCATGTTGCCAGCGCCCGTTCAGTTGCTATGCGATACAAAACACTTGATCAGTGATGTCATGCATAAAGTAATTTCAGAAATAATTCATAACTAAACCGGTATTGTTGTTAACTAAAACTAAAACTATTAAAAATGGTTCACGTTAATGCAAATAAAAATTAAATAAAATATAAATATTAGATAAAATATATATATGGCAACAAACAAATGTTATTAAGTAATAAAATTACTAAAGCAAATGTTAAATAAAGCAGATCAAAAATAGTAAAAATGAACAAAAAAAACAAACAAATAAATGTCACATAACAAAACTATTACAGTTTTTTAAAATGAAAACTGAAAATATAAAAATAAAAAGTCAAAATAATGTTACACGTATATAATAGTATATACTAAAAAAAAAAAACTAAACCAGTGCAGCCTTTTTAATTTATTTTGTTTAAAAATGCTACATATTTACCTAAGATGTAAATTTTTCATTTTATTATTCTTTTTTAATTATTAATTATAAATATAAAGAACCCTCAAAATTACCTGCAAGTCACATCATGCCTAATTAAACGTTTTTTTTTTTTTTGTTTTTCATTTGCAAAACCAGAGGTTTAAATGCATTATCAAAATGTAATCCGTTTTAATTTAAATTGCACATATATTTATAATTTATTTGGATAATCAGGCAATAAATATATATTTTGATATTGTTGGATGCACATCAAAAGATCAGATTATTCATAACAGCCATGATTATTATGATTTTTTATAACATAACAGTCTTATTTACTTATTGACTATCAAAATTTTGCATAAATAATAAAACTCTCACATGCTAATCAGATTTAATTTAACATGCTCCTTGACAGAAACAGGTATGTTTTTAGAGACAAAAAAAAAAAAAAAAAAATTTGCACATTATGCAAAGGGTGCATTGCGTGCTTTTAAGTGAAGGTTGCTAAGGTGTTCTGGATGGTTGCCAAGTGGTTGCTAGTTTTTCGAAGGGAACACTCACCCAGCAGGTGTCTGCTAACACATCTGGCACCAGCGTCTCTCCGGTCCATGCCTGGAACTGAACTGCATTCTGGGACGGAGGCTCGGAGGGGGCGTGGCTCCAGATTGTCACGTTCAAGCAGTGGATAGTGATTCGTTGCTCCGCTCCGGCGCTCAGCAGATGCAGGAAGTTCATCTGGACGCGTCCGACGCTGAACTCCAGCTGCAACCAGCCAATGAAACACCATGAATATGAACTTCTTTTCTAAACACATCCTCTTAAGATACAAGCACATGCATTTATCAAAATAACACAGATGATTTGACAGCTGAATGTTACATACCTTGGCTGTGGTGATGGGCCTGAGGCATGTGCGTCCGCCGCCGGTGAAATTGCACGTCACTTCTATAGAGTCTGAGGAGCAGCCCAGGTTTGGGTCGATCCAGTAAGTGCCTGAAAATCAAAAAAATCTGATTTTAAATATTTTAGCAAAAACTGGTGGTTGGTGGTATTTAGGGCCCAAGCAATTGCTCAGTTTTTTGCTCTATAATTTTTAGGCCCAAAACAAACACACCATCGTAGAGCGTGTCCCGGCAGTCGTGCAGGTCCTTGCAGAGTCGAGCAGGATGATCTCGGGTGCCCAGCGGATTCTTCAGGCTGTGGACCAGAGAGCTCAGGTAATGGAGAGTCCGCAGGATCTCTGGAGCCTGATCCAACATGGGCATGTCTGTCAAACCCCGACCCTGAGAGAGCATTGAGACAGCCTTTAAAACACCCTTATATAACAACAGAAGCAAGGTTATTTCAAGGTTGTGAACAAACATTCTTCTACTAATGTTAACAGAATGTTCATTCAGATGTTTCTAGTTTTTACAAATGTTCTCAAAACATTAGTACAAAAACATTATTTATACATTGTTCATTTGGACGTTCATCCAACATTTTTAAATGTTACTTCTTTGTTTCAGAATGTTCAGAGAACATTCAAAAGTAACAGTCCCATAATGTTTGAAAACAGAAATTGTAAAATAGAATGTTTTCCTAAAAAAAAAACATTTTTTGAAAATGTAAAAAACTGGATGCATTAAGTAGTAACATTATCAAAACGTATGGGAACACTGGTGAAACGTTCTTTTAACATTGCAATATTTCAAACAGGTCATGACCTTTGTATATGTATGTGTGTTTGAATGATCTCACCTCTATTTTGTGTGTGTGTGTCTCCATAAAAACTGGCTGGGCCAATCCAAGACCAAAATCCTGTTTCTACAACATACAGGTACATGAGCAAACTTCTATAATATAATATTTAGTGTGAATGAATGAATAAAAAAAATCAATATATGGATAAATAATAAATAAATAATGTTAGTGAAAATTCTTACGAAAGCCAACGGGATTCCCGGCAGACCCTGTAGAGAATCGAACAATAAAATATTTAATCATAACCATCATAATAAATTCTAATTATTAAATACTAATATGTGACCCTGGACCACAAAACCAGTCATAAGGGGCAATGTTTTTTAAACTGAGATTTATACATCACCTGCTGAATAAATAAGCTTTCTATTGATGTATGGTTTGTTAGAATAGGACAATATTTGGCTGAGATACAACTTTTTGAAAACCTGAATCTGAGGGTGCAAAAAAAGAAAAAAAATATTGAGAAAATCGCCTTTAAAGTTGTCCAAATTAAGTTCTTAGCAAAGCATTTTACTAATCATAAATTAAGTTTCATACATTTACAGTAGGAAATTTACAAAATGTCATCATTTTGACCCATATTGTTGGCTACTGCTACAAATATACCTGTGCTACTTTTGTGGTCCAGGGTCACATATATTTTAAACAAAGCAGAGATAGGTGTGATTGTGTGTATAAGGTACTTTAGTTTGAGGACAAGCTGAGTATAATATAACAAAATGGTCTGGGTTAGACTGCCATCATTATACTTGAGACATAAATCAGTGGACATCTGTGGTAGGTCCTAAAAAGTAAATAGCCTATGTGTGTTTCTGAGAAAGTCTATTAAAAGAAAGAAGTGTGTGTTTTACCGGAGGTCCGGGAGGTCCACGTGGTCCAGGAGCACCCTGGGAAAACATACAAATAAACAGGTTAGAAACAGACAAGTAGCCTTAAAATAAACATAAGCAGTGGATGATGGGAAATGCTGTGTCTGTGACTGTAAAGACTCACTCGAGGTCCCTGAACACCCTGTGTGGAAAAAAAAAGAATGTGTTATTAGAAACCTGTACGATTTACTGTGATATCAAGATCTAAACAGAAAGAGTGAATCAATCTCTCACCATCTCTCCTTTGCTGCCAGTGTCTCCTCTTGGGCC